>VSDK01022257.1:0-93966 GCA_009767595.1 Symbiodinium kawagutii | reverse complement strand
ATCAACCATCCAACCATCAATATCAACCATCCAACCATCAATATCAACCATCCAACCATCAATATCAACCATCCAACCATCAATATCAACCATCCAACCATCAATATCAACCATCCAATCATCAATATCAACCATCCAACCATCAATATCAACCATCCAACCACCAATATCAACCATCCAACCATCAATATCAACCATCCAACCATCAATCCCAACCATCCAACCATCAATATCAAACATAACCATGTCGACATCATGGTTGATGTCACTATGCTTCACCATGCCTCACCACCTTCCCAGTGCCGCGCAAGCGCGGCAAGCGCCGCTCCATCTGCAGCACTTTCGCCAGCTGCGTTGGCACCAGCAACTGCGCCGTTAAGGCGCCCAGGGCGCTGGACAGCAGGCAGCTGACCATGGCAGATCCCAATGACCTGGCGTTGAGGTCGTGGCCGGCGCTGGTGGTGCTGGTTGGCTGGGAGTCATGGTCATGGCGCAGTCGAATGGTGAGGGGTTGATGGTGCATGGGTCCATCAAATGTTTGGTTGATGGTTAGTGGTTGATGGTTGATGAGTCATAGATGGTTGATGCTTGGTTGAGCAGTTTGATGGGTTCATAGATGGTTCATGCTTGGTTCATAGATACTTTGTGATGGTTGGTTTGCAGGTGGCAACAATGGTTGGCAACAATGGCGAGGCCAATGGCAGCAATGATTAATGATGCTTAGTTGTGGATCTGCAACATTGGCCTTGGCGAATGGTTGGTGAATCATTGCTAATAGATGGTTTTTGACGCTTGATAGTTCACACTTGCTGAACCATGGTTCATAGTTGGTCAATGGCTGGTTGATGATGCTCAGTAACTGATCAATGCTCGCTGGTGAGCTGGTTGAAATTGACAACAAGTATTCAGCTGCTGGACTTTGGGGATAACCATGGTAGAAGCAGTCATTGCCGCAGCTGTATCAGCACATGCTCCACCACCCTTGCGGCTGATGTCCCCTGTCCCTTGTGGAAAAACTGCTTAGGAGTGCTGGCGTCCACTGATATGCAAAATGTCGTAAACTCTCCACAATCAAAATTGGGCCAAAAGGAAGGTCGAAGAATGTCTGGTGTTTCCCAAATCTATCTCTGTCTTGTTCACTTGGGCGAAGACAGATACGGCTACTGTTGGTACTTGCCCAAGCGATGGGAATGCCACTATTGGTCTCGGAGAGTTCTCATGAACATTTCACAGGAACCCTCTGGGAAACGTTCACCTGGATGTCAAAGGCCAGCATTGTTTATAGGTGCACCATCTATCGTGGATTTTCCACGCCAAGCGGCTTTGTTTAGGCAAAACGAGGGTCAAAAACAGCCCTGACTCCAGTTGGGATGGTCCTAGTCCATGGCATTGATAGAAACTACGGATTTCGCAACTGCAATGGTAGTTTCCCAAAACAGAGGTACCCTCAAATCATCCTATATTGACCATTTTCAGTCATCAACAAACCATTTTGGGAAGTTCCCTACCTAAAAAAACAAACGATCATCGCTTTTGGCTTTGGAGGGTACCAGCTCCATCTACCCATTCAATCCCACACAGCTGGTGCAGTGTAAAACTGTTCAACCGGTGCAGTTGTATCTAAAAGTTATAAAGACCTATGCAATGTAACCCTAGAGAGATATAAATAGCAATAAGTAACCCAACTATGGAGTAGGGTTACTATACATAAAGACCTCCATAGTTGGTGGTTTTCCCGTTGTCCCCGAGAGAGTTAGCTAAGCATATGGATCAACCAATGTGTGGCTCCAGGGCATTCGCCACATTCGCAGCCTTCTCGGCAACAAGAGATCCATGACCTGTGAGCGGAGCTTGGAACGGATGAGAATTGATATAACTTATGGTAAGAACCACCATGGCTATGGGTCAATATTAACCAACCAATAATGGTGGATAATCACCAACAATAATAATGCAAAATAATGGTGAATGATAGGGGAACCAGGGGTACGGGGTTTTGACCCACAGCCATATAACTTATGGAAAGAACTGGTGAATAACTACGTAACCACCAACCAGTAAAGCTATCAGATTAGCGTTCGACGTGGTTAACAAGTTGTCGCCCAAGGCCGCTGATAGTGTTCAAGTTCTTTCATGCTTCATATGGGTGCGGCGTTTTAAGAAGAAGCGGGCTGTCAACAATGCTAGCGGAAGTGGTTCTCAACAACTGTCCTCACTTGAAGATATCAAGTATCAACCATAAATTAGCGATTAGGCACTCCACGTGGTGATCTCAAATCCCGCGGCCAAAAACTGCCGCTCTTAGAACGAGCCCCGGGCCCGCAAACAGCCAAGGGCGGACACCAATTCTGGTGGTTTCCTTGGAAGAATGAATATGACTGCGTTAATCATGAACTGGTGATTTTAAAAAATATATGATCAATAAATGTTGATGATTTATAGTTAATGGTTTTAATGGATTAAGAATTATAATGGATTAGAACATTGATGATGACCTATTGATTGCAATATATTGACTATGAATTGTGATGATTGTTGATGTAATAGACTCATCAACCACAATATGACTGCTGGTCAATGTCATATACCCCCGGCTGTTCACATCCCATAAATAACCCTGTACTAGTCGAACTCTTGGAATGTTCGTCTACCCATTCTTTCGGGTGAAAAACATTGAACCATTCGTTAATCACAGCCTTATATCTTGGTTGGAGCTGGAGGTTTCCAAGCAGTTCAGGAATAGGAAACATAAAGTACACGTCAAATACCGATGCTTACACACTCAAAAACGCCATCCACAACTGGTTGGTGGTTGAACCACCCATCTGAAAACTATGCTCGTCAATCAACCAATCATTCCAAATCTTGGGTGATTCTTGCCCCCATAGTCAACCACATGTTTAAGCACGTTATTCGCAACTATCATCCATATCTAATCATTGTCAACCACCAAAATCCGCCAACCAGTGAACAATAACCCTTCTATAACAACCATCATAAACCACGTGTTTAACATAAGTTACAAAAATCATTTCACCTACCATCAACCAAGCATGATGAATCATTAATCACCACTACTAGCCACATGTTTAACCACTATTTACCACCATTAACCAACCACTATTGACCACTGAAAAAACCACGATCACAACCACCATAAACCATCACTATGAACATTATCAACCATTAAGCATCATTAAGCATTGCAACCATCACTACTGATCGATTGTTTAATCACTACTATTAACCACTATTAACCATGACTACTAGCCACCATTCACCACCCTCAACCACTACGAACCACTCTTAACCACCATAAACCATCACTATTAACCATATTCAACCGTATTTAACCACTATTGAACCAACATTAACCACTATTCAAACCACTGAATTACCACTATTTAACCACTATTGACCACCATAAACCATCACTACTGAACACCATGACACCACTCATCAACCAACCATAATTATGAATCATTATTAATCATCACTCTTAACCACATGTTTAACCACTATTACATGTTGGTGTTCATGTGAAACCACTATTAGATGCTGGTGGATTGACCACGATTTCACCATTTATAACCACATGTTCCACCACATGTTCCACCACTCATCCCAGATCTCCGAAGACCTGCTTCGAGAAGAGCCGTTGGAAGTCCACTTCGTCCTCGTCCACGAACCACGCGGCAACGCGTTTCCGCGCAGCGCCTGCAGCGTGGATGGGGAACCGTGATTCGGGTCACGGGGAAGTGGTGGTTAATGATGAGAAAGTGAGGTTAATGATAGTTAATAAGTCTTCAACATGTGGTAAATAGTGATAGGTAATAATGATTGATAGTGGTTAGATTATGGTTAGCTAAATGATGTTTATGTATTGATTGACTATGGTAAATTGAGGCATAAGTATGGTGAACTGATGAATCACGATGAATAAACGATGATAATGGTTTGCGATCCTATGTCACGCTTCATAACTAGGGAATACCCCAGAAAAAGAACTGAATACTTTTGGCTGCTGACCCGCTGGTGGCGATTAACCAACATACACCAATCACAATCACCAACCATAACAAGTCATGCAGGGTTTGTTGGCTAGTGTTGGCTAATGACAATGTTAAGGAGGGGAGATAGCCAAAAAAAACTGCTAACAAAAGCAAGAGCGACGACAACAACAACAACAACAACAACAGCAGCAGCAGCAGCAGCAACACCAACAACGCGACGACAACGACAACGACAACAACAACATTAACGACACACAATGACGACAAAAACCACAGATAGCGATCGATTGGCTTGAACCCAACAGTGATTCGTTTTGATGGGAAAGAAAAATCTACCGAAAACATTCAAGACCCGTCAAGTGCTGTGGTAGAACAACTGCATCAACAACATGAGGATGCCACCATCAGCAACCCGATGATGCCGCTAGACCTGAGTTGTCAACCTCACTTCTTAACCGCAGCATGGTTGATCAATGTTGATCATCCTCACGTCGCACCGGTACCGCAAGGCACCTACGTCGCGACGCAGCACAGCCCAGTGCAACAACTCCTGAGCAAAGGCAACATCAAGCTGCCAAAAGTCCCTAGTCTCATCCCAATCCCAAGGTGGCCATGTCTTTTTGGTCGGAGAGTTGACATTGTTGAAGATTCTGGAGCTTTCAGTGTCGTTTTAGATATTGCTCAGCGATTCTTGAAGCTCGTGTCGCGGTTGAGAATCTGCTCGGATGGCACCGACTTGCTGATGGTCTAAAAGGTTTGTCGGTTGCACACGTCGATATTTTTGCCAGGGTCAACATTTGCCCTGCTGTACCGGTCGTTGATTCCTCCATAGAGGTTGATCACTTGTGTACAGGGAAGCGCTGGAAGATCATGCGGCTCCAGATTGACAGAGTGTGCTCTGCAACTGGTGGTTTCTCAAGCCAGTTTAGGAAACCAAACAATGGTTGGCTTATTACTATAGTTTATAAACTGGATGATTTGGGGGTTCAACTTTAAGAAATGCTTGACAATTTGACGGCATGTTCAAATCCTAGATCTCGGATATTGATAATGCTTGATAATCCTAAATTGTTTGGTCTCGAAAGGTAAGTTGGTAAGTCAACTACAAGCTCGATGTGATGTTCCAGCCCTCTGGGTCAGCTTATCTATCCCCTCTAGGAAACAATCCCTTGGAATTCAGAAACCATTGGGTAAACCATGAGTGCGCAGATATATCTGCATTATTGATGACTGTTAATGATTGATAACCAACAGCAGCAGCTGCCCCAAGGAAAGTCAACCACCACCCACGGGTGATAACAACAATCGCAACAACAACAACAACAACAACAACAACAACAACAACAACACCACCAGCAGCAGCAGCAGCAGCAGCAGCAGCAGCAGCAGCAGCAGCAAACATCGTTATCACCGTCCTCAACCACAGTCAAGAACCACTAGCCCGCAACAACATCAACAAGAACAACAATTACAATATCATCACCATGATCATCAGCAGCATGATCCAAGTGTTGTGGCTTGTACTCACCTACCTTTGCTCCTGCAGCTCTTAACTACCACCAGCACTCGACAACGGAATCGAACAGTGGCGATCAGCGTCCAAGGCAACTCCGTAGCAAAAGTTCACGAGGGCTCCCAGGACCAGTCTGAGCAGCGCCAACGCATGGTATGTAGATGTTTTGGGTAGGTTGAAAAACCACTCACCGGGTTTCATTGATGTTTACAGTACAAGGAAATAATGTCATATCTATTGACTCATGATCATTGATCCTCTTTCAACAAAAGGTGGAGTCGGCAATTTTTGGACTGTGACCATCACAATGCACACAAATCTCAGCTAGTTGGCTAGTTGGAATTGTAACAAGTTAGGTGGAAAATCACCATCTCCAGTCTAGAGTGCATTGGTAGATGGATTGATCAGGATAATAGTTGTATCAAACCTCCCCAAGCTGCATGATCGGTGGGTTTAACCTTCCCAAACCATGAGATGGAATCGGTTCTTCGTTGCATATCGATAAGAAAAAACTGACTGACAAGATCTACTGGAAAAAGTAAAAACTATTAGGTTACTTCAAACCATAAGCCATATTCACCAAACCAACGGTTCACTGGCTGGGTAATGGCTGGTAATAGGTGAGAAGCAGCAACGATATAGGGGAATTTGCTAACTATCCAAGAGCTTCACAACCAATGTTGCCAAATGGCTGTGGGTCAAAAACCCCGTACCCCTTGTTCCCCTATCATTAACCATTGTATTCCCTATAGCTTTGTTGGCTATTATCCCCCATGAGTCATTGGTTGGTGAACTGCTTGACCCAGCTCGCCAAATGTGCAGCTCACCTGACGGGCGACCATATCCCACCGCTGCTCTTTCTTTGTACAGCGGCTAGTCCTTCCTGCGAAGGCCCCAGAACCATCATTCATCCACCAGCTCGTTGACCATCATTAGTCATCAACCCACCGGAATCCACTAGCCAACTTTTATCAATCATCAGTGACTGGTTATAACCATTGGATAAATATATCTATGATCATATCAGCCACCATTACATGGACCATATTAGATGCTTGTTTATATCCATCTGGCAGTGGGTCAAAACCCTTACTCCCCCTGGCTCCCCTATCATTAACAATTGTTTTCCCTATCAATTGTTGGTGATTATCCCCCATGAAATTGGTTGGTTAACTGCTTGCCCCATAGCCATATATAGCTGCTATATCCCCTACTATTGTTGCTTATTATCCCCTATTATCAACCATCCCATGGTTTACATTGACCACAAGCATAAACCATCAGTCCACCAGCTCCAGCGCCACGTGCCTCAAGTGTGGCCACGCACTTTGGGGAAGGCCCAGGGCCAGGGAGCCGCTGAAGAAAATGGGACAGAACCAGAGCAAGGCCTCGCCAAGGTGGGTTTTTTCATGGTTGCAAGGGTGATCAACCAAGACATGATCAGTGATGTACTAGTACCTATGCAGGATTAGTACTTAGTAACGATTTATACTTAGGAATGATTGTATTGTTTGTATTCTTAGTGTTAATGATGACCTTTGTAAATCAAAGATCACTTAGCGGTTCAAAAGGGTACTTGGTAATCTTATGTATTCTTTGGATTAATGATTACATAAGCGTTGATGACTACCAGCAATGGTTGTCAACCAGTAACAAAGGTATCAGTCATGATCCTTATCAACCACTCATAGTCAAATAACACAGTTGTAACCAGGTTACTGTAATGATTAGTACTTAGCCATGAGATGCCATGAGTACCATGTAACCAGTTATAGGAAAAATATGTTCATGATGTCAAGGCTTAGTAGTTAGCCATGAGTACTCCCGGTTCTTGGGGATCCTTCACGCGGTTAGTCATGACCAGGTCCTATCCAGCACTTCCACAGTGGTTTGTTCTACCGGGGAGATGATGAGCTGCTGCGATGGCGTCCGCAATAGGTTTGTCACGAAATGGTGGCACCCACTAACCATCCAAGTTCATAAGCCAAATGGACTAGTGGGTGCCACCATTTGTATAAGCATTACTAGTAGCGAAGCCACCATTTTGGCAGCAGCCACCATTTTTGGACAAACCTCAAATGACCTACAAACGCTGGTGATTTGCCATTGCCACAGTGGCGACGATCTCTCATGATCCACACGTTGCTGTGGCATGATCCACACGTTGCTGTGGCGTTTCACAATGGTCGATTCAAGCGCCCTGCGATGGCCAAAATGCCGCCCTAAACCCGGTGAGCCATGCTACTGAGCCCAAGTTCCAGTGATGAAAATCCAAGGATAAGCGGCCCCTGAACCTGGGATTATCATCCAACTGTGGCTAAAATCCAACGGTTCTGCCGATTTAGCAGAACAACTCTGTCCATCAACTCTCACGAAGCACCAGTTAACCATCACATGTACCTCATCATCACCATTCAACATTGGGCGTACACCCTCGTGCTGCGCTCACCCATGAGCAACTCAACCGCCTACCCATCATGCCATGTGAGCCGCAAGGTATGCATAAGCAAGACGAATCAAACGAAGAGATACAACATGAATCATGAATAATCAAGCAATGATAATAGACAATATACCACGACTGATACTACCTCTTAAACAATGAATTTTGGCAATAGACCCGATGAATAGAAAATAGACAACGAATGATAAGCAAGATGGCAGTAGCACTTGCTGGTGATTTCTACCGGATGCATCAAGAACCACTAGCAACAAGCACAACACCAGCAGCACCAGAACTACCGAAACGCGAAACCTGCGTTGCTGAGCCCGTCGGCCTGAAAGAGGTAGATCTTTAGCGTCATTCCAGGCACAATCCTGTGCGATGCATGCCTGGTTTCGAAACTGAATAGACAGTAAATATGCATATAAAGATTAATTACATAAATAAATATATAAATATATATATATATATGTATATATATATATATTTAAATATATATTTATATATACTTTTTTCCCTTGCATGGCCCCAAGTAGCTAACACTGCGGCCTGCACATTCAAATTCTGAAAAGCAGCTCTCATCAGGCCTGATGAAAATCTCGTCCTATGGTTTCCCCAAAGGAACTCACTTGCATAGCTTCGCAAGCGGACATCAGTGCTTCAGAGAACTGCGCATTGTCGTCTACCGGGATCTTTACAATGGCGTCAACAATGCTGCGCGCAAGTGCACGGCAAAAAGCCGGTGGGTACTCTTTAAGACTCGTAGTCTTGAAACCACCCGTTTGATTTCTACCGACAGAGGCCTGTTGAGGCAGCTGTTCGGTGAGTCGGGCGGCACTCACTTCTTGTAGGAGACTGGGGAGCCGAACCGTGAGCAGCTGGGTTGGTTTGGCTGTTTCAGATCCCAGGAGTCCTTGAGCAAGAATAATCATCTGGGTGCCGGGCAACTGGGCAAGGAGGTTGGTGATTGGGAGCTTCCATATGGACACATACTCCTCCTCATTTGGCTCCAGTGGATGTTCCAGAAAGCCACAGCGGCCACACACGGCAACTGCAGCAAGACACTGGAGTGCAAAGCCCAGTAGAACATTTCCCTGAGTAAGTTGCAACACCTCTCGGATGCGCAACGAAGCCTTCCCCCAAGGAAAATCTGCCTGTCTCAAGACTCGCGGTCCTTTCGTGGGATTGCCCGTCTCATCGAGCAACGTGACATTTCTCACACGAGACCATGTCTGACATGGTGGTCCAACACCCACACCCACAATGAGGCCACTGAAGATACCCTCCAGCCACCATCGCTGCGTAGCAGGTTTGGATACATCTCCTTTGTCAGCATCGATGACATAATCAAGGGAGACGGTCACCAGGGTGAGGTTCTCGTAGCGCGCCATGGAAGAGTCCAGGAACCATTGAAGGTCCCCTCTGCGTCTGCGGCCAGAAAATATGCGCAAAAATACACGAACACGTCCAACTGGTTTGGGAATGGCTGTTCGAAATTGCACTGAGGTCCGGTACATGATTGCACAACGCGATTCCAGGTCATGAAGACGTTGATGACAATCATAGGGAGAACGGTCAGGGTCTCGACAATGTACCAGGAAAGGCCAGCTGTCAGGCAGCGTAAGCATGCGCAAAAGGTCAAGCATGGGGAAATGTAGCTCCCCTAGATGTTCTTGTTCTGCAGGTCCAAGATCACGAAGAACTTGATGTAGGGTTGCCGTACAGGTAGTCCAGGAAATAGGTCGTGCTTGTAGGCAAGCTTGGAGTCCAGCTTCCCACAAGGTGAAGTCAGGTGGGGTGTCTGCGAAATCCATGACACAGTCCAGCAGGTCAGAGTGGAGGGTCCAGTCTACCGCAGTGAGGGCCGGAGGAAGGCGTCCTGCAGGTTCACGATGTGGTCCCGCCGCTCGCAAAACTGGTAGAAGTCCATCATGGCGTCTTATCTCAAGTGCTGTAGCTGTGGCTCCTATTCCAGGTTGCAGCTGGTAGCGATGTCCATTGGCTCGCAATTGATCCCGGCATTGGCGAACATTGCGCAAATGTCGCTGGAGTTTGCCACTGTCATGATATTCCTTTAAACAAACAGGGCATTGGGTGCCTTCAAAGAGAAATCTGACAGCTTCACAATATCCATGCTTCTTGTGCATGTGAGATCCCTCTCCGGCTTTGGAAGCACATCGCTGTTCACATTGTAGACAACCAAAAACCTGAGTGGTAACTGGTGCATCAGGGTCTTCTGCAGGTTGTAGTTGAGGCAAGGGGCAAGTTTCAGCAAGGGACGGTTCAACTATCTGCAAGACTGATTCATGGAAGGCAATGACACATTGCAGATTCTTACGTTGAAGCGAGGCATGTAGCGCTGCTCGTCTGACCAACTTTTTCCAATAACGGGGATGGTAGGTCATGAGTTCTTGCCAAGGGCCCCATTGGTTTTGCGGATTCTCCAGGGAGATGGCATTCGACAACTGTTGCCAGACCCAGTCAATGTCACAACGAACTTGCCGGGTCCAGTCAGTGTCTGCTCGCAAGAGTCCCCATTGCACTTCAGGTCCACAATTGTGGAGAGTGGCAACGTAGCTCAACCGAGAAATGCGTAGCAACTCAACTGGATCCGGAAGACCTGTTACACAGAGCACCTCAAAATCCGTGACATGGTCAGCTGGCTTCAATTTCAAAAGTCTGCGATAGAGCCTGAAAACCGCACTGCAGAAGGCATCCATGGTCTTCTTGTCAGCAAAGGTCCATGATTCCATTCCAAAAGTGAGGCGGCTGAGTACCAATGATCGAAAGATCTCAACCCTCTTGGACAACAGGATGTGAGGATTTTGAAAAATTTGCCTGCGGTGGGTCGAAAAGGTCTCATGGGCAATGGCAATGCGCCTCTGGATCTCATGTTTGTTGCAGTTTTGATGATGGTGCATTCCTCCAAGACGTCTATAACGGCTCACCAGGTGTAGATGAACCGTACCTGCCTCACATACCAAAGGCAGCGTCTGGGAACCAGCTGGATCAAAAAGTTCTTGTCGAAGCTTCCGACTGCCAGGTCCACATAGATTCAACATCCCTTCAGTTTCCCCAGGTTTCAAATTGGGACTCATACCAACGGCCCTGCATGTGTCTCTAGTGACACTTGCTGCCACCCCCAGCTTGGTCAGGAGGGAAGCAGCGTTGTTGGCATGTAGGCAAATGCAAAGATCATCCATCCACACCGGCCCCAAATATGTGCAAGTAGTGAGGTCAGAGGCAGGCGCAAGGACACCCACGGTTTCGGTACTAGGAACAGCGCTGAGGATGTCAAGGTTGGCGAGGTCACGATGTATGGCATGTAGTACCTTGGAGAAGACGTAGCTAAAAACCACATCGGCAAAACTGTCTCCAGGTCTACTTCCAATGCGCGTTCGTGTGACATCTGTTTGCTGTCCAACCTTGAACCAGGTATCACTGCGCAGCGCCGTCACAGCACGAGCATGGCAAGGTGGCAGGTGAGCAGCTATCACTGCTGGTGTCTCCATCAGATGTTGCCGAAGAGCACGCATGTCGTCTGGCGTCAAGCCCATCCTGTGGAAAACATGAGCCATGGTCTCGTCATCATAGCATTCTTCAGTACACAAGGGCCGCAACAATCTGTAGAATGCCTCCTTCAAGTCCACGAAGACAAACCCCGTAGACATGCGCAAGGATTGAGACCAACAATGAAAAGCTCTGGTTTGATGAAGGCAAATCCCCACAGGTACTCCCTTTCTTCCCCCCAGCTGTTGCTGGTGCAGGTAAGAGGCAAAAAGGGTGTATTGCTTTTGTCTGAGCGTCCTGTGTAGGACCTTGCCTTGGTGGCTTGACACCAGCAAACTGCGGTATCCTGTCACATCCGTTGTCGAGCCCGTGCCTTTGAAGACAGGGCACAAAAGTCCCCCCTTGTGCTCTAAACACTCCTGTCCATGAAAAAGGAGTTTCAGGAGCTGCGAGTAGGCTTTTCTCGCCAAAATGGGAGCATGCCGTCAACATAGGTCAGATGGGATAGAGTCCAGACCTGGAGCCTTGTTGGGCGCAACTCGCCGATAGGCCAGTTCAAGGTCTGTGAGCGATGGGACCTCTTCAATGGAGACATCAAGGGCGCCCGTTTGCCTGAAGTGCGCCAGTTTCTCTAACCATAGGGCCTGCTGTTGGTCATGGCTCATACGCTCCCCACCTTCCATTGACCCAAAAAATTTGATCCAAGCGTTTTCGATGTCCAATGGGGTACTGCATTGAACTCCGTCCATGCCATACAAATGCGGCAAAGGTCTGGCGGTTTTTTTCTTTGGGTTGGTGGGCCCCACAAAGATTTTGAGCACCCGCAGGATATCACCAGCAGGAGTGGTGTCTGCGCATTCCTGAAGTGCAGTCTGAAGACCCAAACCTTTTGCGTGTTGCAGGCGAACTTTAAGCTGCTTGGAAAGCAAACGATATTTCAATCGAAGCAAAAGACCACTGCATGCCAGAGTACGCCCAAAGTTTGATGGCGCATCATTGGTTGCCTGTCCCATCTGGCGAAGACTGTTGAAGGCTCTAGCAAGGAGTTCTCTTCTCTCAAGACGACCCAATTCCTTGAGTTGTTTGCGGCATGCAATCTTCCTTTCTCGCCAGGCCCAAGTTTCGTCATCAATGAAACTTTTCTTGGGGGCTGAGATCCTTTTGGTATGTGTGCGAGGAATCTGGCTTTGCGTCATGTGTCTGAGGAGCTCTTCATTAAAGGCATGTACTTGAGTCTCAATGTCAGTGCACCATGAAGCCACAGAAAGGTCTTTCATGAGCATCTCAAGATCAAGTGCTGGTATGGCTCCTCGATCAACACGGGGCGCAGAGCGCTTGGTTTTGAAAGTCCTCCATGTTGTCCAATTCATCTCTAAAGCAACCGCAGTATAGTCATTATGCGGGGCGCAGAGATCCAAATCTGGCAGAGTACAGGAATGGCCGCATCTGTCTCTCCAGAGTTGGGGGAGACCGATGTAATCGATCCTTTGGAAATGCCAACCATCAGGGCTGGTCCATGTGTGGTTTTCATTGCTGTGCAGGGCATTGGTGGAGGGCAAAAACAAGACCTGTTCATTCAGATCTCAGGGCAGGAGTACTCATAGATGCCTCGTCATCATTGTCGAGGACCGTGAACCCATCTGCTTCTCCTGATTTGGCGTTGGCGTCAAGGAAACCTATGCATTCACTACCACATCCATGGCGCTGCAAAAGCTCGCCAATGCTATTCCACCAGGCGTTGATGATCTCTGGTGGCATGCCACAATGAGGCGCATGCCCTATCCAAAGCCATAGCGAAAGCAGTTCGTGGTGAAGTTTCACAATGAGAAGTCGGGGATCAGCATGGACAACTGCAAAGTTGGTCTTGGAAAAATACAACTGTTGGCGTCCAAGTCGTGCAAAGGGTTGTCGGAGGTTGACCCAAAGTTCCACACCAAATTGACCTCTGTCATGTCCAGATGCAAAACGAAGAAAATCAGCATTGCCAAAAGTTCCTCGATCTGAGCGGGCTTCTTGGACTCCAGCAAAGCGCAAACCTCTCGCTTGTACTCGTTCCTGAAGGAATTGGAGTTTACCTCCATGTCCTGTAGGTCCGTTGTAGAGCGAGTTGACATTCATGGACACCACACTCAGATTCATAGGATAAAGCTGCGGGGGTTTGGGACAATCTTCCTGGATGACAGCAAACGTGTGGCGTGCAGGTAGTGCAGGAGGGGCAATATCAAACCCAGAACTTCCAAAATCAGGCAAACCTGCTTGCTTGTCAAAGATCATCCACATGTACTGCAATGGTTGAATCCACTTCTGCATGTCGATGTTTTGTCTGGAGAGGTGGAAGCTCTTGCGAGTTTCAAACTGCACCAAGTGATCAATGAGCTCGTTCCAGGGCTCACCTGCATGGCTGTGGACATGTTCCACACGGAGTGCGTCTGCGGGCAATTGTGCCTGTAATGCTTGAAAAGTTCCTCTAAGGAGCAGAAAAGGCACATGTTGGGCTGCAGTTCCCATGTGGCCAGTCGCTTGCTTCCCAGTGGTGGCTGAATCTGTTCTAAAAATAGTCGGGATGTTCGTGTTGAGCCGAAGTCTCCATAAGGCTGCCCAGAACAACGCTTCACATTCGGAAACTTCTGATCCTATGCGGTCAGAACCGATACAATGAGAAGAATCAGAGGAACAAAGCACAGGTTGTGCTGTCCATCCGACCAAGCCAAGCTGACTTTGCCCTTCAGGAAGGTAGCGTTCAGCAAGGACCAGAAAGGCCCAGGCATCTGCCTTCCCAGCCTCATCTGCAATGGTCGGATTTGTCCATCTCATAGGGGCAAAACTCGAACCATCTGTGTAGATAACCAAGCGGTCAGCGTCCTGCCAATCCAGTGGTTGTAACAAACTCACAGGGTGCTTGGCTGCTTCAGGCAAGTCAATACCTTCAAAGGAGGAACATAGGAAGTCCAACTGTGGCCGGAAGAACTCCTCAAGGTCCGCAATAGTAACACCCAAAGATAAGAGCTGCTCTGGCGAATATGCATCGTCCTTCACGTAGTCAAAGGCTCGAAAGGTCATACTCTTGGGGACAATCTCTTGTCTTTCTGGCCACGCAGCTAAGGGTTTAATCTTTCCATGCGGCGCAAGAGTCGGCACGTTGTTGTGGAGCGGACAAAGAGCATTCCTTCTTCGGACTTGGTCGCAATGATGGTTGCTCGGGTGAAGCCTTGAGAATGAAGGTAAGCCATGTGCTGGATGTCTGTGGGCATAGATTCATGGCGACATCCAAGAAGCTCAAGGGAGTCCAACTCATCTGTCATGTAATACACGGTGGCCAGTGTGGTCAAACTGGATCTCCGGGCTACCACAAATCGCTGCTGACCAAGAGTGTACACAAGGTCATCAAACTGAGGCACGCAACCTTGCCCATTTGAGTCATCATAGTGAAATTGGACATTGGGTGGAGGCATGCCAGTATGATCAAGATCAAGATCAAGAACTGTCCATGTTCTGGCGCTGTCAGGAAGCAAGGCTGCAAGTTGCAGCAGGACCGGTTGATCATGTTGTTCAACATCCTCCGGGTCTGAGGTATAAGGCTCAGGCGAGGGAATTTGGTCTTGCCATCGTGGCATTGCTTCAATGTGAAAATGTTCACCATCATGAACGGGATACCTGCGATCAAAGTCCAGTTGACGGTCTCCATACCAAAATGTACACTGTGCATCTCGAGGCCCAGGTCCACAGATGTCAATCATGCGACCATAGAAAAGGAGCTGTTGAGCATCCACAATTGGGAATGTGGAAACCGCAGATAAGGAGGTCTCCCATGCATGTGCAGTGGAAATGAGAACTGCTCCTCGTTCAACTTCCGTGGCATCCTCTTGTATCAGCAAGATATGGACTGCGTCAACAGGCGCAGATTGATCCTGAACACTGGGTTGAGGATGAACAAGCACAGCATGTAGAGGTTGATCATTGCGTTGAAGATCATGCCACAGAGCACGAGCTGCAGGTTCCCAAGTGGCAGCATCTTCATCTATAACCAAAAGACGAAAGTCTTCGCAACGAAGCTGATGGGTGTGGTGGAGATACCATGTTTTGATGGGAACTCCTTGTTCAAAGGAGTCTCTTGAATAGTCACCAACGATCTGTCTAAATACGTCGAGGTTGAAGCTGCGGTCTGGTTCAAGGGGCACAGTATCAGGAGAAGCAGCAACAGGTTGTCTGCGCACTTCAACTCTGAAACCTAAACCAGGTACAGCATTGATATGTTGTCCTCGGGTGAATTGCATGGCTCCCCAATAGACATCACACTGAAATTCCATGGTGGGCACAAAGCATGCAGGCCCAAGGTCAGCGATGAGTATGATGGCATATCGATTAAGCTGTTGTCTGGCAAAAACAGCTTTGTGCTGCCACCCCATGTCCATGACCTGTGTGGAAATGAGGATGGGAACAAAACTCGCAGGAGGTCTTTGAATAACAAGGATATGTCCCCGAGGCACATCATCTTGTGAGCGTGGCGGAGGTGGCCTGACCAGGTGAAAGTCAATATCTGCATCAGGGTCGATTTTGTCTCGCCAAACTGCCCGAAAGCGATCAATCCATGTGGCTATATCGGCACCAAGGGTGACAATCCTGGGGACAAAGCACACATTTTGATGCTCACCATGAAGAAACCATGAAGTGAAGGAGACGGTGCTCTCATCCATGTCGTTGGGGGCAGCCAAAAGTAACCACTCACTGACAATGTTGATCCACGTAGCCTGCTGCGTGCTGACTTCAAAACGTCCAGAAACAGGTGGCAGATCATGTGCTGGAGTTGGTTGAATGTGCCAAGCTTCACGTTCAAGATGTCCACATCCTTCTGCATCAATGGAGACAACATGTTGGGCAATGCGGTCCTGCCAAGACAGGCGTTTGATCTGACTTTGTAGAAGTACATGATGATCAGTGCCAGCATGGTCCTCACCCGGTCTGAAGTGGTACTCATCCAATCTGATGCGTTTGGCAGGGAGATCAGCTCGTATGTCTGCAGCATCAGGATCTTGCCACCGTTGTTGGTATGCTCGTGGTTGTAGATTTCGATGATCAACACCCGCGACAAATCTGGCGGCAACATGGCATATGTGTCCTCGAGGATCAGGTTTGGGTGGTACGGCAATTTTCAGATAGTCACCATGTCTGATCTGAAGGGAACTAGTTGCCTGCAGACCAACCAGGTTGTGATTGATCCAAACCAAACATCTGTTGCGCACTTCGCGACAAAAGTTCGAAAGACCTAAGACCTCGAGTAGAGTAGCTCTATGGATCGTGCTAGGGCACAGTTTCACTTCTCGAACCACCTCATACTGGGCAGAAGGCCAATGGTTGTGGAATTGGACATCCACCAGCACCGTTTGCAACAGGTCACCATCAGCAAAATCATCACGATGTCTGAGGATCAGCAGGGCAATGTCGGCGTCCTCCAGGTCACAAGGGCGATGCTCGACTTCGAATACTGTAGTCAGATGTCTCCATGGGATACGCAATCTAGCACAGATGTCCCTGTGCATGTACTCATATCTGTCCCATCGAACTCTCAAAGTGACAGGGAGCTTTCTGAGTTGAAAGTGTTGGGCACTTTGCCATCTTTTTGTACCACTGTCACCCACTGATGTGGGCGGAGAAGGACTTCTGTCTGAATGCGGATCATCATCAATGGATGCCTCTATCTGCTCATCCCGATCTTCGATGGCCTGAGTGATATCCTCAGGGTCTACTTCAGCATGGAGTTGATCAGGCAAATCAGCATCTCGGGCAAGAACTGGTACAACTGGAGGAATATCCGGATGTCGATCTGGAGTCAGAACTCTAGGCTGATGTGCAAGCAAAGATGCACCATCAAATTCATCAACGAGCTGGAAACATTCAATTTGTCTACGATCTGGCTCGTGTGTGCGGTATTGCCATGGTTTTTGCTGCCATGTGACCAGTTCATTGTGTTTCACTCTCTTGGTAACGGCTACATGCATTGCTTTGGCCTGTGACTGGGTCTGCTTCATGAGATTCTCCTTGACAATTCTCTGCGCTTCTGCTGATAGTCCCTCCATTTTCGACACTTCTTGGATCAGAGATCGAAGTTCGGTATCTGCTTGGGAAGGAGCTGCCGTTGACGATGCAGAAGGGGCTGGTCCAAGAGGTTTGGGTGGTTTCCATGGAGGTTCCGGCTCTGTGCCCTTGCCAGCCCCTTTTCCACCTTTCCCCTTGGTCGATTCGAAATTGCTGTTGCCTTCTTTTGCTTTGTTTTTGCCTTTGCCTTTGCTCTTTCCCGTTGGTTTTGCAGGGTTCTTGGGCTGGGATACATCTCTGGGATTCCTGGGCGAGTTGGAACGTGGTCGAGGAAACCATTTGCCGTCGTTCTCTTCCCAATTCCACTGATTGGCATTCCGCTTGCTGCTTCCATGGTTGCTGCGATGTCTTGGGTGGTCGCTTGGCATAGAGTCCTTTCTGTGCTCTGTCCCATGAATTGCCACATTCCCCACAAAAGGAATGGACCCCTTTGACATTGTTTCCGCAGCTGCATCTCCATGATTCCGGCTTGTGGTAGTTCGCCATGGCTTGATCTATTCTGGCAAGGAATTTGGGATCTTGGGAGTGATGGCCACCCAGTGCCCGACGGATTCCTTGCAATTGCGTTAAGGTCAAGAAAAGACATTGTCTGCGGTGCAGCCACCACAGATGTCTCGCAACCGATCTTTGCCTGCGCAAACTCCTTTGCCGAGAAGGTGTAATCGTGCTCGTTCAGGAGGATCCCAAAGAGCAACAATAAGGCAAAGCCCATAGAAGCCGTAGATCTCAAAGCCAGAGGAGGGGGCCTTACCACCCGCACTGCGAAGGCAAGGCGCTAAAATGGCGCCCGCGAGCGGTGAGATCACAATCCGCTCACTAAGGTGTCGTGTTGAGAGTGGTCAGGACTGGCACCCGACACCCCCTTGATGCTAACACCTTTGACCGGCCCCAGGCCGACTGGAAGGCCGGTTTCGCAGCAGGCTTTGATGTGGGGACAAGGGCGGGGAAGTCACCTTGGTCCTTCGCTGGACCTGCACCGCGCTCTTTCGATTCTTTGGCTTGCGCAGCCTCTGCCTTCACTGGACCGTGTCTATAAAATCTAAATAAATGTGTTTACAATACCTGTTTATTCATCTGTCTGTTTACCTATCTTCATCTATTTATGTATAAGTACCTATATATCTAGATGGCAGTGGTGCCCCTGGTTCCCCTATCATTCATCGTCGTTTTCCCGATCATTATTGGCTCCATGACTTAGATGATTTGGGGGTGGCTCCATGACTTGAGAAACCACCATCTTCGCAATCATCTGATACCACAGTCCGCAAAGAACCAGCTAGCGTAGTCCACCGAATCAACAGGCATAAGGTCATCACGCGGTGCGCCCAACAAAACTCCAACTTGGGGGGCAATCAACCTGCAGCTTTGCCAAGCGAACTGGCCATGGTTCCACCCCTCGAATGATCATAGGCGAGATCATCGCTTATCAACTAGTAACTATTCTTCGCTATTCTCAAAGCCAAAACCAAGCAACATCATTGACTAGTTTAACCAACATGAAATCAAACCATCATAAAACCATCCTAAAACCATCCGAAAACCATCCTAAAACCATCCTCAAACCATCCTAAAACCATCATAGGACCATCATAACACCATCATAAAACCATCATAAAGGCATCCTAAAACACATCATGAAATCATCATATAAAACCATCATAAAACGATCATAAAACCATCATTGACCAGCTTACCAACCAACCCTAAAGCACCAAGATTCATGGCACGGTCCCGCACCTGCCACCGCCCAGCACGGTGCTCAAGAAGCGTCTCCACGCCTGAGACGCCTGGGTTCCGGTCCAGCAGGGGCGGGTGGTGGTTGAACAGGTGGATAGCTGCTGGCGATCAGTTTCAGATGGTGAACTGATGGTAGCTGGTGATTGATTACGGATGGGTTAATGGTGGCGCGTTGCTGGTTGATAAGCTGGTGAACGGACGGAATATGGATGGGTAAATGCTGGCCAATCAGCTGACTGGTGATGGTTTGTGGGCGGTTTATTCGCTCTTGGGTGCTGATCTACTTCGTGCTTGGTATTGACGGAATAACGAGTGAATGGCAGCAGACATGGGGATGCACTATACTAAAAAATGTTTTTTTGCCATGGTTTTTAGTCCAGCACTACCCCGCATCAACCCGCCATCAACCCATCATCAACCCATCATCAACCCATCATTTGCCCATCATCAGCCCATCACTGCCCCAACACCAACCCATCATTAACCCTTCATGAACCCATCATGAACCCTTCATCAGCCCACAACCCACCACTTATGACCCCGTTGGCGTTGGCTCCAAGGAACCTTCGCATCGCTGATCAAAGGTGCCACATCTCGCCGTGCCGCTGACGCGGCGCCTTGGTCCTGCGGGTCGCGGTCACTTCTGGGTAGCTTGTGGTGGCACTTTGGTGGTCAGCTTGCAGTGAGGCAGGCAGCGCGCGGTTGCGGGGCTCAACGCTTTCTGAGCGCATGGCGAAACATAAGCCAACAGAGTTGACGAGATTCGCAACAGGGAACCCGTGATCTTTTAACCCAGAGCGTAGAAGGCGCTGCCTCAAAGCCTGTCAACATTGTGCTTCGCAGGAGCCAGCAACCATTGTCCACCCTGCATGGATGAACTCCAGGTTTGCATCCTAAGCTTCCAGAACACCAACCATACCTAACTAAGAAGCAATCGACAACCATTTGATTTCGGCATCATATGACAGCCTTTGTCGCGCGTTTTTCCTTGAACCTATCACCGTAGCATCGGCGGCAACCAAGTCATCGACCCCAAGAAGTCTACAAACCAGAAAAAAGATCAGCCGCAACAACAAAAACAACAAACAACAAACAACAAACAACAACCAACAACAACAACAACAACAACAACAACAACAACAACAACAACAACAACAACAACAACGACAACGACAACAGGGTCACGGGCGGGTAGAGGACCAGGTGGCCGCAGGCGTTTTCAACAATGATGTCGGCAACCGTTCCAGTGCCTTTGTCCCTGAACTCGTCATGCTACTGGTTTTCACAACATGTTTTTGTCATTTTTTGGATTGCACGGCTTGTAGTTTATTGGTTTGTGACATGAGCGTATGTTGGATGTTTCAAGAGTTTTCATTTGCTCAGGCATCCATATTTATATGTTTGAGCAGCATGGGATCAGGCCAGTTTGTTCTCCCTCAGGCAGACTGTGACACGACTTCGCCTGGAGTTTTGCCAGGTAAAACGAAGAACATAGGACCAGGCGTGCTCGTACAAAGAAGCTATAAGAATTTATTCGTGAAGATATTTTCGCTATCTCTTTTTCGAACAGGCAAGTTGCAGTGACGCAATTGTTCACTCCCATCCCCCAACGACGATCCAAGCACTGAGCGCCTCCCATTTGGGAAGATCCTCGAGAGGGTGCTGTATCCAATTTTTTGGTTTTTTGATGTGCGTCATGCTAGTGTACAGCCAACGTTGACATGCCCCACCCCACCCCAACCCCAAGCCCCACCCCGACCCCGACAACTAAAAAACACAAAGAAATAAATTGTGAAAATCAATAGGAAGACAATTTTAAGTTTCAGTACGCTGTAAAGGTTGACGAATTCATGTTTGAAAGCACACATATCCACACGGCCCTCTACCGGCCCTTGACCAACAACAACAAAAAAGCAAAAACAGAAAACAGAGGCAAACAACCACAACCACGCCTACAAACACAACAGAACCACAACGACAACCACAACGACAACAACCACAGTCAGATAAGTTTTGGCCACAACCCACCACACCTGACAATCTTATGGACATCCAAACTTCATCCCCAGGAAAATTCCGGATTGGCCCTTGTGAAGCCCTGCGCCAGAACAGTCCGAGATACATTTGAAGATCTTTCAAGAAAGTGTGGAACATTGCCTATTGATCCAGCTTTAGAATTGCTTGTGGCTTCAACCCCCCAACCAATCTCTTAGACATCTGACTAGGTGGTTTCTCAAAATAGGGGACCCCAAAAATGGTTGATTTACTACTGTAAATTATTATTATTGGATGATTTGGGGGGTCACCTATTTTGAGAAACATCCACTTAGACATTTTGATGATTTGTGAAGGAAAACCTATGAGCTGCTCGCATCAAACTCTCTTAGTTTACCCCCGGGAAGCCCAACCACCCAGCCCGATGAAAGCTGGGAATTCCCAGCGCTTCAAGCGCTTTCATCCAAGCTGCTTCAACCCAACAGTTGCTCATGTCACGGGTTCCGAACTTCATGGGAGATACAAATGGATAGACAGTTCCCACATCCATGGTTGGATGCACTTAGCATACTAAACTTGGATAAATCCCAACTCTCATAGTTTGCTGTTCTCCAGGTAGAGTTGGTTATGCCATTTCGGATTTCATCCTGGCACCAGACGTTACCAAATGGAGGAATTACTCATACATCTGGCAGTGGGTCAGTTCACCCGATACCCCTGGTTCCCCGATCGTTAACCTTTGTTGTCCCTATGAACTTGTTGGTGGTTATCCCCCATGAAATTGGTTGGTGAAAGCCTTGGCCCATAGCCATCTACAAAGTGATGCCAATTATCGGCCCTAGTTATAAACTAAGTTCAATGACTGGGGCCCATTGCTTTGAATCTGAAGCTCGTCATCTCAACAAGGAATGATTTCCAGAATGGTTGGGGCCAACTGCCCATGCCATCGTACTCAAGTACCAAAGTACTGTGGTGGAAGGAGTTGTGGTTTAGCTAAAGAGAAAACAACTGTCTTTTAGATATGTAAAAAACCTGAGTTGCTAAAAACGGCTGCACCCCCAATCATTTGCCTTGGAAAACCAAATGCTCGCGGGATATCACACTTGTTGTGATGGGCCCATGTATCCCATTCTACTGTAGCCGCTTACCTGTAAGATGTTGAACAGCCGCAAGAATTTCCGCAATCCAAGATCAGGGAAAAAGGCTTCATACTTTTCCCATCTGACCTCTTGCGGAGTTGGATTTGGTCGGATTCAAGGTTCACCTTGGTCCATGCAACAGAATGAAAATCCACAAAGCAGATTTGGAACTGACGATGCCCGACCGGAAAAGGGCAATTACTAGTTATGATGAACAATTATTTCTGGCAATTACAGCATATTTGGAAATAACTGGCCAGTTATGATGAACAGGCACTGACAGTTATTTCCAAATATGCTGTAATTCTTACACAGGGTCATCTGTGAAACCCTGATGAAAATCACCAGTTGCTACACACCAGCAGACCCAACAGGCACCCCTGCGCGCTGGTTGATCTGAAATTTTAATGTCATGGTCGTCCTAAGTTCTAAGGAGCTAGACTTTAGGTGAGATTTTTGTTTGTTCCTGCCCAGTTCATACCAATGATGACAAAGGAACCACGGCTGTAACCTCACCAAGAGATGGTTCGACTTGCGAACCACAACTCGTACCACGAAGGGCACGAAGGGCTAAGGTTCACCGCAAATGTCTGCTCCCTTTTTCCCGCGTTCACACAATCTTGTACAGTATTGATGATTCTGAATGAATATGATATACCGCTGTGATAGTCCCAACATGCTTGAAACTTATAATTGGTTAAATCATAATCAACCATATCCATCATACCCTAAACATCCACTATATTATCAAGTATATGGTGCTTTCTAGAAATGGGGACCCAAAAATGATTGCAGTTGATCATTGTAAACCATAGTTATCTATATATCATCTGGTGTCCATCATTCGCTCAAGGGCATGTTCATTTCATGTAGTTGTTTTGTCTCTGGCACGCAAATGCTGGCCATAGACAGTGCGAGTCTGAGGATTCGTGATCAGCCGCAAAGCTGCAAGACCATAGATATCCATATATCTACCTAGTATATCATAGTATATCATCAAGTGTATCTACCATAGTTATCTATATATATATATATATCATATATCAAACCATAGATATCCATATATCTACCATAAAGACGTCCGAATTCCATACACCACTCGGACCTGCTCCACATTCCCAGTTCCACGCCGGTCCTCCATGGATTCATCGCGCGCGCGCGGCTCAAGCGGCTACCGTGGCAGCTGGGGGGTGAAGCGGTTAGTCACAGAATGATAGGGTTAAATTATGGTTACTGACCATTGATAGGCGATTAATGATGGTTCAATTATGGTTAATGACCATTGGTAGTCGGTTGATCATTAACAACTGTGGTCGACAACTATGATTGATGTTTATAAATGCTCGCTCATGACTGTTGATCATAGGCAACGATGGTGTTTTGGGGTTTGATCATATATTCATCATTGCTTCGCCATGATGAACAATGGTGTTAGACCTCAAGAGCTGTTTAAGATCCTTGAATCGGTGATACCTCCAAGTTGGTGGTTGAACGAATGGTCGCTGTGTGGATGCAGCTTCACGCCTGTACGAACTGTGAAGTCCTCAAGGTCCCTGACGCGTTGATGACAGTGATCCCTAATTCCTGTCAGTGACTTGAGGACCTGACAGTGATGGTTGATGAGGGACATTGATAGGGATCCTCAGGTCACTTCAATTCCTGTCAGTCATATGTGAAGTGACTGTGGACAACGATTCCTGAGAGTTTCCACAATTTATTGGTGAGACAGGCAGCTGTCAGAGCCGGCCATGGCCGCGCCACATAACATGCGCCTGTACAGCTATCATGAGAGGTATGTGTCACTACGCTTCCACAGCTGAGGGATACCGTCCAGATCTCCGGTTTACAGCTCCATCTTAGTCAGAGAAATTGGTCACGTTTCTGTCTCGAAATGGTGTTAAGCATTAGCAATGACCATCATCAGCCATGTGCAAGTATTACCACTATTCGCAATCACAAGCTATTGCCAACCACAATTCTAAGCGCACCCCCTTGGCCATCGTTTACCAATGTTATATAGCCTTCAAGGTCACCTTTCGTTAGCAATGGAGCCTGTCATCACAGTCAGCGGCACTCAATTTCCCAGAGCGTGACGAAAGGGCTTTCATGAGGTTGGTGCAAAACCAAGTCAGTGGCTATTGAAATACACGAACTGTCCAAAAAATATTACATAAATGCTTTCCTCGGGAAATTGATCATCTAAAGTGATAGATTCACTTCTCAAAGTGATAGATTCACTTCTCAAAGTGTTCGATTCACTTAGAAAACCAGAGCCATTTTCTACACCCAAGCGTGTTTCCCCCACCGCCATGGCTTTCCGTGCCCATCTTTTCATCAAGGGAGCACCAGCGCTCGTAGAGTACGATGGCGGCAGCATGCGAGACGTTCAGACTGCCCTGGGGCACGCGAGATTTTCCACGGAGACCCAGGTAGGGCAATGATGATTGAGAGTGAACTCATGGTTTTATCAAAAAAATGAGTTATTAACAATGGTTAGTGATTGATTAGTAATAATAATTAGTTATTAACAATGGTTAAAAATGGTTATACCATGAGTTATTAACAATGATTATTAATAATGGAGGTTTGATCGATGATTAACAATCATGTTATCATCATGGTTTTATCATGATTGGTGATTGAAAACGATTGATTACCAATAAAGATCAACCATGATTTATCAACAATGATGATCAATCATGCAGGTTTGTCCAGTTCGCCATGGTGGTACCTCCTCGACCACTATCCAGCTGTTCATTGCCATTATTGATAGGGAAACCAGAACAGTGGCTAGAGATATTTTCGGACAAACCCAGGCTTTACGATGATAGTTTAACAATGATTAGTGATTGGTTAACTATGGTTGATGATGCTTGGACAAATAAGGATTGTTTAAACAAAATCTGGTTAACAGGACATGTGATTAATAGCGGTTCATGATAGTTGGTTTATGTTTTATTGACGTTCAAGAACCCTTAATGATTGATAATGGATGCTTTATGATGGTTGATGTTCTGTACGGATCGTCAACAGGGATAGACAGTGTTTCATGACAGTAGCGAATAGTGATAGCGTTACGAACAATTGATTAACAATGGTTGATGATCGTTATTTGTGGCTGATAATTGATGGTTAATAGATAACAACGGTTGACTGTGAATGATGAAGAACAGGGAATGATAGCAATCAACATCAATCAAGACCCCCACTTGACTTCTGCCGGTTCTGCTGGTTCCACAGGTTGATAAAGCCAGATCAAGAAGCTCCGGGGTCTCTTCAGGATACATAACTCACCTCATCGTTGGTGTATTTACCTTCTGGCAAACTAACTTGGTTGCGCTAAGAATCACCAGTTTTAGTAGGTAACCCAGCAATTTCTATGGTAGATTTTCCACGCAATCTGATTTGTTTGCCAGAGTGTGACGATGCTATGACCATCAGTTAACTATCGCGCGCCCATCAACAATCGTCAAGAATCACTACCATTTCACCAATATTCTCAAAACAGGGGTGCCCAAAATCATCCAATGCCAATCATTTATAGCAACAAACTAACCATTCTGGGGGATAAACCAACCATTTTTGGGGTCCCTCATTTTTAGAAACCACCCACTAGTAGTTGTTTAACCATAGGTTTGTGTGTGTGATTATCCCCCATTAATCATAGTTAACCCTAGAGAATCCCATGATTTTCCCTATAAAACCACCAATATGTTCACCATTACGGGCTGATTAATTCGGAGCGGCAGGGCCTCGTTTTCAGGAACCACCATTGGCACTGTTGCCGCCTGCCGTGTCTCCGGGTTGATGATGGCTAATGATGGTTCACAATGGTTGAATGATAGCTGTGTGACTAGCATCCAATATGATTAAGGATGGTCAATGATGGTTGAACTGGGGTTATATCATGATTATATATCTGACGGTTAGTCATGGTTAGTGATGCTTAATGATGGTTAATGATGGTTCATGATGATCATGCCTCACGAATAGTTGATGATGGCCAATGATGGCTAGCGCTGTTGTGTTATGGTCACATGATGGTTCACGATGGCTTAATACTGAGCAAATGACGGCTGAGTGATGGCTTCATTGAAAGTCAATGGAAATTGAAGGATAGTTGAATGCTGGTTCATGAATGCGGAATTATGGCTGAGAATAGCTGAATTATGCTCAACGATCATTGTTTATGCTGGCTAGTGCTGGTTAAGAAGGTTGAAAATATGGGATAATCGGAAAAGCAAGAGCAAGAATGATCCCAAAATAAGCAAAAATCCAATAGTAACCATCATTGAACCACCATAGTAGCCATCATCACCATCATTAGATCATTACCTACCCATGATTAGATCATTACCCATCATCATTAACCATCACTAATATTACCAACCTATCAGTTCAATGAACCACCACTACCAAAAGATTAGTCATGCTAGGTATTATCATTCACCATAGGTATCATCACAACCTCAGTGGTTGGTGAATGATTAGTATCAATCACCTAGTGGCTAATACACCAACTATCACCATCATGAACCAACCATCATTAGATCATTACCAACCATCATTACCATCAGTGGTTAATGATTGATACCTTCCACCACTACCCACCACCCACCCACCACCCCGCAGCCTCACCTCGTGCAACAGCGCCTCGGCGTCTTGTGGGATGCCGTCGTGTTCGCGGCCAAAGACCAAGGCGAGGCCTGGCGCCAAGCAGTGATGCTGGGAGTCCCCAAGGGCGACGGTCGTTGAGTCGGGGGTGATGGTGGGGGGGGGGGTTCGGTGGGGGGTGGGTTGTAGGTGGGTTGTAGGGGTTTAGTAGGGGGGTTCAGGGGGGTTTTGTAGGGGGTTTGTAGGGGTTGTAGTCGTTGATGATAAGGGTTTATAGAAGTTGTGTAACGGGGTTTTAGTTGTTTATAATGGGGGTTAGAAGGGGGGTCTGGAAGTTTATTGGAGTTGGTAATAGGGCTTTCATGGGAGTATACTATTTATGGTTTGTAGGTGTTTATAATCAATTATTGGTGTTTATAATCGTAGGGGTGTATAGGAGCACACCATTTCGTGGACAAACCCATGTGTGAATGGGTCATAGCCAATCATCCCAAAAACGTGTAGTAGTTCACCTCCCAACCGTTGGACTCATGGCCTAGATTATGGTTGATGAATGGTCACTGTAATTGATTGGTGCGTTGATGCTGAACTCTTGAATGGTTTCATGATGGTGAAATGATGATCGAATGAAGCAAAATACGATACCCCGGGGATGCAAAATACGATGCTTCGGCCATGTTGAAAGGCAGCTGCTCCAAGTTCACCTGCTCCGCCGCGAAAAAACTGTTGCCGCTGAAGCCGAAGCTCAAGCCATGGGAAAAGTCTGAGCTCAAGGCTTGACTCGGAAGACCAGAAATGATGAATCCGAAGCTAAATCCATAAACTTCGATGACTGGGTCGCTGTTGGGAAATCCAAGCTTGTTTATTGGAAAGCAACAACCTGAGACCACGGATTTGGTGAATCAGAGGTCTTCAGGTACCACTGTCCACTTAAAAGCTCATGCCGTGCCTTCATGGTGATTTTTCATCACCATTAAACAGCCATGATCGTCAACCATTGCCTACAAGCTGCGGCGATACAAATTGCGAAGTAGATTCGCCAAGTATAGATATGGCTATGGGTCAAAACCCTGTACCCCTGGTTCCCCATCATTAACCATTGTTTTCCCTATAGTTTTATTGGTGATTATCCCCCATGGATTTGGTTGTTTAATATTGATCCATAGCCATATATGGTTGGTTATTCTTACAATTGTTGCTTATTATTATTATCCCCTATTACTAGCCATTTACCAGCTACTATTAATCATTGGTTGGTTGGTTAACAAGGATTAATTGTTGATTAGCCTGCTAGTTGACCAGCTCAGTTCACTAAGCTATGCATTTCAACACTGGCGCCTCGTCGGTCCCATGGTACCGTCCACAGCTCTCGCACTCCTGCCGGAAATCGTTCCACCGCGGACGTCGCCGCCAAGCCCGAAGCAGCAATTGAGCATCCTAATGGTTGTAGTCAATGGTTATCATTATATGAATTATGAATGATAGTTGATCATGGATAATAGCTAATAATGATTATATATAATCATGGTCAATGGTTATCATTATATGAATTGTTAATAATTAGTAATGATTAATGGTTAATAGCTACTAATGATTATAATCATGGTAAATGGTTAATGAATTCTTGATGTTTAAAGCATTATGATGGTTATAGTCAATAGTTACTGTATTGTTGATGTTTATAGCGATATATATTCGTGACTGTCCATTAGTTTACCCTTGTAAGAATGAGCAAAATAATGGCTATAATAAGAACGAGTTTAACCAGCAACTTACCACCATGAAAATATTGCTCGACAATAAAATGGGTATACCCAGCAAGGAATCATTCTTGACTATCAAATAAGCATCACTCAACTGTGTACCCAGGAATCTCACAGAATCGCTGTTCAGTAGACAGGGATGAACCTGTAGCTGCTGGATTTATTGTTAAGAATCAACTCTGGCTCTAGCACTCCCTCCTGTTCGTTGTCCTTCTGCTTCCTGTTGGTGGTTGATGGTTGATTAGGCTGATTAATCACGATGATTGACCATGTTCCTGTTGCTGGTCGTAGCTTGTAGCTTGTAGCTTGTTTGTCGCTTGTTACCCCCTAGCTATTAACCGACGTTCACCACGAAGAACCGTTCAGCTGTTTCGGTGTTGCCCCTCTGCATAGTCGTTAGCCCACAATAACTAACGTTGACCATTTGAGACTAGTTATGTTTGCTTACTCTTATTGCTTCGAACCAATGACTGTCACCATCATATCATCATTGACTATTTCATGACAATTAACCGCCACTCTCAAACATGCAAACTAAACGATCATTGACATAAAATAATAGCTCTAAAACCAACCCTTCTCGATAACCATATCAGTAATGACTTTAGATCAAATTTCTTAAAATGACCAACTGATTTAGTCATGGTTTACCATTCAGTAACAATTTACCTCTACCACCACCAACCATTGAAATCGAAAATCTACCATTTCCAATCAACCATTACCATTCTTCAGTTGTTAAATTACTAATCAGTTTATAAATCACTCATCTTCCATTGAAATTACTAATCAGTTTACTGTACAAATTACTAATCAGTTTCAACCATTACCAATTAGTTGAAATCCATTGAAAGATGCAACCACTGCAAGATGCTAAGATGCACCATCAACCACTGAAATTACTAATCTGCAGTTCACAAATTACTAATCACCCACTGCAAGATGCTCAGCAGCCAACCATTTCAACCACCCCCGCGCCTGCCCCATGCGCCGTGAGCCCCAACAGATGGAACTTGGCACCGCGCAGGTCATGCAGGACCTGCAACGGGCCAAGGTCAAGGGCGCAGCTGGGCGGTCACCATGGAACCACGGCTTGGCGAAGCAGAAGAGGCGACTGAAATGGTTGGGTTAAGCTACAACCACTGGGTTAAGCTGTCGAACCATTTATGTAGCTTAGAAGCCACTGAAAGGGCACTGTTGAAGCTGCATAAATGGCTGTCTAAGCTACATAAATGGCTGTTGAAGCTGCATAAACGGCAATCTAACTTACTGAAATGGCTGTTTGAGTTTCTGAAATGGTTTGGTTGAAGCTAGTGAAATGGCGGTCGAAGCCCATCATGATAGATACCCCTCAATCATCCCAACTAAGTGTTCCAGCAACCAGCGCAAACCCGTTGAGGCAAACCCGTTGAAACTCCCTCGCCGCTCCTGCTCCCACCTCACGCACGTTCATGTGAGCAGGTGGAGCCACCAATGCCACACCTGGCATTTCTGAATCCCTGGGAGACGACCGGTGACTTTCCAATGATGATCCAGTCATCATGATGGTGGCTTCCAATGATGACTGGTGACTTCCAGTGATGACTGGTGACTTCCAATGATGACTGGTGACTTCCAACGACTGACTAGTGACTTCCAACGATTAGTGACTTCCACTCTTGATCACTATCCCTTGATGGAAATAGCAAATAGGATAATTCAGGATTTTCACCATGATAATAATTTGCATTGATTTCCTAATGATAAATGATTTGCTTGATAATGATTTTCCCAAGGATGACGATTTGTATTGATGTTCGTAGTGACTGGTGATTCGCAATGTGTTAATGATGGATTATGATTGGGAACAAATGTGTACAAACCACCAGTTAATGACTGATGCGAAAAGCCAGAAAAGAAAAAGTGGTGATCCAGTAATATACAGCAGTCAAATGTAATTGAACTATCAATGCCAAAAAAACATCTGATGATTGTGGTCCAATTCTTACCAAAGGATATTCCCGCCAGTATATGGTTACAATCTTTAGGATCATACCTGGTAATTATCAATACCTAAAAGCACCTGATGATTATCCAAATATCAATCATTACCAGCTACATTGATGAAATGTATTATGCTGATGGTATTATTATCAAATGTAATATCAATTGCAAGAATATTGATCAATAACGTCCAGGTATACAATGGTAATGGTGACCAAATATTTTCTGCTGAGTTTGGTCTGATGAAATACCCTTCAGTACACAAACACCTTCTCGAAATCGCAACAGTTTTGATCGACAAACCTACCTGAAAATGCTGGACGTCCAATTGCTACCTTAGACGACCAGCGGGGAACCCATGCCGGCGATCTCTCATCTACAGTATCCCAAAAAAAGCTAGTAATCATCGCAAGTAGATGTGGAAAGAATTTCAATGCTTCAAACTTCAAACCACTTTCAACATGTAATAACCGTAGGTGCATCACTATATTCCATGAAAAAGCCACAGCATGATAGTTGATAATAGCTTAGTGTTGACAAAATAGGAAAGTCCATGTAAGCGGTTGCTCATTATCATCAGCACACCAACATCATAGTTGGGGATATTGCCATAAATCCATACCTTTCATCAGGGCGCATGATTTTTGCTTGACATCATCATGATAGCTAGCCCCGTGGGCCCCCAGGTCATATCCTGGTCTTGACCCCAGTAATCACTGCTTGACATCAACCCAGCTGTTTCGAATCTAGCGATAACACCACTTAATCATGTCAATTTGTCTTTACTACTCATGATTCACTGGTGTTATCACAAGATGAACTAGGTGACTAGTCACTGTGAACCACAGCTGACTATCAAACTAGTGACTGTTATCACTGTTCGCCAGGCATCATCAGTCATCCAGTTACTAGGCGAACAGCTGCAGGAGCTCCCCAGTCGTCTGGAGGAGCTCACCCAGTCCCTGGACCCCGGTCGTCCCCCCCTGGCACTTCGCTCGCGAAGCCGCTCCCGCACCTGCAGCAGCAGCTTCCTCGGGATCAATGCCCGAGAGTTCCAAGGCCTAGAGAAACGTGGATTTTTTGGGAGAAACCGGTGGTGAAACGTGGCGCATGGTCGTGATGGGAACTTGGTGCTTCAATGGTGGTCGAATGGTGGTGGAATGACGGTTAGCTAGTGCTTCATCATGGCCAACCGTATTGAAATGCAGGGGGATTCTATGTGAATGTTGGAGAACTCTAGCCTAATTGTCCTTGAATGCCGGTAAACTGATGGCTTTACGCAGTGAATGATGGTTCTCCGTGGCTATAAAATGGATGCTCAGAAAATCAGCCATGATACCAGCAAGACGAATCCATTTGTGGCAATGATTCTTGTCTTAAAAAATTAGTGTCCATTGTTGATTCATGATCTGGCTATAAAATAATGGTTCATAGCGATGAGTGACGGCAGAGGCTGATCCCCAGCTAACTCAATTTCCAAAAGTAATCTGCGTAAGTTCAGTGTCACCAGGCTTTCTATGGAGGAAACACGCTGCTCCGCGAAACCAGATTCGTCTGCCATTTATCAACCGGTCATCAGTTGTCATCAAGCATTGCACTGTAAATACATTTACAATATAGTTATGCATTTATTAATTTAATCATTGATTTACATTTATATCTATCTTTATGTATCTATATCTATATTTGTATTCATATGTATATTTACATTTATATTATAATCTATGTCTATATCTATACCTATATCTATATCTATACCTGTGTGTATATCTATATCTATACGCCTGGGCCTACATATACGTATATATGTTGACATCTGCGTGTCTGAACAGAACCACACGTATATACTCTAGACTCTATAGGAGTCCATGTATACATAGATATTTGTACCCAGATGCCGTATACCTGTACTACTGATATTTGCAGCATGTCAACGAAAGCCATATCCGTGAAAGTATAAGGGCCGAACCTAATGATAACAATCGTCTCCTATGGATCGTGATTTGAAAGACAATCACATGGCTGTGATTGCAAATGCTTGCTGTACTGCTAAATCGATCATTAATAAAGCAGTTGAATGACCACCTTCTCTTGATTCTTAAGATCAACGTCAGCATGTGGACAACCTCCGACAGTTCGTTAGCTATGTCTTGGTTAGCTCAGCCATGATGAGGCCTTCTGCAACCACCAGCAACTGCCAAGTATTGCCACCGATATTCACCGTAGCTTGGCAGTTCACCAGCTGATTCTGTCACTTAGATTGACCGTGAAGCCATTACCAACCACCAGGCGGCTTCAGAAGCCCTTGAGATATGAACCAGCTGGGAGTTCACTACCCTTCAGGTACTCCCAGTTGGGGCGCACTTGGCTTCGTAGAAGTCACAATCCTATCATTAGACTATGCATGACCTCGATATATAGCCATTCTTCACCGCTCTTCACCATTGTTGGCCATTGTGGTTAGTTGTTAAGCAGCGTTTACCATCGTCAAGCAATCATCAATCAAACTCTTCTTAACCATCACTGGTTACCATCATCGAACAATCATCAAACCCTTGTCCACCATCAAAAGGACTATGAAAATCAATAATTACCAATGTCAGGTAGTAAGCCACCAACTCGTCTTAACCACCACCAAGACATTGGCAACCAAAACCTTACGGAAATCAACCGTTATCCATGTGAGACACGAACCCGTTCACTGGTTCCCTTGCTTCGCTCACGCCTTCTCAGCCTTTCCAGAGGTCAGCCCCACCGCAATCAGCGCAAACGCACCCAGTAAGCAACACAGCCGGTAGGTGGCGCCCACCTCACAAGCTGCCATGGTAATGGCTGGGTATTGCATCGATGGTTCATGGTGGTTAATCGTGGCTAATATGATTGAAGAGATGCTTAAGGATGGTTAAGGTTGATTCATTCATGCGGGTTTATAGAATTAATGCTGGTTCATACTATAAAGTCATTGTAAAATTGGTTGATTTGTGGTTAGTATTTGTTGCTTGATTAAGGTTGGTTAATCAATGCTGGTTAGTACTAGTTGGATGACGATAAATCATGCTTGCTGTTCATTGTTACAGTATTGTTGGTAAATGACGGTTGGTTAAGCTAATTAAAAAATACTAGTAGAATCATCTGGCATGGTCGACTGTTGAAACTTGGTGATGGTGACAAATCATGGTTAGTCAATAATGGTTCATTCTGGATCAAGGAGCTTAGTATGCCGGTTCAGAATCATGGTTCATTAACAAAATGATGCCTCAGGCTGCCTTGGAACAGTACTGGACGAACGTGAATATCCACCGTTTCCATCCATGGTGACATGGTTCTTCATGGCGACACATCGGGCAACACCAGGTTGAACTCACACGGAACTGGAGTGGGTTTCTTCGACTTTCATCTGGCGAAAAGACCACTGTTGGTATGATCATTCGTTTCGACTTAAGTCAAATCTCATTGTGTGGTTGGGTTATACCATTCAACTAGAGTTATATCTAAGGTGTGTATATATATATCTATATTATACATATCAACTAATAGTTGAGTTGTGGCTCTGATTGTAGGATAACTTACTTGCTGTATCTAGTTAACTAGAGTTCTACATCAATCTTTAAACACCCTAGCTGTATTCCACCATAGCGGGACCCTACAGACTGGTACCCCTGACTATAAGTTGGCGAAGGTGTACCATTTGACTATACTTTATCTACTAACACTGGTAGTTACCCTAGTTATAACCTATTCTCAAGCCAACATAGTTGACTATTATCAGCTATCATCCCTTACAACCACCTTAGTACTCAGCTATGGCAGGTAGTTACCTTAGTCTAAACCCAGCTTGAGTCACTCGGGCGTACCGCAGCAACCGCCTGGGAGCACCCCTGGGACCTCCAGACGTTTCCCGGGCGCGCACCGCACAGGACCACGGCAACGGCGTTGCTTTCGACCGGAGCCGTCGCCAGGAAACCTGGAGCTGCAGAATCACAAAAGCTGGCGCCTTTCGAGGAATGAATTGTCTTTAGGCACATGGAAATTTATGTCTGTCTGTGTGTCTGTATGTATATGTACATGTATATGTATATGCAACTTGTATTGGTATATGTAGATGATTTTGTACATATTCGATTTGTATGTATATATAGATATATACACATGTATTGATCCGCGTGCATTCATATCTGTATCTGTCTCTATATCTGCATCTATATCTATGTTTGTTTAGATATCAAACTGTCATATTTGTAGATATACAAATGTCATAGATGTACATGCATTTGGAAAGACATGAGAGGGAGAAAGTTGAAGCACCCCTGGTGTCAGTGATCGACCGCTGAAGGCTTGGTGGCTGCCTGGAAGATCCCAGCGAATTTTGGGGGGTATTGGGTTGCTGCGTGCTGTAGACATGGCCCAAGAAACACAACCAAAAAAAGGAAGGACAATAGAGTTCATATCATGGTCGAGCAGGACATTATCCAGGAGGGGAAACTTAGAAACGCTATGTTTGATCATCGAAAAGCCGGTAACTTGGTTACAGAGAAAACAGAAATGTTCCTCCAGGGACAGTTCCAGGGACAATTCTGTTTTACCAAAATAGGTTGGCGAACGTGCCAAGAGAAACACTGCCGCAAGGTTTGTTGAGATGTTGTGATGTTCAGTGGGACACAAGTAGTTGCATCCTCGTCATCTGATGGTTGACAAGTTTCATTTGCTGCTTGGCATCCAAAGAGCTTGTCATTTCAGGTTCATTTTTGATAAATCGCAACCACTTTTGTTGATCTATGAACCATAAATAGCTGATCTATGAAGAAACTACTACTGACCATAGCTTCGCTGGTCATCACAACTACTTTTCGCCATAAATAGCAGGTTTTTTGATCTCCCGATCTCGCATTGATCACCACTGATCTGTCGCCTGACCAATCTTCCGCGTAAGGTGACCACGACAGGGCACGTTCCTGGAACACGAGGGGCAATCACGGGGTGGCTGCCCCACATCTCCAGGTTTCTTGGTCTGTAAAAACTCATGAACCAAGTTTGACCAGTACCAAAAAGAAAGACTTCTGGCATTGCACTGCTGACTGTGCATCATCCAAGTCACTTGTTGCCTCCTCCCCCTCCCCGACTTGCATCGCATTGCAACAGTCCTCATCAGCCGCATGCCTTATCAGGACAGGTGACTGACACGGATCTGCAACACACCCAAGTGATGAGTATGGAATAGGCAGATATGGACCAACTCATTAACCACTGTAAAGCACGATAAACAGCTTGTTGACCATCATTATTGTTCGTTATTGACCACTTTGTCCACCATCACTACCTAGCTTCTTCGCCATCATGATCACTGGTCACGTTCAGCGATTGCCCCGTCAGCTGCTTGGGGATAGACATGAGCCGTCTTCAAGATTCGTCGTCCAGCCACATAACTAGCGTCAAAACGCCTCCCAACAAAAAAAGACATTGCTGGCGAACAGTGTTTCATAAAATGGACTACGAAAACTCGCCATGTCGATATATTTTGCATCCAAGTGGTATGATGGAGAATTATATATTATTCTTCTTAGAGAAACGGTGCCTTTTCCTTTTGACAAGAAACCTCAATCAACATCACATCCTTTCAGCGAAACATCATCTTATCATCAAAAAACATCCTTTAGGGATCATTGAAATGTCATCTAACCATCAGTTAACCATCCTTTAGGCATCATTTAAACGTCATCTAACCATCAGCAAAGCATCATTTCACAATCTCTAGCCACACTTGCTCCATCACAAAAAACTGGCTTCGCCAGGACACAAAGGCTCCAAGCCGCGAGCCGAGCGCCGCAACGGCAGAGCAGCACCTGAACCGCTGGCGTATCATGAGAGATCCATTTGTGGTATGAACCAACCAAGCAATGAATGACCAGGGGACATACTGGGGACGATAACCAACAAGAGTAGGGGATTATCACCAACTAATGGTTGATACTAGGGAATAATAGCCAACAATAGTATATGGGATATCAATTCCATGGCTATTGATCAATGTTGACCAACCAAAACGGGGGCAGTCGTGCACCCATCCCAGTACTTCGAGATCCAACCGCAACTGGTGATGGGTTGCCGTAGCAAGGTGACGAAAACAGCGTTTTGGATGCAGCCTCTGATCATCGAACCATGGAACTAGGTGACCATGGTTGGGCATAAACCACTTGGTAAGTACCCATGGTTCACCATAGAAATGGAAAATCCATGAATGAATTTGATAGTTTCCCAGCGGGCTTTTCTCTAAAATGTGGTGATTCTCCGCCAGCGAACTGTTGGACTACTAGAGGGAATTCACAACCAGCTTTTGATACAAATCTATGATGATCCAAACCAGTTCTTTATCAATGAAAAACCAGTGTTTATTGAAAACCAGTCTTTCTGGAGATCTTTGATCATGATCCAAACCCAGTATTGCTTATTGAAAACCAGCTTTTGAAGGGTCAAGCATGGTGATCTGCCAGTATGCTTGGCCTCATGAACTTACTAGCCCGCTTGCTGGGGATTGGGGTTGGTATCATGGACCTCCCGTTTGAAAGGTGGCTACTGATGAATGGATTCATCTAAGACTTTCGGTCATCCAATCGTGGGTTCGAAGGCGCAGCACTGCACTTCTCTCCACTACCTTAGGACCTGGTTTGGCCTCTTTAAGCAAGGGAGCCTGAGACTATTGGTAAAGATAGGTAATACTATTTGTCACCAGATGTTTATATATTGGTATTTCAAGATAATGATGAGAAACTATCTATAAAACCAAAGGAAACCGTTGCGACATCTCTAGATATGATAGGGACCGGTTTCAAATATGTTTGGGACTATTCCTACATAAATATACACATGGATAGGTCAATAGGTCACAGCTCTTTGGGATTCCTTGTCAAGGATGTTTGCTTTTGACCCACAAACATGAATCGATCATTCAAAGCTATTACTCGTTGGTTATGAAGCACTATTCAGCATCACAATATACAGTCAGATTATTGCTTTTTGACCCATGGCCATATCTCTAAGGTAGGTCAAGCGTATCATCATCATCATCATCGTCGTCGTCGTCGTCGTCGTCATCATCAGCAGCAGCAGCAGCATCAACAGCAGCAGCACCATACCATCACTTTTGGACATCTAGTCATGCTTTTTTCAAAGAAATTTGCAGCTGAGAAGAGCCGCACGTCTTCCGCAAGAAGCTGGGAGTGGCGATCCTGGTCTTCCTTATCTAGTCAGTCATAGTCACTAGTCAAAGTCATATCATGGTCATATGGTGGTGGGGTACCCCCAGTTATCATCCAGTTTATGACCATCCACAATTTCGGGGTCCAGAAACTGGCTAGGTCGAAACCACAAGTCAGAAAACAATTACCATGATTTTGTTGATGATTCTCCCCTATGATGAATCGCTATTGATGGTTAAAACCCCTATATGTATATAAAACTGGCTTATTGACCATTATTGATGACCATCGTTGACGGTTAAAAACCCCTATGATTGACCGTGATTGATGGTTAAAACCCCTATGATTGACCATGGTTGACGGTTCAAACCCCTATATTGTCACATCCGTGGCTCCCGCTGTAGTTCCTCGGAGCCACGCCTTTCCCCTACCAAACACGGCGCCGAAACGCGTTGCCTCCAACGTGAACGCCCTCCACGTTCGCACGAACCTGGCCACGAGTTCGCACCATCGCGGTGGGGCTGCGCTCAGTCGTGACTTATTGGGGCTAGCGATCGCTACTTGTCCTGCTTAACCAATGGTTACTGCTGGTGCTAATTCTAGTTGTGGGTAGTTTTTGGTAATGCTTACTGGTGGTTGGTGGTTACTGATGGTGAATAAGGATTGAGTGCTTGAATAGAGTGGTGCTCATAGGGGTGAACAGTGTAGTTAATAGATGTTGATAGTGATTATGATGCTGGTTCATAGGGGTCCATGAGGTAAATCATGGGCAACAAATTTGGGAGCTGCGTTCGTGATCACACCGATCGCTGTAGCTTTGGATGTCCATCTTGTAGCTCGTGGGGATGTTGAGGCTGGTGAATGAAGGATGGTTTAAGGACGGTTAATAATGGCTCGCGATACTTAGAAAATTCGATGAAAACCCGATCCACTTCTCTGGTTCTTGTTCGCCAAATATCTGTTTTCGATACTTTTTTAAAGAAAGGCAATTCAGCTTCTTGATTGTGACACAATTTCTAAAGTACCCCGCGTGTTCATGATGCCCGTACCTATCTATCGGTTGCCACATGTCCATCTGGTTTTGAGCCGTCATGGTTGGGATTCATCAATAAGCCGCCACAGCCAAGTGCGAAACATGCTGTTTAGATGTGTATATATTGTAGTGCTGCTCTATGTCCAAAAATTATGTAACAACCAACTATCTTTTCAGCAGGCAATCCAAGCCATGAGGCAAAATCGCCGCACAAGACGTTTCATTGAAGACTTTTTCTTGGCGGGAAGCAACAGGGAGAAGCTACTGAAGGTTCACTATGCCTACAGAATCCCTTGTCTGTCACCGCCATTGACAGGTTCAATATCTGAAAATCACATGAGCTTTCAAACATCTCGACGCTTGGTGGGAAGAAATCCTGGCAACAGCACACGACACCCAAATGCCGCAGGCAGGCCTGGGCTGCACACAGCAACACCATCGCTCGCAGCATACGTTTCGACATTGCCATGATCAACTCTCAAAATGCCCCAAAAAAGCAAAGATTCGATCAACTGCAGCCAGTGTAGAGTCATACATATGCTATCTTACATATTTAATATATTCAATGATATATGAATATATATATATATATATATGAACATATCATATCCGCATTTATACATGTCCGTGGGTTACATGTCCATGGGTATGCCTGAGTAGCACCCCCCTCCAAAAAATGATTGAAACACTGCACAAATTCCAACAGATTCGACCACTCACCGCCCTACTCCAGGTGCTTGAGATGTTGCAGAAATCTGAATCACGCGGGGTCATTTATGAAGCTTTCAGAAACACTTGTGATAAAATGAATGTGAGAATTTGGCCAAATATAAGGTGTATGCTAACAAGTTCTAACTCTAGATGTTTACAAATAAATAGATATATACAATATATATATATAATTTTTGATTTGTTATGTATATTGAAAAACAAATAAATAAATAAATATATATATATAATTAAATATATAAATAGAGACATAGATAGATAAATATAAATAGATATATATATATATGTATATTTGTACTCATACGTTTGTAGACACATTCACATATACACATGTTTATGTAATATTCACTACTATCGGACATCCATGATATTGCAAAAGAAAACACGAAGGACCAGGACTAACAGCCGTGGGTTGGTCATCCAAGCATCATGTCAATCAGCTGGTGATCCTAGGCCAGGACCCAAGTGACCCAAGCCCATGCTCCCTCTGAGTTTGACCCAGCTATTGTTAAGGATGGATGATGACAATATGGTGGTTTCTCAAGCCATAGGGCTACCCCTAAAATCATCCAATATTTATATACCGTTTCTGATTACAAACCAACAATGTTAGGGGTACCCCTGTTTTGAGAAATCACCATATTCAATGATGGCTTATTGACCATCGTTTCTGACGAATTTCATCAACCATGAATGCTATGAATCATCATGGGTGCCTGGTTTTTGTTAACCAATTACTGTTTAGGTTGTGGTCACAATGCATGGCTATCAACTTCAAACGACGGTCAAACATCGTGAATGATTGGCAAAACCTTGAAATGTATAGATCCCCTTACACCATCTTAAACCAGGGTTCCTGAGGGCCATCAACATGTGCTGTAGGCCACCATGTCTTGAGGGCACCTCATTTACATCGACAAACCCATTGAATCTCACACAAGGACCAGGCAATTGATTAATTAGACGCTTAGAAAGGAACCAGTGTCTTGAGCCACACAGTTTGATTCATCCGCATCTATGGATACCCATCAGCCACGACTTTTGTCATTGAAGCCATGACAAGACAAGAAACCTTATCAACAAAGAGCAGGCAAATTTGAAATGGTACACAAGCACCAAAGTAGAGAGAGAGCAATGAGCAACGCGGATAACCAAGGTTTCTTGTCTTCGTAAGCTATGGCTTTTGTCGAACCATCGGAGCGCAGTCCTGTCATACCTATCTCTCCTGAGTGCATGACTCATGACTTTTTGAATAATCCCACTTTAAGGTTGGTGAACACCGCCAGTTCGGAGATGTGCAATTCATGCTTGGCTGAACACACAAGACGTTACAGTCTCTGGCATTGCATTACATACATCATATGTGCAGACAGATAGACAAATAGCTACAAATACACACACACACACACACATGGAAGCTATATTACTATATGAATCTACAAATTTGAAAAGGATCAATTGGTACTGATTCACCCGTGGCTCGTCCTTCCCACACTGCAGCGTCAGCAGAGGGTCTTTTCCTCGCCAAACCCATCGACATCGTTCGGAGCTCTGCTCAGTTCAGCAGAATGCCGTCGTACTTGGTCTGGAACCACTTCATGCCATCCTCCTTCTTCAGCTTGTGGGCTGCACCCACCTTGCCCACCTTCAACTTGCGGTTCTTCACACGGCTGCCCGGGCGGGACAAGTGCACGTAGAAGTCCATGCCGTAGATACCGGTGCCAGGGTCGTACTTGATACCAAGGTCAATGTGCTCCTGACTGGCCAACAATACCCCAGAAGCCGTTAAGCTCTGGCAAGTAGTTCACATTACAAGCGAAAGATGCTGACCATCTGTTCAACAGGTTTCAGATATGATCCGGAAGTATAGTTTTCATTGAAAATCCCAACAAAACCTGTCGAAGCACCTGGGAAACTTGCGGAAGTGGTTTCGCACTCGCCAGTAACCAGGTGACAAATGATCCACGCAACACACCGATGGTTGCTATACACTTTAATGCCCCAAAGGGTCTTCAGCAACGTCAACCAGGTCGATATGCCGCACGACCAAGCAAACAAAAAATTTTTGCTATGGCTCCTGTGGGTAAACCTCCATTGTGAATTGCGACTCGCCAAGGCATATGTACAGGTGTGCGTGTGTGTTTGAGTGTGGGTGGGTGGGTGGATGGGTGGGTAGGTGCGCACTATGTTCAACGATTTGTCTATGTTTGGGATGATCAAAATAATGACCTTTGCCCAAAGTTTGCTTTGTGCCAACAGATTGCTGATGTATTGCACTCCTTGTATGACTATGTCGTTCGCACTTTCGGTATTGGTTTGTTGTATTCTGTTTAATGTCCAGGACAGCCGGATCTTGGGTTATGCATGACCCCAAGCATTGTTGAGCGCTGTCAGTGTTCAAGTTTGGGAACGTATCCACACTTTCAAATCTGCTCATGTTTCACTATCGGCTATGATAAAGTTGATAAAGCACTCACCACATGTATTTATATACATGTGCAATGAAATAGACATACACATATATACACAATTCATGCATCTAAGATAATATAACATGATCACCCATTGTCCATGCTAAACAACTACCCATTGCTAACATTTCCTTGTCGCATTGTGACTTCTTCCTCCACCGCAGGACTCAGCTGAAACTCAACAGCACCAGCGCAACGCTGCAAGGCCGAGCGTCGGTGATGCCGAAGCCGAAGCTGCCGTTGCGCGCGAAGTTCTTCTTGCGCAGCTCGTACTCCTTGACCTTGAGGCCCTTCTCCAGGATCTCCTGAGAAAACCCACAAAAAACTCATGGATTTTGGTCACAAACATAATTGGCTGGTTACTGAGTTGGCGAGCGGCGAAAATGATGGATCAGCTTGGATACAGATAGAAATGGTTCATGTTGAAGTTTCTTAGTCAGTACCTGATGGTTTTCTTGTGGCAGCAGTTGGAAGTTATTGATCAGCGGGTCACAAAGCACTTCGGACAGCAAAGTGGACGAATCTGTCCCTCACTCCCCAAATGGTTGCTTCGTCGCATAAGAATGATCAGTGAATATGAGGATGGTTCATTACCATGAGGATAGTTCATTATCTGTTCATAGGACTCAGCAGCCCTGCTCGGCTATTGCGTGAGATGTTGAGCAAAATATTTGAAGCATTTGAAGCTACCTTAATTATTCTTAAAATTTTAGAGATTCAAAGAATTTTGAGCAAAATATCAATGTCTGAAGCCCATTCCGGTGAAATCTTTGCGATTACCCCACCCCACTGGGCCCCACCACGTCGCCCACGTGGCACACCTCCCGTCCCTCCGCAGGCGTCCTCGGCCTTCTCCCCGCGCACGGTGACGTGGCACGCGATCTTCTCGTTGCGGCGCACGCTCCACTGGCGGATCGTCATCCGCGCCTTGCTGAAGACCGGCTGCTGCTCCGTCAGCTGCTCCTAGGGATGGGCCAGGCCAGGCAGGTGCCATGGGAGGGGCCCCCCAGCCCATCTCAAGGGATCCCAGTGGAACTCAGAACATCTTTGAGAGAATCTACAAGAACTTCTGTGAGGAAAACATCTTCAAATCTATAGGAACTCTAGGACTTCTGTGGGGAAACACCTTCAAATCCAAAGGAACTCTAGGAAACACCCGAAACTCGACTTCTCCATCTCAACTGAAGTCTTGACGGACCGAAACTTTCAAAGTTTGACTGTTTTCGAAGGACAGTATACACCCATTATTTGGTGCCCATGAAGGTAGTGCCAGGGTATGTAAATGACGACTAAACGGATGGGTGATGGTGTGTGGCTGTGGGTCTTTTTGTCCGGTATTTCTGGTCTCTTCCAAAAAGCGATAAGAAAAATTTTCGTCACATTAATACCGACCCATTTGGGGCTCTTTGTGGACTCGCCGCCATATGAACCAACAATCAAAGGTGACGCCAACCAATCCATCACGCGCAGACTCAAGGATTCAATCAACCCACTAAAAGTCAGAAGGTTCGGCAGCAAACGCAGCAGTCCAAGGCCCCCAGACAGCATGGGCTCAGCCTCACAAAGTGATCTTAACAAAAACAAACATCTGATGCAGACCACAGCAAGTACAACTAACAACACTGGGGGTGGAGCAGGGCTGCCGAGAATACAGGCCTCAACATTTCCAGCTACCAACTATATGGATTTTTCGAGCCGATCAATAGTGGTCATTCAATAATTCTTAACCATCATGCTACGAGATTCACCAGCATCAGCCACCCTTCACCATTGCCATCAACCATGGCTACCAACGGATAAGCCATGCAGCTCCCCCGAGCTGCCGCTCCGCTTGCCGCTCCGAGCGTCCAACACCTTGGCCGCACGCGTGAGGCGATCGCCGCTCTCGCCCACGCTGATGTTCAGCACCAGCTTCTCCACTCTGATCTGACGCATGGGGTTCCTCAGCCAGGAACTTCAGGGGAGAAGGGTCAGCTAAAACCACCAGTGAACCAATCAACCCACCAATCAATCAATCAATCAATCAATCCATCCATCAATCAATCAATGAATCAATGAATCAATCAATAGTCAACCATGCACAGCCCACCAAATAGCCATCAGTTAATCATGCTTGGTGATGGTAAATGATGACACCGTTTTCTGCTTCCATGTGAAGCTAACTTCTCTCAACAAGGTGTAGTGCACTCTCATACTAGCTGATGAATGGGTACAGAATTCCCACAGGGTTATGATCAGCCCCTGTGTAGCCACATATTTCGACCAACCATTTTCACCCGCCTTTTGACTCAACCACTAAGCAAAATAGATGATTGACATTGGAATTCCCCAGAATCAATCCGTGTAGTTACATCCCCCAAGCTGCAATTCAGCAGCGACAGCCCCTCCCTGCCCCACTCAGCGGTGCCAGGAGACTCCGACTTATCAGCCATGGCGACGATGCTTAGCCACCGCTGGATCCACTGTGGCGAGTTTACCGCTGTTGAGCCACAGGTGCGAATCGAATCAAAGCTGCGCTTTTCGATGATTTTCGAAGCCAAGGCGTGATGATAATGACCAATCATATCAATATCCAATAATAGTCTTGGTGATTACCAGTGGAATTATCAGCAAGTATCAATACCCACTAGTAACTAAGTGCAACTACTTAAAGCCACAGGTTGGTGCTGTCAATAGTCAGCAATGGCAGCCAATTGTCACCATGATATTGGTGATAGTGGTGATAATGGTGATAGCAGGACCAAATGCAACCAATTTGGCGGATTCAACCATGGTCTTGCATAATTCTTTACGTAACTATTACTGGCAAACTGATACCAATAGTAGCCAATAGTATACACCACACTGTGGTTGTCCAATAGCAATCCCTGGAATGAGAATCCATACTGGTTGTCCAGCAGCAGGTGTAACCAGTGGCAATCATAGGAACCTGGGTGAACATGCCGGTGGTTAAGCTGGGATATGTGTGGACCATCTACAGTTGATGGCAACGCAACCTTCCGACACAGTGATGAACAAAACCACACGATCGCGAGGGAGGTGTCCTTCATGGGTGTAGCGCACCATCTTAGGAATTTCTTTCTACCAACTACGGTAGAGGCGCCACATGACGCTCATTTTGGATGGACCACCCAGCTTGGGATACCACGACTTGGGTTCACCTCGATAGCAGAAGGGATTTCCATTGGCCAACGACTTAATCGCCAGGTGAACCTTGGGCAACCGCAGCCACGTCAGGACAGTGGCTGGTCATTGGGCTTGCTCGCATACCTTTGGTGGCTGCCCATGACCCGGATCCTTTTTTCACCTCGCCAAACCATCACGCAGAAAGTCACAGAGTTCATTTAGTTCAGCAGAATGCCGTCGTACTTGGTCTGGAACCACTTCATGCCATCCTCCTTCTTCAGCTTGTGGGCTGCACCCACCTTGCCCACCTTCAACTTGCGGTTCTTCACACGGCTGCCCGGGCGGGACAAGTGCACGTAGAAGTCCATGCCGTAGATACCGGTGCCAGGGTCGTACTTGATACCAAGGTCAATGTGCTCCTGACTGCCCAACAATCAGAAATGACCATAGGTTTGAGTGGGTCGGGGTACACCGCCTTGCTGGGTAAACAGGAACTTCCTGCTAGTTGCATACGCATGGTGAAACAATTGGGTATGAGGAGTCAACTTGCATGACTGTTTGTTTTAGCACAGTACCCAGCTTGAAGTTTCAAACCACCAGGTCTCGTTTCTGAGTGATTAACGATGGTTCAGAAGAGATAGTGATGCTAAAAAATCAAGGGATCATAGCATAGCACTGCCCACAACAATCACCATCAACTCACTGGAATTCGGTGGCGCAGTAATTCTGGCAATCCTTTTCATGAATCTGCGCATGTAGGGGCTAAGCCTTGAAATTCCGATACAATTCCGAAGAACCAGCTCCAAAAAGGGGTAGCTACACCCAACAGGCCCTGAGTTGCAACCACAAACATTTGGACTTGCCAAGCCTGTCAAAAATCCATCTGCTTCTCCTCAAACTGGCCAAGAGTGAATAACCTAACTGGCATCCAAATCTAATACCGAGCATCTTCGCTGATCTATTCCAGTTTGCCTCAATTTATCCCCATAGTCCATAGTTGTCACCATGTTTGAGCCAGTTTCATGTGTTGCTTCCTCATTGGATCATTGCAACACTGCCACTGGTTCCAGGTTCCCCCAAGCCGAGCGTCGGTGATGCCGAAGCCGAAGCTGCCGTTGCGTGCGAAGTTCTTCTTGCGCAGCTCGTACTCCTTGACCTTGAGGCCCTTCTCCAGGATCTCCTGAGAAAACCAAAACAAAAACTGATGTGAATGCGACCAAGTCTGCAGATATTTCGTGGCTCCAGGTGGCTTGCTGAGTTGGTTAGTCAGTGAAAAGCTTGAATTGGCTGGGATGTAACAAATCATAGACCAATCATTTGAATGTAAAGATAATGGAGTCAACATCAAGGCGGGTTCTCCACGTCACTGGAGCAGCTCCGTCCTCGGCCTTCTCGCCGCGCACGGTGACGTGGCACGCGATCTTCTCGTTGCGGCGCACGCTCCACTGGCGGATCGTCATCCGCGCCTTGCTGAAGCCCGGCTGCTGCTCCGTCAGCTGCTCCTCAGGGGGCCATACAGGTGATGATGCAGCCAAGGAGCCAACTTTGGTTGGATGGTTTCGCATCCACTATGATGGTAATCCGCTATGAACGATGATTGATGATGGTTAATGAGGTTGAGGGTGGTGCCAGGGTTGATGGTACCGAGCCTGGTCTCATCTGCATGTTGCTGATTGAGCCGCTACTCAAGATGCTGGGTAGCAACTGTTGCCATTGTCATCGTCAAGCGTTGACAGTTCAGAAGTTGTTCAAATGCCAAGTTTCCAGGGCCACTGCCAATGTGTAATGCATCCGTGTCAGAGAGGAGTCTGAAAGGTACTTCTATGGCCGCATTGTGACTATCTTGCTGCCAAAACGTGTGATTCAGCTCTACCGTGAACCATGAATTGCTTGGTTGGTTGACCTTTCAAGCGTTGGAAAGTTGTTCAAACCATTTCATGTATTGTCGGACAAAAACTAATTGAATTGCTTGGGAAAACAACTTTGTTGGCTACACCGTACTGTTGCTCATGCCAAATCATTTCGGTGGTCACAAAGCAATACTACTTGTAAGCATGCACCATTGTTTTTTTGCGTGGTTGACCTTTTCCATCGTTAATTGACTATGCTGGCTACAAACTTCCATCGTTACAATCATCTTCAAGTAACTTTATCAACCGAGATGGAACATAAACAAAAGTCTAGGTCCATCAATTATCGATATTCTTTACCAGTGTTCCTTTACTTGTTGAATTAACATGTCGGTTATGAACATTGACAACCGTCCATCATCATCACCACCACCACCAGCATCATCATCATCATCATCATCATCATCATCATCATCATCATCATCATCATCATCATCATCATCATCATAGTCCACCACCATGAAAACGCTCTTTAAAGTTCAGCGCCAACCCTGGGATGCACAACAGCACCTGTTGCCCCGTGCTGCTTTCTGCCTCAGATCCTGTTACGCACAACAAATCAAAAACCGGCAGAAAATGCCGCAAGACATGATGGTTAATGGTGGTCTCACGATGCTTAGTAGTGGTTAACGATGCTTAATGGTGCTTAATGATGGTTAATAACGGTTAATGATGATTGGTGGTTCATGATGGTTGATGATGCTCGGTGATGGTGCAAGATGGTTGATGATGGTAAATAAAGTCAATAAGCATCATCACCCATCATTAACCATCTCTTTAAGCATCACTAACCATCATTAAGCATCATTAACCATCAATCACAATAGTAACCCAACTATTGAATAACGGATGGCCCGTAACCCAAGCAACAAAACCCATCTTGGTCCAACCTCCACGCCGCTCCGCTTGCCGCTCCGAGCGTCCAAGACCTTGGCCGCGCGCGTGAGGCGATCGCCGCTCTCGCCCACGCTGATGTTCAGCACCAGCTTCTCCACTCGGATCTGACGCATGGGGTTCCTCAGCCAGGAACTTCGGAGAAGCATCAGCCAAAACCAGCAGTGAACCTGTCAACCCACCGATCAACTCATGTTGAATTAATCGATCAACTAACCTTCAATTGAATGAAAGTAACCGATGAAGGGTCCACGGAGACCAAGATGGCAAGGGAACCCCTGTTGCTGTGGTTTTTTGGGGTCACTGAAAACCTGCGAGTTTGGATTCAGACCCACCTACTTGATCCTCCTTGCTAGTTGCTTAATACATGATGGGTGCCCACGAGGGACCCCATTGCCATTCAACTTTACTTCTGCATTTGGTGAGCTGACAACCCCCATCAAATGGATGGTTTCGCTCAGTGCCTCAAGAAGCTACCTGTGTGGAACCACTCCGTTGGGGTACCTACCAGGTTGTAAACCAGTTGTACGAACAGTAAAGGTTCCAGCAGTTGTATCAACGGTACTGATTTAGGGTAGCAATTGAATTTTCATTGGAAGGCTGCTAACCAATTCAGAGTTTGACAGTTTTTGAGATGCTGTGCGCACCTTCATCTCACGCTCCTCCGCCTATATCAAGGTCTAGATCCCGTGGACTTTGAGACTTCCACCTTTTGGAGTTGGACTGAAGCTCGAACCACAGTTGGGTGCGACTCAACCATCCTGGTAGCTTCAAACATCAGCCGAACTCGCCTACCGTGGCATCAATACTTAGCTACGATGTTGATCTCAAGCTGTAGGTCATACCATCGCTAGCCAAGTATTCACCATGGATTGACCAGCATGAAGTAAAGGACTCCGTTCAGCAGAGCTTTACTGCTCACCATCGATGAACTATCACCACTCATCAAATATATCAATTAGCCGCTAATCGCCAAAAAACTACCGACCATGAAGTAAGCATCAACTAGCCATCAACCATCACTCAACCAGTACTTCCTGATGAACTAATCATCTACTTGACCTACCTGTTGCTTGTGGTAAAGCAACAGGTTGATCCATCGTTTTCTTCACCTGCGAGGCCGTGCCACCAAGGATCTCCGACTTATCCGCCATGGCAACGGCACTTCCTTTGAGGTTTGGGCGAAGGTTCGAAGTCCCTTGAGCCAATGCAGCAGCGAAGTCCCACCACTTCCGAAAACTGCGAAGATTCCGAAGCGTACCTCGCACCCATGGTGGGGCCAATGATTTTTATGAAAATCGGAAGGTGGAAGTGCAGAGTCTGTGATGCAACTCGTGACTGTCCTCAGGTGTTCAGGGGGGATCGATCCAGAAAGTTCCTAGCCGTGAGTCAATGCCGCAGCCAAACAATTGCTGGCACGTAGTCATGGAAACGTCATCAATGACATCAGCCTTAGTCTCAGGTGACCGATGATGAATTTTTGGCTGTTTCTGAATATTTGCTGACGATCGAGCTTTTCGCCAACGTCAGTACTTTTGGTTGTGAAAATGTAGGGATGCTGATCATGAGCGGTTCCCCAAGGTCCCCATAGCAAACCATCAATTCGACTTTCTTAGCCATTGGATGTTTCTCAAAATAGAGGACCCAAAAAATGGATGGCTTGTTACTATCAATGGTTTGTATTGAATGATTTGGGGGGTCCCCTATTTGGAGAAACTACGGCATGTCCCCTTCTATTGATAACGGTTTGATCGTTGTGTTTATCCCAGCGCCAGCTGCCGAGCGCATTTTCACTGCGCATCGATGCCCATTGTTACGCATCGAAGGACCGCCAGAAAGCCGCCATGCATTGCAGACAGGTGGTCCTAGATCCATGCAGTGAAGCTCTGGTCATCACCATCCAAAACAATAAGCAGGTTATTACTGTAGTGACTATAGTGAGTACTTGATAATCATTCGCATTATCATTACGATCATTGGGATCATTATGATCTTTATCATTGTTGTGGTCATTATCATCATGAGGATCATGCAGTGCTTGAAAGGTATCAATTTCCAGCTGAGCTCGCTGACACATTCCCAGGAACCATGGTCAACAAGTCGACTAGAAACAAAACAGTGCACAAAACAAATACTGTTGTTTCAACTGCTTTCTTGGTATGTTCCCATTTTTGTTCTCGTTTTCCAGTGTTCTATAAGTGTCATGTTCACAACTATGGGATAGCGCCAAAGAATTGGTTCTTCCGACTGGGGCTGGCCAACACCCCGTGGCGTACGCGTGACGAGTTTAGGCACGTATTGAATCCCTACGGTCTAAACATCCACGTGCTGAGCAGACCGAACAAACTACTAAATCTGCTCACCTAAGTTTACCGACTTCTCAAAAACGTATAACTTGTTGTCTTCGGCTCTGGCGGTCGGTCGTCAGGTGAAATGGGTGAGACAACAGCGGAAGCAATCAAGTGAGTAAGGTAACAATGCTGCACCGAAGAAATCCCAATGATGAAGTACGAGTACCATAATTTGGGCCAAAATAAGTGGTTTCAAAGTTACAAACCACCAGGGATGATGATGCAAGAAGAAATCAAAGAAACCATTTGTGAACATTCATAATTTCCGATCCAAAATTTCCGATCGGCGAAAAAAGGCAACAATCTGAAACGGAAATTTGGCAATTTTCCTTGCGTCCACTATGCATCTCATAACCGTGATATATCATGATACTTATGCACCTCTGAAGTTTTTGGGGTGTCAGTTCTTGTGTTTTGCGGCATTTTCGAACTAGGGCCATTTGTTTTGGAACGAATGCCTTGTCTTTTGGCCCATGACAGTTTTGTGGAGTTACACCTGTTCGATGGCGCCCACAACGTCCTGAAGCAGCTGTACATTGCGCAGCGTTCTGGATCTAGAACTGTTCGTTTGGGGACCAACACATGTGTACGCAAATGCAACCCAACAGTTTGCGTGGTCGGAACCATTCACAGCAAACAGTTTTTGCAGCATCTTGGTCGCATCACTATTCAAAATTGCAATAAAGCATGGCTCGGTATGGTGCTGACAGCCGTTTGGAATTGGATTTGCGCATGCGGGGCGCATGCGCCGCACTTTGGATTTGGAATAATCTCACTTGCACGGTAGTTGCAAGCGATTCAGGCTCAAACGGATTCAAGTGCATTTGTTACATGCCCACAAATCGAAAATGATTTTCCAATTGTTTTGCACGTGTAATGTTCTGCATCGAACCACCCCTTGTTCGCATTGTATGCGCCATTTGTTTCATGTGTTTCACGTTTTGTCTTTGATTTTGTTTACTGTGTTTGCGTTTTCTTTTTTGGGTTTTGTGGGCGGTTTAAAATACAACAAGTCGATTTTCACATTTTGGCTTTATTGTGCACTTTGTTTGTCAGAATTCTCTTTGCGCCTGCTCCTTCCAAAGAAAAAGCCAACAACGTGCTAAGAACAACAACCAGCATGTGGCACAGCAATGATTCAAACACAATAATCAATTTGCACGGTTGGGTGGTGAACCCGCGCGAAGCCATTTGGTAAGTTCAACGTCTCGTCACGGTTTTTTCAACCATAAGGAGGGATGGTGCACTTTCGACGTCTCACCCTTGCGAGAAAAAGGAAAACATGGTTTTGGATTTGACCATCCAACATCAAATGGGACATCAATACGTTTCTCGCAAGATTTGAAACCGCAAGCGAGAACCAAAGAGCCGACGAACTAAAGCCACCTTGTGGAACCATTCGGAAGAATTGCTCTCCGTGACCCATCATCCTGGGCATGTCACAACACAAGTCCAGGCTCATGCGCAAGAGCCGAACTGAATCAGAATGACTGACTCAATTAAGTCCTTAACTGCTTCCGCGCGCGGCTGCTCGCCCGCCCTGCAATGGTGGCCCCGATCTGCCTCATCTGGGCTTTGCCTGCAGGTAGATCAACGCCAAAGCACAGCAGCTGCAGCGTGTTACTGCAGCCTTGCTGCGCCGCGCAGCGGGCAACGTCAGGTCAAGCTCTGCCTGCACAACGGGCGCGAGGGGTAAGGTCGCGGAAAATGCATCCCTATGAGGCCAACACCCTCGCCCAAGCACTCTAAGCCCGCTTTTCGTCCGAGCCCGAGCGAACCTATGTCTACCAAAGCGCATATTGGTCGCCCACCTGCGTGAACCTATATGTTCAGTAGCGGATCACACTACCAACCTCCGCAAGTTGTACCTGCACGGCTTCCATCCTGACCAGTGGCGACAAACGATGCACTCTGACGACAGAAAATGGTCTAACCCCGATCTTGTTGTCTCGAACAAGAATGTTTTTTGCGGAAGCTCGAGAAGGAGCCAAGTAAGTTTAGGGATTTTTGTTCAAGCAAGTCTTCCGTGAATCACAGCACTCCTTATGGTTTCACATCCGTTGGTGAAGAACAGCTACAACAGATATGACATTTTTTGGATGATGGTTTGATGCGCCCAAAAAACTATAGTTCATCATGATTGAAAATGGTCCAAAAGAAAGAATCACAAGCACACGGTCCTTGGATGATCATCCGACCAAGAAATGACCTTGTAACTATGGATTTGCCCGCTTCCAAGGGCTATGATACTCCCGTTCGGAGCTTTAAAAAAAAAACATGGCAACTGACCAGCCAAATCCCCGAATTGACTAGGGAATCATCATCCAAGGGCAACAACAAGAGTCAACAGGGATAGAAGCAACAACTGCAGGACTAGCAACAATCGTCCGTTGAGCAACATAGTGGGCCAAATCCACCACAACGTTCACCTTTCAAACACATCGTAGGTGATCACCCCGACTCCAATCGTTGGTGGACCATGCTACCAAGCGTCGCCCAGTGACCTATCACTTCTGGGGCCCAAAGTGCATGGCTGCCATGCGGCATGCGCACAGAAAAAGGACCAACATGGACCAACCCTGGTGGCCTCTGATCCCATGGCACCAACTCAGCACTAGCTTTTCCATGGCAACGCTGGTCACCAGGGGGAGTGGTGCCTGCCACTTCCATCACTGCCAATTTCACCTACCCAGATATGATGGTACGCCCTATTCAACAAGTGATTAGTTATATCTGACAAATAAACGACTTCACTCTACCAATGATGACCAATTGACTACACCCTACAGATTAATTGCTTAATCAACCATTCAACAAGTGATTAGTTAGATCTGTCACTAGCCTAGCCTGTCCCTGGGGGCACCACCTGTGGCTCAAAAAATCCAGGTGAAAATCCTCAGCATTATGCCTTTCTGGAGACGAGGAGCAATAGGAACCAACATCACCATACGACAGTTCATAGCATAGGCTATTCAAATGCAAAAAGTTTTACTCCATGGGCAGTCCAACCTATGATCAAAAAAAACATACGTAAAGACACGTCACACAATGCGCCCAACAGCAAACCAAATGCAAACTGGACATAATTCATCATAATCCAATCCTACAGCAAACTCAAACCCCACAAACTAAGCATGCCCTGGTCACACAAGCAAGCCTAGGTCTGTCCAATGCTGTTTGTGTATATTGTAATGTTATTGCAAAAGTAGGGTATTACTCTATGTAAATGAAATCTTACTTGCGCAAGATAAGACCTTGTTGTTGCTTTGAAATCAACAACTGCCCAAACAGACCCTAAACAAAAGCAGCCAAGAATATGTTGCTGTTGGCACACCCAAGTGCCCAACTGTCTACGCTTTGGGGATTCATTTTTTATACGTTTTGTCTCTGTCTGATTTGGGTGATTATCAATCATTAATAGTAATACAGCAACCATTTGGGGGGGTTCCTATTTTGAGAAACCACCATTTAGTTTCCTTTGCATTGATGTGTTTTTGCGTACGTGCAAAACATCTATGTCCTGTTGATGTAAGCCAAGGCCATGAAAAATACCCTATCCACGGATCCTTTGGGGATTTTACAGTCTGTCCTGTATGTCCAGTATGTGCATCAGCATATGATATTCTATTTCGGTGTTTCTCAAAATAGGGACCTCCATATCATCTCTAAATAGTCTGGTTGAAATGTTCCATGGGTGTTTTTTGGGTCCCAAATTGGAGCAGCTTGTTCAACCACCGGCAGTGGTCAAAGTCTGAATCGCTGAGAATGTTCAGAACCCAGATCACAGCTTGCGAGATCCAAAAATGATTTTACAATCCAATCAACTGCATAGCATCAACATACCCACATCACCTGCGGTAGCCTCATGGCATCCACACCCTCCCTGTCCCCATGGACGACGTCGGCCCCCCTAACATGGCGAGCGCTACTGATTGTCGTATCCCGCGGTTGTTGGACGATCCAACTGGCTAAAGCGCCACCGGCCAATACCAACAATGGCACTCAGCAACGATAAAGTTAGTTCGTTCTAATGGCGAAACCACCTGTTGTATCATTGGCTGCTCGTTTGTAATAAAGTCTCAGCACGTCTACATGGCTGCTCAGCGAGCGAAGACTTCTGGAGCTCGCGCGTAAGTTGCTGGCGCGCCAAGCAACTGATGTGGTTGGTAATGTAGAGGGGCGGGGAGCTCCACTGCAGCGCTTGCTGTATCAAGGCTGGTACGCCAGAGATGGGGTAACCACCGTGTGAATGAAAACATCGGAGCCCAAGAAAACTGGTTGCTTATGGATGGAGAGAGATGGTAGCTAGTTGGTAGAACCAAAAAACATGTGTGTTTTCCCAACCGAGATGAAGTACCAATGTTTAATCACAATCGTTCATACTATTCACACACTGGTTGATATCGATTAATGATGGATCATCATCATCAGCAGCAGCATCATCATCATCATCATCATCGTTACGTGGTTCACCCTCACTCACTGTTATTGACAAACGTAATCACTAGTTGACTGTTAATCATATGTAGATCATGTTAACCGTCACTCATTACAATCAATATCAATCAATGGTTAAACATGATCATGGTTATTACGTATCATTATTACTTAAGCATTATCACTACTTATCATTATTACTTTAGCATTTTTGTCATCATTATTTGAGCATTGCTCATTACTCATTATTCGCATCATTCTTAACTATCATGTTAACCATCACTCATTCGTATCAATATGAACCATTGATTAACTCATGATGGTTCATATGGATGAATACTTATTACTCAACACTCATACTAGATTACCAATATTGACAATGCTGAACTCTCACTCCTCACTCATTTATTAACCAGTATTACCAATGGCTAATCATGACTCATCACTCATTATTAGATGCCCGTTGTTACCAATAAGATATTATCATGGTTAGATAACCGCTATTACCATTATCAGATAACCAATTCTGAGATTACTCATCAATATTACCAACGGTTAATGATTAGTATCATTGATGATGAACCAATGCGTGATGATAACTAGTGGGGCTGATTAGAATTATTAGTTATCACTATTGCTAGTGATTAATCTTAAATCTTAGTAAGATTATTATTAGATACAAGTATTGCCATTACATGATACTAACTGTGGGTTAATTATCACTCATCATTAGTAATCAGCCCATTAGTTAAGGATTCACCCAGGCACTCCATTTTCACAGCTGCGTCTGCAAGTTTATGTGACGCTGCGGCTGTTTCCATTGAAATTTCAGCCCAGCAAACATCAGCACAGGCTGCAGCGGAGGTCGGCAGGGGATGGTGGTGGTAAAGCTTGAGCGTGAAAGGTGGCCAAAGATCATCCTTACTTGACAAGGATTCACCCAGGCACTCCATTTTCACAGCTGCGTCTGCAAGTTTATGTGACGCTGCGGCTGTTTCCATTGAAATTTCAGCCCATTTCACCCAAACCTCCCTCACTATGGAAGCAGCTGGCAAAGCCTGTACTGAGCAAAAGGAACCACGAACTTGTCGGGATTTTGGATTTTTGAAATTGAATTACGGCGCCCAGCAACGAGGGAAAAGTTGCAAGGCCCTGCAAAACTGCTTTCTTGGCATCTGGGTGGATCTGGTTGAGATACGTCATGGATGTCACTTCCTGCAAATAACATTCCATTATCTTGTTGCTCACCCAACGGCCTCTTCGTCTCACCAATTCGGCCGATTCTGTCTGGGTGATGAGCCACGTGGCTCCTCCTGGTCGAAAGCTGGCCAGCGTCAGTGGCTTTGGACAGCTTGAGCCTGACGTGGGCAGGCCCAACCTAGCCAATACCTTAGACAGCCGGAGTCGCAGCGTAGGACCAGAAAGGTGCCACAGCGGTTCATGAGGCAACAGATGTCCCAGTCCAAGTTGAATGACCTCAATGAGGTCAGGTTGTTCAAGCTTACCTGACTGGCGGCGAGCTGCTCGATACCTGGTCTTGGGCTCTTGGATCCTCAATAGGACGTACTGGATACTCTTCCCCACGTCCGAAGGCAGGATCAGGTCGCCTCTGTAAGCTTGAAAAATCTCGCCTATCCTCAAAAGGGCTCCCCATGCCAGTGCAAAAATGGCCGCTTCTCTTGACCATCCCCAGCATAGTGCAGTGCTGATCACTGCTATCAGCACTTGAAAAGGCATCGCCACATGATGAGTTGTGGGCTCATGTGCACCCCACATGAAAGCCAAGTCCCATGCTTCCTGAATGGAACGTCTTACAGCTGGCCTCTTGGTGGTTACCGAGTTGAGGGTCTCACTGTAGTGGTAGTATGGTTTACCTTCAGCAAAAAGCCACCTCCCATATTCAACCAGCCATTTGTTCAAGACTTCAACTTCCGAAGTGGGCCCAAAGATTATATCCTGAGCAACAACTCCTCTGTCAGCCAGCCATTTCAGGAACTGCTCATACAGCCAGTCTCGTGCGAAAGCTGTGGTTGAAGTTACCTTCCGTCCTGAAAGCAGCTGGATTCCATGGCGAGCACTCTTGCGCGCGGCATCGGCTTTGGCAGACCCCCCAACCCCAGCAGTTGCTACCATCCACCAAAGGTCAAGGGCAAGGAGGAGAGCAAAAGTCCAGGAAAGAAAGGGACCCTCACCAGGGAAACCAAGAGTGGAATCAAAATCCATCAACCACTCCCGATTCGCCAGAGGGATGGGCGAGGAACGACGAGTTGAGTCAGTGGATGTCATGACAGCCAGCACTGAGGGAGCAGCAAGCAGAACAAGACGGATCCAGTTCGAAGTCCATCGAGAAAATCCACGCAGTGAAGCCAGGAAGTGCAAGACCGCCACGGAGGCACCATCAACCAAAGAGCTTGGGACAGGAGGGGGGATATCAGAACCTCTCGAAGGATGGTCACCTGGATTCAACCTTGTGGGGGTGAACCTTCCAGCAGGGTAAAGTCCAAACCCAACACACAGAGCTGCTGCCTTCTTGAGCAAAGGTCGCATTGACGAGGCTGAAGATCTTCCACGGGCCATAGCACTCCTGGACACATGACTGTCGCCAAGATAGGTGAACTTGCAATCTCCACCTTCCTGAGCAACATGCCTGAAAAGCTTCAACGTAGCCGAGGTCTCAAGGAGGTTGATATGGGACGGTGAGCTCCATGTCCATGAATCCATCGACTCCCAAGGCAAGCTCACACTGAGGTCATTCGACAACACATCCTCCAAACCTGAAACCTCGATGTCTGCACGCTCCAAGAACCGTTGCTTTGCCAGAAGGTGATCCCTGATGAACTCGGCCAAGAACCATGCAAGGGCATCGGTGTAGACGGCTGAGGGGGCAGTATACTTACCAGCAATAGGTATATGTCCATGGTCTCTCAAGCAAGGTCGATACAAGGCCTCAACGGCGCAGTTAGCTCCAAGGAACACAAACTCTTTCCGGTGTGGGCTCCCAAAATTGCAACTTGCTAGCCAGCTCTCCCTTGCACCCATAGCAACCAATCGCCGCCACTCCTGCAACCACCTCATCTTGCTTCTACGGGGCTGCTCCAGCAATCCAAAGATCATCATTCGCAAAGCTACCAGGATTATAGCCAGGGCCGCAAATGCAAGTCGGTTGCCAATCCATGTCTTCTCATCCGAAGGATCAAAACCACGAGGTTCTCTGTAGGACCGGACGCAGGGGTGAGCAGCGCAGGAGAATGAAGTGCAAGGCGGCGAAACAAACACGGATTGCAGCCTGGAACTCTCCATCATGAAAATGACCCATTGCACCACACGAACATCTTTCAGGTCATACTGTCTGCTCCTGCTCAGGTCGATCACCGGGCCACAGACAATACCCATCTTGACCAAAGCTGCTGTGATCTTGCCTGCTCCACGGAAGACCTCCAAGAACTGAAAACGCAGCCCTAGTGGCCTCGGAATCCTGCTCTCCTCCAAAGGCTGCAACTCAGGAGGGGGCCCCACATAGTCTTCATCAGTATGCTCATGGATGATTGCAGCGGCTGCCGACATCAAAGGGACATTCATTCCCTTCATATCTGCTGACCTCCAAAGGGCAGCAGCTACATCTTGAGAGACGCGAACTCGAGCAATTCCACCCATGGTCGACGAGGCATCTGTCGCATAGAGATCCTGAGAGAATGGAACCGCAATGTTCGAACAAAGGACCGGCGCCAAGCAACTTAGGACCTGAAGCTCATCAGCAGCGGCTCTACTCAAACTCCATGTCCGGGGGCTCAACGTGTCTAGCTCTTTGGAGGGTATCACGCCAAAGACCTCGTTCATCAGCGCTAGGCAAGGTCTTCTAAAACCCATCAAAGAAACCCAAGCACCAACCAATGAAGCATGGAGAGCATCTGAGGTGTAGTTCAGTTCCGCCGACGCCATAGAGACAAGTGCCAGCCCCAACCTCTTCTCAAAAGGAGCTCCAACCACGACCGTGCCTCTGCGCACAGAGGCCTCATCCGAGATGACCTCTGCTCCAACGACCCGAAACCTGTCTGCCGCCTTGATGTCCTTGTCATCGGATCCAAGGAGGCCTTCATGATTGTAGGCCGCCTTCGCACGCTGGAACTCCTCAAATGACTGCGAATCCAAAGGGTCAGATCCCAGAGCTTCACACGACAGCACAAAGAAATCATCAATGCATAGCCCTGAGACACAACGATCATCTTGCAGCGGAATACCATTTCGCAATCGAGAAGCATCCTTGAGCAACCCCCATTCTTCAAGCAGCTGTCCATGAGCATCCGTTGCAACCTCAACGCCAAGATGGTCTCCTTGAAAGAGTGCTCCGAAGGAAACTGCCACCTGATCAGCAGCAACCAACAAGGATGGTCTTCCTTGCAGATAGTCCCCTTCAGCAAGCCGGTTGACCCGCCTCTTCTTCTTCTTTACGAAGGTCTCCTCATAGACGGCAACAGCATCACATCCCTTCAATGAGTCCAAGCTGATGAAGGGGAAGAGACAGTTCTTCACGGCTTTTTCATCAGTGATCCAAAACTGATGATAGAAGTCTCGGCGATCAGCAACAGATCCCACTACCTTCTCATGGAAACGGCGAGGGCAAACTTGAAGGAGGCACGGGCCTGTGGGCAACTGAGACGAAGGCCCCGGGATCCGACCTTCTCTGTGATTCTGGGAACGGCGATCACCAATCTGCCTGTCACAACTTGAGTTCTTGAAGTTGTTGAAGACCTTCGTACACCCAATCTCATCCTGTGGAGCCATATGCCTTGGAAACATCCTCAACAAACCCTGAGCATCCCATACCCGAGCTAATCCTGCGATGTCGGCCTTCGTGATCTTCGAGAAGTCAGGCATGGCATCCTCAGGAGGGGTTATGTCAAACTCATTCACAGCAGGCTCCACAAACGGCATGTAGAGAAGGTCAGACAAAAAGTCACGGCAATCCCATTCGCCTCGACCGGTTATCTTCAGCCTGTTGTAGTCCAAAGGTCTGTATGGAACCAACTCATCACGATTGTTGACCAAAGGGACTTTGACCTTGACCTCATGCTGAAGATACCCATGCACCAAAGAAGGGGCAAGACTTTGCATAGCCACTTCCAATTCATGTAGTCGAGCATCTAATTGAAAAGCTTTGCGACCACAACCCAGGCTTGAAAAGTTGCCTGTCGGGCCACCCGCAAGGACCAGAGCCTGAACCGCAAGCCTATAGCGTCTATCCTTGCCAAGGTGGTGAGGGCGATCACTCCATACCTCCTCAAAAGGCACAGGGATCGGGAACATAGCGGTAGTGGAAGGCATCCTCGCCCCACTGCAGCTGCAAATGGACTGCTTGAAGTAGAGGCTGAACGGAGTCCTAGAGACGCACAGCTTCTTCACCACCTCAGCAACCCAAGCATGCACAGAGTCAGGAGGAAGCCCTTTGTGAACTTCTCCTTGACCAATGCTTCCATGTTTCTGCTGCTCTTCAAGTTCCAGAGCTTTCCTTTCACCCCCGGATGATTCATGCCTAACCCCCGACCAGATTTTTGCAGTCCCATTGGGCCGCACTGACGAAGTAGAGCCTGGCAAAGGGTAATGGCAAGAGTCATCTTCCGGGCTCACTCCTCCGTGGAAGCGGCCGCTGTCTGGTTGGCAGCTTTGGCCTTGGGATATTTCCCCTTCTTCTTGGGGGCCGGTTGGGATGGCTGCTGAGGATTCGGAGCTCCATCCTTCTTTGCAATGTCGTTCCTGCGGTTCTGGATGAAGTCGATCTCCTTCAAGTAAGCCAGCTGAATTGTGGCCCAACGTTGCGGGCATAGTGGCGCGAAGGCCCTCAGCCTGCCCGTCTGCACCCCCACCGGATTCCGGTAACTCCACATTTGCGGTGGAGGGTCCTCCAACAGGGTCAACAAGAATCCCAGGTCCCACTTGCCATCCTGAGCATACTGCTCTATCCCTACCACCAGCAAACCCAAATGCTCCCGAAGCCCATCCATGTCTCCACGCAAGGCAAGATCCACCACATAGGCCAAAGCATACTGAACAATGCCCATGTCTCGAACTCCTCCATATCCACCGAAGCGTTCCGGGTAGTGCACCATCGACAGGTCCGCGGCAGCCAAGTCCTGAATGGACCCCGGTGGAGGCACGGCAGGTCGCATCCTTCGATGCATGTTCTGCATTACTGTTAGGAAGAAGTTCCCGGATCGATTGGCCAGTTCCCGTTGAAGACGTTCTCTTCCTTGAGCGCCTCTCGAGGAAGTAGCTGTAGCAGTCCCTGTGTCTATGAGGGGATCTCCGGTCTGCAGGTGAGCTACCAGAGCAGTCAGGGCTCTCCCTTGCATCAACATTGCATCGGCTAGTGGACTCCCTGATCCTTCCTGAGCCTGCTCTTCTTGCTCCTGTAGTGTCAACGCTGAATCCCACTGAGGCTGTCTTCTTGGAGGAGGAGGGGCTAGCTTCGGTGCAGTCTTCACTCTGGGAGGGGACCCTAGCATCCCTGCAAAGGCTTGGGGGGACATGGCCACAGGCATCTGCGAAGCTCGAGGTGCCGGGGTAGCTGCTGTCATCTGGACTTGCCTTTGCAATGCTTCCTGACTCTCGGAAAGGGACGCTAACTGGGCCGCCATCACTGGGAGCATCTTTGCCATTCCCTGGATTGCTTCTGCAGTCAGCTGAGCTGTGGACGGCTTCTTTGCTTTTGCCTTGGAAGGTGGTGCCCTCTTGGGAGCTCCGTCCTCTAATTCTTCTGGCTCTTCGACCGCAAAGTAGTAGCCTATTCTTTGCTGCGTAGACACATTCACCCAATCCATTGCCATCTGCAAAAGATCCCCAGGCTCTGGATAGACCTCGGCATCGACGGTGAAGTGAATCAACATCTCGTGAGGCACCGTACTTTCCGAGGATAGGACAAGGCCTGGCAAAGCTGCATCTGCTAGATCTACCACCTGCACGTCGAGCTCTTCTCCAGTGGGCACTTGCTGTCCTTGCTGCCACCTGACCGAAGGCACCGTGAGAACCGTGTGAGGACCAACCAAACCATCTTCTCCGTCTGTGCTCTGCTGCAAGACCTCCATTGGCAGAAAACCTACCGGGAGCGCCATCAAGAAGCCACCTTGCCTTCGGCAAACGAGGAGGCTCATGCAGCTGAGGGACTCGTCTAGCTCTGTAGCATCTGGAGGCCATCTGAGCACATAGAACTGGGTCTCTCCATCGTGAAGCGAAGGGGAATTCAACTGTTCCATGATGACGATGCTGTGGGGAAGCTAACGTCTGCTGCTTGGCAATAAATCTTTGCTTCTGCAAGTGAAGGGAAGCCGTGGGACAAAGTGGAATCCTTGAGGTCACCCACAAAGTACCTGTAGTCAGATCCCTTGCTGCAGAGAATTGGACACTCGCGACCCTCGAGGCGCAGGATGATGTAGTACTGGTTCGAGAGGTCAATCGGCTTTGATGGCCGAGGACGCTGTAGAAGCCCCTGAAGGCAGAACCTTGCCCAATATCCAGATTCCCAAGCCCTTGCAGCACGTTCACGAGAGGACAAGCGACCTCCACGAAGAAGATTGCAAGAGTGCACAAGTGCCTCAGGCACAGGCGGGATCCTCTCAGCCAAGTCGTTGTAGCTACCCGCAGATCCGGACGAGGAGCGACTGCCACTCGCCACAACCGTGAACCCCTCAGTCTCCACGGTACTGGCAGCTGCCCTGTCAAGGCGCAGCTGCTGGATGTCGCCCTGGAGTTGTTCCACCAGGGACTCCAGGACACCGACCCTTGCCTCAAGGTCCTCAACCCTGTTCATGCAAGTACCCCCTCAACCTGTTCAACCTGACCACAGAGGGAGAGGAAGAAGTAGGGGGGGGCCGCAGCAGCACAGGGGAGTGGAAGAACCAAAGCCAAGCAAGCCCAGCAGAGATGGTAAGTCCACAGAGGAGCCCGAAAATCCAAGCCAGGGCCAAGGCAGCAAAGGAGGACCCACCGCAATGGTGGGGGCAAGCAAGCCCAAACCAATTGGTGGTGGTAGCAATCTGAAGGAATTCGAGGAGTTCAAAAGCCCGACCCAACAGAGCAACCATGAAAGCTTGAGCGTGAAAGGTGGCCAAAGATCATCCTTACTTGACAGTAACTAGTATGAATCTTAACCATCATCAGTTATAGTGATAGCTAATAATACTCATCATGAACTAACCATCATGATTATCATTAATGGTTCGTTCTCACTAGTCTTAGTCTTAACCATCATTGATTCCTCATCACCCATGACACGTTCACCATCGCTCCACCCCTTCCCTGCTCTCTTTTTCGACCCATGGACTTGGCCCAGGCGAAGCTGGGAGTGCATGAGAAGGTGACCGGCGACCATGGATTCGCTGTGGTTGCATGGTGATTTGAGAACCAGTCAGGGGTAGGGGTGGCAAATCTTACTGAAGGTTGGTTAAGGTTGATTAATGATGCTTGAGGGTGGTTGCTGATGGCTTTTGATAGGTGGTTAATGGTGGCTAATCATGGTTAATGATGTTTGAGCATGCTTGCTGATGCTGGTCAATGGGTGGTCAACAATGGAATACTGATTATATATGAAGGGTTGAAGGATGGTTCATGGTCATTAGGAAATTGGTGAATGATGGCCGATGATAGCGAATAGTGGCTACTAGTAGGGCTAGCAATCAATTATAAGAAAAAAAAAGCATGAACTGAACCGTCAATGAATTGACCAATGCGCAGGGTTCACAAAAAGATGTGCATCGAGCTGCATGCACACATACATTTACACACAAATGCGGACTTTTGTATACGCAAATGTACATGGCCATATATACATAGATTTCAACATGTATACTATGCACACATGTTTAGACAACCATGCACACATTATCATATACATATACAGCCTGGAGAATCTAAGCTGGTACACAGACTGTATGACTGTATGCCGGTTCCTGCAAATGTGTGCATCAGTGACACCAGTGTACGTACATCTAGACATGTCGACGTACACTGGATTGTCCAATGCGCTATATTGCGGAGAGTCATCAAATCCACAATGACACAGATTGCTTGGGATGGCCTCACCAGATCCAAGACAATGATCGCAGTATCACATACCATTCGGGTGGTATCAGTGGGATGATACCAAATGATACTTACGTTCCATCCAATCCAGGCATAATTTTGCACGACCATCCTCTGCACTTGTGTCCAAGCGAACAAAATGTGTGAGCAGGGGTCCTTTTTTTAGCTAGTTGCACTTGCGCAACTGCCATCAAATGCAGTGGCAATACTTTGAAGAAGATAATCATTCGTCATGCACTTACAGCTACAGGTCTCTACAACAAATGCGTTTGGCGTATCTGTCATCGCACGCTAGCCTCCAAATCGTCATCAACTTATTATATAAGCGAGTGAAATCTTCAACTGGAATCGGTCCATTCCTCCTGCTGTCAGATAGGAGAAAGGACACCTGGGATTGCAGGTTTTCGAGGTGCTTTGTATTGCTGGAATGGCTCTTCATTCAGCTTCATCGGAGGTATACAATTGGTAAAACGATACTCTATGCGTGTGACGGATGTCAGACACAGCAATCGCATTCAATCGTGTGCAACCGCAACATCTGCCAACTTCAATCCACGAATATATCTGCCTGTATCGACGGATTTTTGTGCACACTTGATGTTCTACAAACAACGGGCTTCACGAGCCAGTTTTACGATCTAATATGGTTGCGGTTCATTGACAGCTGGATCTGTCATCAGTTTTATGTGACCTTTTTCCCCCTGACTGCCGGCAGTTTTCTTCGGCTGTGCACAGTAGGATTTGCATACGCGGGCACATTAAAATAATGGACACATGCGCATGAGAGTGGGGAGGTCAAGTTCTACGTGATTGCGAACTGTCAACTGTGGGTGCAGAACAAGACCCCAAGTCCCATGGTCGCTACGCCACGAAAGATCCAATTGACCGGTTTCGCATTTTGCGAAACAGCTCCCGCATGGGAAAAGTTAAGCTGTGCAAGCTGCTTGCGCAGAGGCAGGAGCAAAGCACATAAAATGTGGTTCATCCACAACAAAGGCTATCCTTTCGGAAGCAAAACAGCCTCAACATGGCTGTTTTCCCCAGATGGACGTAACCCACACAGGTGGTTTTCATCATTTCATGTCGATGGTTACTGATACAGTGGTGAAACCCGGTGGTGAATGCTGGTGGGCTACATCCACACCCCTTCCGCGCCGCCGAAGCCGCGCACAGTGCGGTGTCACGGCCTCTCGGCAGGTCATTGTGCCAACCCAACGGCGAGGGATTTCGACCGGTGAAGTGATGACTAGGTGATGGCTTGGTCATGCTTAGAAGATGGTTAGACGATGGTGAATGATGGTTTATGATAGCGGCTGATGATCCAACATGCCTAGTATTCAGTGATGGTTAAAAGCTCGTTTCGGGCACCCACGTTATGTAGACCCACCGTTTTCAGCCACACCTGCATGGCTCCCCATGTGATGTTGGGCTACGAAATCAACAGCGAAAAGCCGGGCTTGGCAGTTGATATCATTTTGTACAGGTTCTTTTCGCAGAATTCACACTCATCAACCAAGGGTTGACCAAAAATCTACCAGCAGAAACTGCCAGTGGTTCACCACCATTTTTGAGTGCCGGCTATCCTTTGAAGAATGGCGGTTTAACCCATAGCTGTTAGAAATTCACCCCAGGGTGACCACTCTCAACCACTGCTGGATGTTGCTAGTTGCTGTTGCAAGGGACCTGTGCCTGCTTGTTCCAAGTTGGCTTCCGATGGCTGGTTGAAGATGCTTCAATGATGATTAAGTGATGGCTTTACCATGGTCAATCATCAACTAACATTGGTGAACGAATCCAAGTCAATCATGCTGGAGAATCGGGAGGGCTGCAGCGCCATGGAAAATCCAAGGCATGGTCCCCATCTGCCTCCCCTCATGGCCACGCTTGCTTCGTGTCTTCGGCCGTGACTTCCTCCGCCTTCTCACCTGTGCTGGCGCTGCTGCTCTCGGCCAAACGAGCATTGATGAGCCTTGGTTGAACAGCGCGGCAGGGGTTGTCTTGTTGACATCGATGATTGACATTGCCTGATTTGGCAATGGTTGAGCCAATCGCAGGCGAACGTATGATTATTGTTGGGCAATTCTTGATTTTTTGGTATTTCTGGAGGAGTGAGCCCTCTCTGGGCATGTAGAAACAAACAGAAGAAGTAAGGAAATCATGATTTTAAGTCCGTTCAATGTTTTCACAAGTCTTCCAAGCAGGAACAAAAGGTATTTCAAAACCACGTGATGTCACTGTTGCTGCCAGCAAAGCTGGCATCAGACCTGCTTGCCATCTCAACCATTTCACCTCAGGTTCTGTTTACCACAAGCTTCTTCCCTAGAGACTTCAATTTGTTTGGCCCTGGCGAGCGCCAATTCAGATCCTGGTCGGTTAGACAAGCTGGCATGTGGCCAGTCACAAGATTCGGAGAGGAACTAACCAACAAAGTCTGGAGCTAAAACCAACCAGTAGTGGTTGACATCTAGAGGTCGAGTACCACACTTTATCCATCCCCCCACCCACCCACCCTCCCATCCATACATCCATCCATCCATCCATGTTATTCATGTTGTGCCTATGAAGTTCTCCAAGAATCACATCCCTCCACGGCAGTTCCACGTCCAAGGCGCAGGATGACACGATCCGTCACCAACCACGTCACACAGATCATCACCGCGGCGCCCGACAGCGCAAAGTCCGAGTGCCAGGGCTGCAGGATGCCGGTCACGATCTTCCTGGGTAGGGCAATGATATCCATCGACTCACAACAAAAAGGGATCAGGGAGCTGGCTGCATTTCTTGAACAGAATGGCATTCATGATTATCGCTCATCATTCTAAGCCATCAATCATCATAATCTATCAAGCGTCCATCTTACCCATCAATCATGAATAGATGAATGTAGATGGAGTATTACCATGGATAGATGGATGATTGATGGAGTATTATCATTCAATTATCATTCAACTATCTCGATCCTCATCCATCTTACCTATCAATCATCCATCTATCCTACCATGACAAGCCCAACTCTTCGCGTTTTTCAGCGAGTCTCGGGATGATGGCCACCAGCGCAGGGCCAGGGCAGAGGCCGATCAAGCCCCAGCCCAATCCGAAGCAGCTGGCGCCTCAGACGGTGGGGGGGGAAGGGCCTGGCGCAGGTGATGATTCTGTGTGATTTATGGCGATTCATTGTGATTTATACTCTCACTTCAGGTGATTAATATTGATTCATAGTCTGTTTATAGTGACTTCAAAGTTCTAAAGACTTATGGTGAGTTAAGATGACTTTTAAATATGTTTGTAGATGTAGGGGGCTCCCATGTATGCATAGGTATGTATATTCATGGAGATGGACATGTATGCGTGTGCACAGGTGCCTGTGTGAGAGTAGAAGTGTATAGGCTTTTCAGTACATGATCCTATCACCACATCAAAAAAGGGTCGTGCTGGTCCTCTGTCCACTTCTTCGTTACACAAATAGCTTCACATTAGGTCAATTGGGGAGACAGTGTTGGGCGATGTCGGGTGCTCAGGTCAGGTGTGTTTGTTAGGACTGAGGATGATCAAGGACTTTGGAGACGGCTTGAATGTTCCATTTTCCAGAACAACAACAACAACAACAACAACAACAACACCAACAACACCAAGCTTGACCGCAGGGCGACCCACATGGCAAGGTGCCCAGAACCAGTGGCGCATAGTTTCCCCTCTTCGGTGGGTTCTCGAACTTGCATCCTTCGGTCAATGGCTTGGTCACCTGCCATTGCACAGGGTTTAGGACCCTGGAAATTAGCGCCAATCATAGGCCCCAACAATTGGGATGCTGAAACTCAGCACAATGAGACGCTGCAGTAGTAGTCATGAGATAATTTGGAAGGACATGATGACTAGTGACGCATCTCATTGTGTTGAGTTTCAGAGGGACATGGAACATCCGCTTGAAAGTGTTTTGGTATTGCTGACATGTGGCCCACTTGTGTTGCATATCGCTTAATCATTGTCATCAAACACATAGAAATGGGACCCACCTGCATCGGCATGCCATCTTGAGCAACATGAAGACACTTGATTGCTTCGATTCAAACCAGCATCGGCCATTCATTTGGTTATCAGCCATACTTCTATTAGATTTAAAGTGAACAAACCATGTTTATAACCATGTGGTTGTTTCTTAAACTAGGGTACGCCCAAATCATCCAATATCAACCATTATTAGAAATAAACAAACGATTTCTTGGGTCCGCTAGCAACCATCATGTTGTATATACCATTATTGCTGGCCGTTATCATCTATCTTAAACCCTACTAATCGTTTTTAACCACTATAGTTTGTCATTGCTATAAACACTATAAATAATCATTACTATTTCTTGGATCCCCTCCAAACCACCCTGTTGGTGCTCGACCTTGCATGTTGGATCAAGCCATGTTGGCTTCATCCTTCGCGCACCTTCTGCAGCTGTTCAGCCAGGATGAAGGCTGGACCACTGACCTAGGGAGCAGCGGCTGGGGGCGCGGGGTGGTGGTGAAGCAGCAGCTTGGTACAAGGTGGGCCGCCAGCTGCTGTAAATTGGGTGAGTTCAAAACCCCTGGAACTAGTGGGAATCACCCTGTTCAGTTGGTTATTAATTAACTTATAAGTATAAGTGGTTGGGGGCCCACCTTGTACGAACGGTTGGTTGGTTGCTGATGGGTTGGTGAATCAATTCATGACTATTTTTCATGATTAAACCAGGGTTAAACCATGGTTGATCGATGCATGACTACTCTTCCTGGTTAAACCATGGTTATTATTTAGCGAATTTATGAATATTCATGGTTGGATAACTAGTTTGTGATGATTTGACTATTGACCAGGCTGGTTGCTTATGTACCGCCATCAACCCATCAGGAACCAACCATTTTATCTATTGACAGAAACTACAAATCCGACTTAGGTAAATTGAAACCACTGAAATCACCGGCCACTACCGCAATTGACCATTATCAGCCAGTACTAGTGACAGCTAGATAGAAATGATCATTTTTAATGTGCAATCCACCCGTTTTGGCCGGGAACCCCTGTGATGGACCCCTGGACGAACGCCCCATCGCTGCCATCGTTCCTGTCCAAGCTGCACAAATTCCGCAGCCCATGACGAAGGCTAGGGATGGATCCCAGTATCCTGCAGAAACTGCTTGTGACTCGTTGCGTTTGCACAATTTGCTTCATGTTAGGATGATAGAAATGAGTATTCAAATTAGTATATATATATATATATATATAGTGATAAGGCACGTAATGGTAGATCCATGGTAATGAGCCACCAGTCGTTTTACCAATTCAGGCTACCAAGTTGGTATACATGCATTTCCTGTCAGCAGCAACCCGGCACTTGAAGCTCCAACTTTCAGTTGATAGGATAATCCGTGGTTTATGGTGGTCCTTCGTCTCTCCACGACATCATTGCTGTCTGGTGTTATTCAATGATTTCTTGGTCCTCGCCGATTGCAGCCCATGTGTTGCTTCTACCCCACAATTTGTTAGTCATATCAAGCTTGGCCACCGTTCCCCTTCCACCAAGCACACAGGACATCATGAGAACCAGGCCAGCTCCTCCAAAGTCCAGAAAGTTCATGACCTGTCAGGCTAGGAACGTCACCATATCGCTGATAGCTGTTGGCACACTAAGAACGTGATGAAAACGGATCACAGGGACGGAATCATCAAAATGGTGCTTTATTGTCACGGAAAATCACCACCACCACCACCACCAGCAACAACAACAACAACAACAACAACAGCAGCAGCAGCAGCAGCAGCAACAGCAACAACAACAACAACAACAACAACAACAACAACAACAACAACAACAACACTTAGATCTTGCCAACTGCTCATTTAAAGAAATGGAACTCTGCAACAAGGAGAAGGGGATGCCTCATCAACCGTCTACCACGACTCCCATTTTACCCCTCTGGGTTGGCGCAAAGCGAGAGGTAGGAGTCTCCCCTACATCTGCAGGATCTTGTTTGGAAACATGAATGATCACTTGGTAAATTCACCTTATTGATTAAGATTGCTTTATTGAATGTTTATTGATTTTGTCATTTGTTGTAATCAAATTGATATACTGACTTAAGACTTTAGGGTGCATGATGAGAGATGTAGGTGTCCTATCCTTTTTTGGGGGGAATTTTGAGGGGTCCTATGAAAAAATTTCTGTTTGATGAAGGTGAAGTGATAAGTGATAGGACTATATGGTCACCATCAACAAACATAATGGTTCGTTGAGTATGGTTTCATGATGGCTACTAATGGTCGATGACCCAATACTCATGGTGGGGGTAACAGCGATAAGCTTTACAGCAACTGTTGATAATGCTAGCGATACTCCCATGGTTCGATCCAAATTTTGGAGTTTTGCAAGAATGGCAAAATATCACATGAAGCAAGGGTTGGCAGGTCCTGTTTCGATCAGATGTGGGAGTATCTCTCACCATGAGAGAGTGCCCAATAAACATGCCATTCCGTGAAGCAAGACAGTATTCAAACAATCATGATTTTCCATCAACCATGGTATTTCCAATAAACATGCCACTCACCATGGTATTTAACTGATTGCTTGTTCCAGCCACACCATCAAACAAATATCCATCAGTTGTTCGACCAAGAAGCACTGTGACTCAACTGCTCCAACATCGCACAATGATTGCGGTTGACCCCAGCGACACTGTGGCTTAACCATGTGCTATCTCCAAATCCATCAACACTGTTTGCTTTTTCAGTACTAACGGCCATAAATGCAACGGGTCGACCAAAAATGTAGGTGGTGCTACAAAAATTTGGTGAAAACCCACCAAATGTTGGAAGCCAAAAAATGTCGGTGGTAACATGGAGACCTCACCAAGATCGCGATCGCTTGCATCACGCGGACACTGCTGTCGCTCCCCACCTTCATGGGGTTTGTCATGCCGGAGGTCCCAAGGCCAAAGGCGAAGATGAGGCCAGAGGACAAGGGCGACACAAACCTTGGGACAACCAGCACCTGAGGTATCCTGATGTGGCTGTTTCCCAAGCCAGTGACTGGGTACCCAAAAAAATGCTTGGTTTACTACTAGAAATTGTTAATGTAGGATGATTTGGGGGACCCAGATTTTGAGAAACCAGCATGTAGATCTACTGATCTCTCTAACAAATTTCATCTATCGCAGTTTCAGCAAGTGCCCAGTAACCACGCTTGGTCCAGCTCAAATTATTGGAGGCTCAGCAATTCGCTTGGTGGTTAGGAACCACAAGCAGCGAAATGATCCTCGAAGGACCTGCCCTTCCAAAATGTGCAGCAAAAATGGTGGTAAGATGTGACTTGCTATCTGGCAAATCAAAGGGTCCATACCCGTACCCTCGAAAAGACCTGATGAACAAAACAAACCAAATCAACAAGTAACCACTTGGGATATGCACCCAACCGACTGTTCAGCCAATGTTAAAAGCCTCTGTATCACCACCTTTCAGTCTTGGACTCATCTTGACATCGTTTCCCGCTTGCAGAATGAATGCCTAAGGTCTATACATATATACATACATAATATGTTTAGATCTCCATATCACATCTGAAAGTAGAAATACCTACATCTCACGTGACCTGACTCATCATCGACAAGTTCTGTGAATTCATGCAGCTACATAATGCTACAAGAACTGTATGTACACACAGTGTACACAGACAGTTACATGCTACATCTGGGGTCTTTCTTCCTGATAACCAACCACGCAAGGCGAGGTCTCCACACAACGCGCCACGTGACATCTTGAAGCGATCCGGCAGCACCACGCTGAGAGCAATGAGGCACAGCGAGGCTCCCAGAGCGCCCACGGGGAATTCCCACCTCGACGACCGCAGCATGGGAGCTGGAGGTGCAGCTGGGCGGCTCCCTGGTCATAGATGTACAACTGGGATGACTGGTACGCAGGTGAACTATCCCTGGTAAATCACCCTATAAGGTAATGTAGATGGTAAATAACTCACTCACCTATATCATAATATATATATACATATAAATATGTATATATATATATATATATATATAGATATGTATACTTCTTATCATGGTAAATAAGCCTATAAGGTAGCTGATCTATCCCCTGAGCATGCTGGATGTAAGCAGTTACCAAGTCGCGCATCCAAGTTGGTAGCGGTGAAGGCAAGTCAATAGCGGTTGGTGCATGGACAGTGATTGGTGGATTAATGGTCAAGCAAAAGTAACACAGGAATGTACCAATTCATGCAGGGTCCTGCCGTTAAGCAATGATGAATGGCCAACCATCATAACCCACGTCTCACAGGGAATTTCTTGGCTGATGGTTGCTGATTGATGGTTACAGGTTTTTCAAATTTGTTCATAGTGCATACCATTGCTTACCCAGGATGAATAAGCCCTAGATTTATCAGCCGGGCAGCCGTTGACAATCAGGAAACCCCACATCAATTCGGAAAATCCGTTTGTTAGCTGTTTCATGGCCATAAGTATTGGAAGCGTCACGCAAAGGACACTGCCATCGGATCCGGTGTCAAAAACCTGGTTGCGAGATGGCAATATAGCCATCATGTTTATCTATTTCATTTCTCTATATGACTATTATTATCAACATATGGATCACGATTAACGGAACATCCAGCGTTCACCTGCGCAGCCAGGTCCCCAGAGATCCGAAGGTTGTGGAACCTCCCTCTGAGGTGCGCAGCTGCGCAGCTAGCTGCCACTTGCAGATCCTCCCATCTTTGAAATGTTCCAAGAAACCCACGGCGAATGGGAGACCGAAACAATGGGTAAGTGGGTGGCTGATAGCCGGTAATGATGGTGAATAGCCGGCTGATCGAAAAAAGTTTGAAAGTCTTATGGAAAGTTGAAGCAGTCAATCTCTCAGTCAGATCAAAAATAGATCACAGAGATGTGTGTGTGTGTGATAGAGATTGCGTCCAATGCGGTGTTTTTCCAATTTTCGTTCTCAGGAATGGCTTGTTGACCCCTGGGGGGTGCGGAGGTCGCCGCAAAATTTGCACCTCGCTGGGGCGAAACGGGCATTTGGAAGTGAAATTCCTAAAACTGAGGGTCCCGAGGGACGTTTGAAAGACAACATAAAAAAACGGGCAGTGCTGTGGCAAATGCACATTTGCAAGTCCAAATCCTGTTTTTCAGGCAAGACACCCAAAAATCCCCAAACAGTGTGGTGGGGGGGAGTGGGGAAAAGGACACGGTATCGCTCGCAAATGATAGCGCGCATACGAGAGCGCACATATGAGAGCACATAACGAACACACATATGAAACATACACTTGAGAGCACATACGAGCACACATATCAGAGCAAACATGTGACAACACACATATGAGAGAACATACGAGCACACAAACGCTACCACAAATATGAAAGCACATAGGAGCACAGAAATGAGAGCACACATGTAAGAGCACACATTTGAGAGCATGCATATAGAGCATACATATGAGAGCACATAGGAGCACACATTTGAGACCACAAGTTTGAAAGCGCATAGGAGCACACATGCAAACATATCCGTCACCCATTTACTCCAAGCCACTTTAGCTACAGATGGTTTCACAAATTCCAGACCCCTGACACACACAGCCCAACTATACAGCCTTTCCCCAGCACAAAAAATGGCACGTCCGAGCCCAGTCCCAGATGAGCAGCAATCCTGGCTTGTTTGTCAACAAGTGTGGGGTTCCAATACTCAACTGAATCTGAAAGATTGGCAATATACTTTGGGTCAGCATAAAAGGTTTTCCTTTGATAGGGCAGAAGTAGGTCCTCGCATTCTGAAGGATGTTTCTCAAAGTCTCAAGGCAATCCTCATATTTCTTTTGCAAGTCCTCCTCTCCGAAAAACTCACCTTCCTGCTGATACTCCATCCTTGCGGTTGATGTTTTCCAATCCTGAACCACTTCACGCACACCTTCCCCAAAAAATGTGTCCATGTGCTTCGTAAAAAACTTGAAGCTTAGGACCACTATCTTTACCTGGGCGAAATCCTTGACCAGATTCCCGCACTTTACTGAAAGACGATCGATTACTGCCCGAACATTGTGGCAAGAGCGGCATCATGGGGCTCCAGGTCGTTTTGAATCAGCCAGCTATCACTGGTGAATTTTCTTCATCCAGGGGTTTTCTGTGTGCACAACAACGATGCGCGAGTAGCTCTTCACCCGTGAGCACCGCGTTGTCGCCCATATCGCTTTGAATAGGGGCGCTAAGGGCCGCACTAGCAGTGTCAGACATGTTTGGATCTTTTGAAGCGAGCCTGCACTTTTGATACGATACCAAAACACGCAACGCTTTCGTAAAGCATGGCATGTAAATATTTGAAAAGGATACATTCAACTGGAAATGGGATGTACTTTGGGCGAATAAACAATTTTGCAAAAAAACATGATCCAACCATACCCAAAAAAAAACTGCCAAATATTTTTTCATTCTATAATGGTATAACCTTGGCAATGTGAGAACATGTCACGTGACATGCTGACTGACATGCTTGGTTAAATTTTCAACTAAAAACACCCCAAACATGTATAAACATGTAACATTTAGATTGTGAGATCTTGATAATCAATGCGTTTTCAAATGCTATGTAATGAAATTACGCCAATATTCCTGCATCTTGTTGGCCGTTCAAAAGGAAAACAATATGCATGCATATACGTATATACATATTATGTGAGCAGCCCCAAATTCGCAAGAAACGAATAGGCGAAGCAAACAACCCCAAGATTAGAACAGCGCCCTGTAAGCGCTCTTATTGTTTGGCAGAATACAAAAGAAGTAGGAACATTTAACCGTTACAGTACACAAACTTGAAAGACCATGGTTCAGGGGTTGGAAATTCCAACGTTTCAGAATGTTGCGCTGCAAACTTAAGGACTGTCCGTTAAAAATTCTGTTTATCTGGTCGTCTTGAAGATATCCAGCAAGGCCTGCTCGCCACACCAACAGCTATAGAACCACAGGCGAAAACAGCGGTGAGTTCTGGGCCCTTGGCTTCTCCCAGTTACCATATCGAAAAAATGCAAGTACGTAGATCAAGCGTCCCTGATCTATACCCTTACCGCATGTCATTCAGCTTCGTTGGCAGAGGAGTGACATGGGTACGTCTGCCCCCTGCTTGACATTGTTACCACTCGTGAAGAAAATCCCTTGGTACGGGGGTTGGCTCACACACACAGAGGAAACTTTCGGCCAATTTTACAGCAAACTCCAATGCACCTTGGTCTTCTGCTGAGGTGGGCCAATCCAAATTGGAAGGCATCACAGGCATCACCGATCCCAAGATGAAATTGGAAGCAAATGCTGAAGCCAAGGAGCGCTAACCTTGAGGACAAGACTTTTGAAGCAGGCGCAGCGTGTTCCGGTTGCAGTTATTGGTCCCAAGGGAGTACGGCCCCTCAGACTCATAACGCAATTTGTCCTGAGAGTGTCAAAGAGTCTCCCTGATTTCGCTGAACTCGGCTCTGCTGGAATCAGTGGTTCAGGACACCAATAAATGATTGAACGAATGGTTGCCGCCCCCCTGAGCGACTAAACCATCATGTCACAACTTCACAGTTCAGTCTCAGTCTGTCATCCGTTCATTGCCAAGGGGCGACAGCGCCACGCACATGCGCAGCGTTCGCTGTGACACCGGTTGCCTCCACGGAGCTGTAAGCGAAAACCTAGATTTTCCCAGGAGAATGAGCAAAACGCAAGAAGGCTTGCCCAGATGATCGGGGGCCGCACTTGGTGAGAGGCATCATCCCTTGCGGCCCACCCGGCTCCGCCGAAGTGGTACCGTCTGCTTCCTGAGGGAAACAAGTGCAGGACACATCTTCACCCGTTTTCTTTGGCGCGCGTTTCTCTGAAGTCTTCCCAACAATGACTGAGGCAGCATCCCCAAGTGATGTTCCAAAGAAATCAAAACGGAGTGCTTCATACGGATAATCTCTAAATGTTCCCCAATAGACTTGAAAATGTGTCAAGATCAAATGCACGTGACTAGCTGTGTGTCTGTACAGGTTGGTGTCACATTCAAACCTCGCCGCGCCTATCACTACCGCTGAATGAAGCTCTATCCCCCAAAGGGCATACCAATCCAAACGAACCTCAGCAGTGGCTGACGCGTGTCCGTTGCATGTTGCCTCCTGCATTTTGGAGGTACTACCAGCGCCTATTGCCTACTGCAAACACCACCAAAAGAAAAATCGAACACGTGATATCCATAATAATCTTCGCCCCCCCCCCGTGGCGGTTGGAAAGGACATTTCATTTTGAATGATCTTTGATTGAATGTAGATTGACGGCTAAGGAAGACAACGCAAGACAGATACATACTGACAAGGCATAAAGTCACCTCAACTTTGCCTACACATGTTTTTCCGCATGGAACTCCGCACATCAACTACCCCCTAAAGTCACCTCGGCTTTTTTGCCCAATGGACTTCCGCATGATTTAGTAAATCATTAAGTGTTTCGTAGGGTTTAGTCGCATCAGCTATCCTATCTGGCACGGGAAAGGAATCATGGACATGTCCAATCACATCTAAACGCGAAAGGTTCCTGATATAAATCCCAATGGAGCTCCGATCACCTCTTACGGTTCTAAAATCACTGCACATATTACTCCATGAAATAAATCCAGATTGAGTCTCGTGTAGGCATGCCCCCAGCAGGAGCGACGATGTTGGTCTGTGATGCTTCTTGCTGTTGAATGGCGCGCGCACGCAAAGCAATGATGTGGCGACAAACAATGTGCAACCGGTTCCCTTGGTGTGAAACACCTTGTCTACAACAAGGTCTGCGACCAGTCGACCAAGTCTGTCACAGGCAAGACACCCAACAGCCGCCCCTCCTTTCCTCACATGTAAAATTTCATGGCATCCCGGCAAATACTTGCCATGGGTTTGTTCGGCAGCCCTTGCCATCTAAAGTTTGTAACAACTAACAGCTTACACAACCTGGATCCTGGGTTCATAGCATGCCCTCCCAAGCTCAACAGCACCGGGGATCATGAACTATCAAGACACTACCTTTGCGGATAGCAATAGATCTCTTTGAGGAACCCATCCAACCATTATTCAATAGCAGACCTTGCCGCAAGGCAACGCATCAAAACGAAGCATGTCCGATCATAGAGCACCATTAATAATAGGATTTGGACTTGCAAATGTGCATTTGCCACAGCACTGCCCGTTTTTTATGTTGTCTTTAAAACGTCCCTCGGGACCCTCAGTTTTAGGAAATTCACTTCCCGTTTCGCCCCAGCGAGGTGCAAATTTTGCTGCTCCCTTTCCCAACAGACCTCCGCACCCCCCGGGCTCAACAAGCCATTCCTGAGAACAAAAGATGGAAAAACACCGCATTTGGCGCAATCTCTCACACACACACACATCTCTGTGATCTACTTTGATCTGACTGAGAGACTGACTGCTTCAACTTTCCATAAGACTTTCAAACTTCCTTCCATCAGCCGGCTATTCACCATCATTACCGGCTATCAGCCACCCACTTACCCATTGTTTCGGTCTCCCATTCGCCGTGGGTTTCTTGGAGCATTTCAAGGATGGGAGGATCTGCAACTAGCAACTAGCTGCGCAGCTGCGCACCTCAGAGGGAGGCTCCACAACCCTTGGATCTCTGGGGTCCTGGCTGCGCAGGTGAACGCTGGATGTTCCGTTAATCGTGATCCATATGTTGATAATAATAGTCATATAGAGTAATGAAATAGATTAAACATGATGGCTATATAGTCACAATGATACTGAAATATAAGTATAAGTGCTGTTGAAGGATGAACAGTAATCACTATCAATAATGTCTATAAGGATCAATGATGTTACTTTGGGGGATGTCAAGCAAGAAGGACTGGCAAGTTGCAGGGATTATCTTGATTACCATACTGCTTGGTTCAGCCATTGACAGCTCACAGGAGAGCACATTACCCCCAAGCTCCACAAATCTACAGTACGGTTAGCTGACATTCCAACAGTGGCCTGGAATGAACAACCCCAAACCTGGTTGGTAGCCTTGTTCAAGCCCCAGAACCCCTCAACTGAGAAGGGCCCCGCTGCTACAGAAGAAGTTTCTGTTTACATTGCTGCAGTTTCCAGGTATGCCTGAAGCTAACCCACTTATTTCCAGACCTATACACAAAAATGAAACATGTTTTTGTTCAAAAAAGAAAAAAGAAACCGTCCAGGCCACATGTATGCCTGAAGTCAGCCCAAGGTTTGCAGAAGCAGTCAACTCATAAATGTCAACCGAAAAATAAAAATAAAAGAATTTGCTGTTTCCCAGTTTGAACTTCCCACCCACCCCCAAACAAACAAACATTGCTGTTTAAACAGCATGTTCCCTGCAAGTCATTGCTATTCCCAACATCATCTCCTTGGCGCGCATGAAAAGACTGCCGGCCCTGGGTTTCCCCACTGGGGTGGCCATTGCAACGGGGCCACCTGTGGGCTGTACCTCGCTTTGAAGCAACCAACGGTGGAGGTGTTGCAGTTCTGGTGGGTTTCAGTTGGTTAGAACTGGTTGTCATAGTAACTAACTTAAACTAACTATAGCTGAACTGGTTGGTTTTAGTTGGTTGGTAGAACTAAAACAGTTGTTGACTGGTTGTAACTTAGTTGGTTAACTATAGTTGGTTGCAGTTACAGTTGGTTGTTAGTTAGTTGGTCACTTAAGTTATACTGTTACACTTGCAGTTGGTGGTTAGTTCTGGTTGTTTTTAGTTGGTCAGTTCTACTTGCAGTTGGTTATAGCTGGTACCAACGAACTAACAAACCACAAAAAGAACATTTGGAGCCTGCCAACCAGCCAACCAATCACCCGGCTGAACAACTCACGACCAGTTCCACTGCTTGGCTAGATCTGACTTGGACCCATATGGTGAATGGGTGCCAAATGATGCTCAATCAGTGGGGTCAGAAAATAGTTGATGATTCTCGATGATAATGATTGCCCACCACTCAAAATTGTTGCATGATGACGAACAGAATCCATAACCACCGTACGTCCATCATGGCACCCCCAAGTATTGCAGATTCAGATCAAATTCATAGCCAACAATGCGAGTCATTTGGTATCAGTCACAGCAGTCAGCCGTCCAGTAGAAACCCGCGTCCCAATAGTGAACCGTGTAGGATTCGAACAGTGCCTTCGACTCCTGGTTGCCACCGGGTAGCAACAGTGTTTGTAGCAATGAGTGATGGATCAAGTACGAAAGATCCCAAAATGTGGCTGGATGAACATCCTGGAGGAGCTACATGCTCTCTGCCTTTCGGAAATCAAACCACTGGGTGCAGAGTTTACACCTACGGCAACTTCTTGCGTTGTCCCCGGAATGTCAGCCACCACCATGCCTCATCCTCACTATTTCGCAATGGGCGGAAGCTGGCATTTCCACGGATCATGAAAACCCTGAATAAGTGAGGTGGTAAAACGCCTTTGAACAATGATGAGCTAGGGCTACTTGCAACCGTAAACCAGCTAGTGCAACCCCCAGCTATACTAGCTGGTGGTGGAAACTTCCCAGTTCGTCGTTGAGGGTTGGTTCATAATTTGCTATACTGAGCAAAAAAAACAGCTAGCTTTTGCCTAATCACAACATGACTTGAGGTGTGTGAAAAAACTGATGAGCTCAGACGTGCAACGGTGAAGATGCGATGGTCACCGTGGTTGCTATCAATCACTAATCTTGCGCATGCAGCTCCTGCAAATCCTCTTACAATTCTTGACCTCCCTTATAATCGTCCACTGTTGATAACCATTCGAAACAACAAATCAAAAACAAATCAAAAACAAATCAAATCTCAAGTACAAATCAAACAAGGCTAATCTGAAGAAAACACATACTCAACTAAATCAAAATCCAACAGCCACATCTCAACTGCGACGCGTCACCCAGTGCCATCCATCTTCAAGGCGTGTCTAGTGATGGCAATGGTGCCCGCAGCAACTCCCATGAAGGTTGGCACTGAAATCCTGCGCGGCGCCGAAGGATCCACAGCTGTGATTCCATAGTAGCTATGGAATGATCCGAGGTGGGCCCTCAGCACACCTACAACCCAATTGAGTTAGTTATAAACCAACAAAGTGGTTGGGGGACCACCTTGGAATATATGTAAAAGTACCATATTCAATAGTATATCTAACTAGTATTAGATAGTACATGAATTATGTACTATTGACTACCACAGTATCCCAGTAATCAACAATACGTTGGAAGCTCCGCTAGTAATTCATGGTTACATGGGGGGAATATCGTCAATGATAGCCGTAAAGCAGCCATAGTGTTGTTGATGCCATGCCATTGCTGATGTTAATGGTTGTAGATGGTACACCCATTTACGTTCAACCATTAACAATAGTATGGCGCCCACAAGACTCTTTCGCATCACCAGGGTTGGATGTGTCGACCACAATCAATGACAATGCTACGATTCACCATCTGTTTCTGAGGGTTGCATGACGGATGCCCCTTAGAGTGGGGATATGATTTGATTCATGACCCTCAGTGATACCAAGATATGGGCAGGTTGAAACCTGGTGGAAATCCTAATGTTGCTCACTCTTCGATATATTTTCTTTAATCACATCCAACATGTATTGTTTCATCCATGATGTATTTACCTGTAATAGACAGCTGGTTGGGGCTACCTTAGGTAAGTATATAGACTGGCGAGGTACAACCAACCAAGCAAACAACCAACCACGGCTAATTGATTGGTTGTTAATGGCGAATACTGGTGCAGTACCACCGGGTAATTGTAAGTACTACAGTAAAGATTATTTATGCTTTACTTCAGCACGTGTCAATAAATTCATGGTTCATCGCCACTTCATAAATCTCAGCATGCTAATGCAACATGATTTCGACATTCACAGATTTTCCCCTCCGTGTTGAATGACTCCTTTTGTGTGCTCTCTGGCACACAAATCACTAGAAACACCAAATCACCACAAAACTACCGGGAATCACCCAGTCGTGGTATTCATCAGATTCCATGATGCCGTCAGCTGTGCCACCCCAACATACCTCTGGATTTTCACCGGCACACCTGAAACTCTCATTACTTTGAGTGATCAGGGTATCCTCACGGCTTGGGATACACCTTTAATCCACCCTCAGTCCACTTAACCGTTAATTCACCAACCATTCATTGCCCACTATGACCCTCACCTAACCAATTCATTCGCCACTACAAAGTGGGTCCCTAGCACTTATAAATTAGGAACCCCTATAAGTGGTAGTTGGGCCTCTAGTTAGATTAACTAAATTGGGCTCACCAGCTTAACTTGACCCTAGTTAAGTCAGTTCAGCCTAGTTAACCCTACAACTGGTACTTGGGCCCCTAGTGAAGCTAAGCCAATAAACCAACCCCTATAACTAACCCCTATAACTGGTGCTTGGGGTCCCAGCAGCCATGGTCAACATGAACTTCGGATCGCCCCCCGTCCAGCTTCGCAAGGAAAATCTCGGCAGGCCGCAGATGCCATGGCCACTGGTGCATCCCTTGCCCACGCGCGTGCCAATGCCCACAGCAACGCCTGAAGGCGAGCCCCGGTGAGGACTTGGATGTGCAGGTGGGGGTGATAACCATGGTTGTTGATCATGGTTGTTGATCATGGTTCACGAGCCATTCTTCTGATGTTTGCCACCAGAACCATGCTTCACAATGATGGTTGGTTAGTACAATGATGGGTACTGATTTCTGATGCTTTGTACTGCTTGCTCGACAAGGGTTGCCCTAGCCCCCTAGCCTGCCAAGAGGTAGCGCATGACATGCATGGGCGGCGCCGGCGGGAAGGAGAAGTCGCGGTTGAAGGCCAAGTCGATCAAACCGCCCAGGACCAGACCTAGGAACGCTTGGAGAGCCGTTGCATGGTGGTTTCTCAAGCCATAGGGGTACCCAGAAAATGGATGGTTTACTATTATAAATGATATGGGGACCCAAAAAAGTGGTGAGTTTATCACCTATAAACGGTTCATATTGGATGATTTGGGGGTCCACTATTTTGAGAAACCCCCCTGTTGGTTTGGTTGGGTACTCCAGAAATCCAGTCGATATGAACCCCCTAACGATCTTAAGTTTAGTATGGAGACTAGAAATTTGGAACCAGCAACACGAGGTAGTTCTGCTGATTGCCAGGACGAACTTGTGAGCAGAAAATGGCACAGGAATATCGACAGAACTTGAACCGTGCTCGTTGGGAGATGCGTAAATGACAACCTTCCAACTGCACATAGCGGACAACGCATATACCGTAACCTCAACAGCGATAGCTTTTCTTCTGGTGGCCGAATGGTTGGAATCCCAACACCAAACAAGCAGGGTTAGGGATAGGTTCACCCCCCGTATGATGGGTTATAAATAGTTGTTGTCACCAATGTAGTCATCATCAAAAATAGGAACAGCGCCAACAACCAGCAACCAGTTACAGGGACATACTTCATGGTATTTGGCTGTGTCTGATAGACAATGTTTCATGATAACAACCACCATTGATTGTTTGGTGTATCACATCATCTGTCCCATATTATCGCTAGGGATGCTATTGGTGATACACTGCTCAATGTATACTCAAAAAGATCAATGAGGTGTTAGCTCAATAATCAAGGAGGCAGCCCCTGAATTCCAACGGCTAGCCCTTTGAAATAGGTCGCCAATGGTTGAGAACACCAGCAGCCCAAAGTTCTGACCCGGCAAAAACTGATTGCAGTAGTTTCAACCGTCGTAGAGCAAATGATGTCCATCGACGGTAGCACTTCATTACTGAATGTGTATAGCTATAAAGATAGATCAAGATATTATGATATTCATGCAGTGATTGGATTCCTTTATGTGAAATTCGACGGTGGAAACCCTGGGCCATCAATAGCTGGCTGCTCTTGATTTTTTCCCCAACCATTTCTGGAACACTGATTTTGGTCATACTCGTACATCCTGATGGGAACGAAGCAACCAAATCGGGAAGTTTTAAGCGAACGCCTGACCAACAAAATCTGTGTGTATATATGATGTGTCAATATGTGTTTACTTATCTAGTTAAAGGCTCTGCATATATGTTTATGAATACATGTACATCTACATATGCAAAAGAATGTAAAACGTTTGTCTGTTGCACTCTCAACCCACCCTGGCAGCCATGTCACCGGTAAGAAACAGCAGTTTCCACAGCTGGCCATCCTGCAAGCAGCCAGTGCTTGACCAGCTGGTCATGGTTGATGATGATGATGATGATGATGATGATAATGAATTTTAGTTGCCAATGCCAAAGAATCCTCACTGATAGTGGGGACGCCTTTCTGGGCACCACTACATCATTATCAAGAATAACAATTACCTACAGCTGACAAGTTTTGGGGTCAAGGCCTACCAGAATCGGGCCACAAAAAATCATGTGCCCTATGGTAACATAGCAAGGGAGGGTCCAGCAAGTGTTTTTGTTGTCGACCTATTTGAGATGGCCATCTTCTGTAGTTTCAGGGTGGAACTAGCAGGATGTGACTGACAGGGGATACTTATCATTACCGATACATAGATTCCCAACAGCTTCCACCACTGGTCAGTAGACAGGTGCTGGGCTATTTCGGAACCCACCATCCTGAATCATTCACCATCAATATCAAATCAATGACACCGAAAGTGGTTCACTGATGACATGCTTATTTTTCTAGAAACAATTGCACTTCCAACATGAACCGAGAGCTTCAAGTGAGATCCAAGAAGATGGACCCAATTATGCCATTCGCACCCCAACTGAGCCCTTCCAACCGCGCGGTCCTTCATGGGTTCGCACTTGGCGAGGCCCCGGAAGAAGGGCCCCATGATGCCTTGGGTCGAGGGCCTTGGAGCCTTGGACCTCCATGCCTACTCCAAGTATGTAGAAACATGTAGCCATCTTCGAGTTAGTGAATCCGCTCCTAGAAAACCAGCTTTTGTTGGAAGATCTGAGCCATGTTTAACCCCATGTTTAACCCCATGTTTTAAGCCAAATCAGCTGAATCCCCAGGAATCCCCAGGCATAGTGGGCTGCCCGGTGCTTCGTTCCCTCGCCGCGGCACCGCTGATGCCGGTGATTTTGCCATCGATGAGATACGCCATGGCCGCGGAGGCGCCGATCATCAGACCACCGAGGCCAGACTCCACTGGGGTGAACCTGAGCAGCTGCTGTGCCTGGTGGGTCCGTAACATGGGGATGTAAACCTCGCAGCAGAGATTCCAACTGCTGCGATGCTGAGAAATGTCTAGGGAAACACCTGAACAATGTCTGGACGTAGATAGGTGGATCGAAAATTGAACTGGATCGGTGAATAAATAGACACGAAGAGGGAAAGGCATGTCACATCTGGAGTAGTTGCGTAGATGTACAAATGCACAAAAATACGATGAAGGTGACCAGTAAACAGCATACCCTGGCGGTCTGGTATCACCATGTTCCTCACCCTGCCCCGTGAGCTGAGCAAGCCACAGGGTGGCTCCTTGAAAAGGCAATGCCATTGCAACAGGTGAAGAACGAAGACAAGGCAATGCCAACAAGCTCTGCAACTGGATTAGTATCCTTTGCTCGGACCTTGATCCAAATTCAGCGCAGAAACTACACTTGGAGATCACCCAATTCGCAACTGAACCGCGATTGCGGCCTTGGTCTACAGCACCATCGGAGTTGCTTGGTGTACCAAGCTGGGACCACGACGAGTTGCTGTGGTGAATGACCAATGCCCAAGACGACAAGCTTGACCGCCAACAATGGCCACCACCCGCGCTCAAAGAGAGCGGCGCAGTAGAAAGATACCACCAGTTTAAGAGTCCAGTGTAAGAAACATAAAAGCATATAACCCCGGCATGCAACCAACTTCAGCCAACCAAACACACAACTAACTTTCCATCCATCCAAGCACCCAACCATACCTTGGCACCACACTTTTGGATCGACGAACCCAGCCGCCTCGACCTTAACCGGACTTGAAGAGTAGCACTGCCACCTGTCGAACATCGATAGACAACGACAGCCAATCTCTGCACTCGACTTTTGTGGTTTCGTAAAACAGGGATACCATTTCTGGGGGTAACAAATAGGGGCCAGGGGTAAGAATTGGTTGGTTTACTACCTATGGTATCATCCAATATCAATCATGCCTGGTAATAAACCAACCATTTTTGGTGGGTCCCTATTTTGAGAAACACCCACTTTGGGACGTGAACGAAGAGAATACAGTTTCGTACATCCATCACATGTTCCGACAACTGGTTTATAATTCTTGCATAATTGCACTGGCAATTTCGTAGCTGCATTTCATCGTCGTGACAATATAGCAGCCAACAAATTCAACATCAATGCCTTATGTGTAAACATGGTTGCATGAAACAAGCGAACAGCCGTAAAACGCACCCAGTGTCATTTCTTCACATTGGTTTGTTCTCTTGTTGGCATTTTTGAAGGTATCTGATTAGCAGCTGGCCGAGCACAAAGCTTTAAAGTGTTTGTACTATCATGTTTCTGTCTTTCTGGGCTTTGGGTGATTTGGTCCAGGAGGGGTGGATTGGATTCTTCGCCGTTACGGCAATAGATTGACAATACTCGTAGTTGCTACTGGTAATAAGGGTCAATGATAACTGATAGTTAACAATTCAACAGCCAATTGTCAATATCCAATGACTTCATATTATTCTTACTAATGTGTAATAGTGTCAAAAGATCGAAGATCGAGGAAACAAACTCCATCAAATCACTGGTGGAACTCGTGTGGTTACAAGATCTTTGCTTCAAACGTACCATGCGAGGCGGTTGAACATGGCTGCTAAACGTGCCATCGTCAAATAGGCAAACGATCATCATCAAGCATTGTGTGACGGATAGTAATGGATCATCACCAAATCCCCAAAATGCTGGTGAGTGGTGATGGTGGGTAATGATGGCACATGGTGGTTTATCACCATTGATCATCGTGAATTGGCTTCAGGATGGTAAAGCTGATGGGATAATGCTTGAAATAGCTGCTGTAAATAGCTGCTACATCGAGGAAAAATGACCCTGTAGCCGTCCTGCCAAGTACTAATATTTAGAGTGTGAATGATATAATTGCGGACCTGCCGGCACTAGTGTAGTTGATATACCCGTTGCCTTGCAAGAAGTGTACCGCTGTTTGGTGATCCAGTCATTTGGATAAGTCTGCCGCAGTGTGGGCAGTTGTAACCCCAGGAGGGAAGCATGACAGGCTCGCCATCGTAACTCTTTGGTCTACTCGGATTCTCGTGACGTGACAGGATTGAATAAAAGACAATCATAGTACTCACACTCGTCATAATTCACTATTGCTTACAATCACCAGCTACTTTGCCTAATCAGCAGAAAGGATGAAGATGACTGCTGCGACAAGCGCCACTAGATCACAATGACAGCAGCGACAGTGGCTCAAGTCAACAACATCCCCACCTGTCCCAGGTAGAAATAGATGAAGTGCTTCGTCTCGTGCGTGACGTAGGACCCAAAGTTGCGCCCCACGACACAGTGCCATGTCGGGTTGTACTTCTTATCAAACTCCTCATGGAGAGTCCCAGCAATCCGTGCTTGGAAAATTAACAGCAAAAACCTATCATCGATGGTTAAAGCAAATTTACCATTGACCAACCCAGTGATTCAAACAGGGAAACAACCGCTAACTAGCCAACCAAACACAGCTAGGAAAGGATCACTGGTGCCAACTCAATCAGGACCCCCCTCCATGCAGGGATACTGGCCAGAAAAAGCAATACTCGGTTCGGAAGTACTGCATGTGTGTATGTGTTGGTGTGAGTGTGCATATATACTTATTTACAGATAGATGTCTGACATACACAAATATGGCTGCGTCTGTTTGCACATACCGATGTACGTAAACCCATATCATGGACCTGTGACCCTAGCGACCATGGATCGCATGTACCACTATACCACTATACGAATCGGATTGATGTATGACCCAAGCATTTTGCGGGTTTTGATCTGCGGGGTCAAAAACTTGTCCTATGTTGAACGTACCCGTTCAATGACCAGTCACGAGTCTGGCTGTTGGGACTATGATCGGTAATGACCCCCTTCCCGTATATGAAAACCCATCACTAACCATGAGATGGAATAGATTCTTACCAATCAGGAATCCTGAACCACACGCTAACCGTCACTATACATGTAAACAAGTAGTATTAACCTTTTCCGGTGATTTTGGGCCCCACTGATCGTGCGTCTGCTTCCGGAGCAGAAACTGAGCTTCTTGCTCTTCCTCTTCTTAGGGCAGATGGAAATGACTATAAGGTGGAAAAGTGACCACCCCTCATGCTGGCACTGGAAACAAGAAAAAGAGGATCTAAAAAAATATACTTCACAAAGTGGTCATCAAAAATGATAAACGAGCACGAACCACCATTCTGCACCAACGATGATATACCTCAAGAGTACTATTCTTATCGGGCTTACCACGTCACACAGGCATGCTCCCTGCTGCAAGATGCCGTGGGATCGTTGAGTCCCAAGTAAACATCCAGTTGGAGTCCAAATACATGATACAAGTCGTTATCCCCAATCCGCCAGACCATAGTATTAACCCTTGTTACCAAGTCGGTCTAACTTGCTGATAGTTTGTTGCCAAAATAACTTTGGTGCTTTGGAGGGATTGCTATACGCCTGCCGTTCAGTGGCATGTACTTTTGTTGGAAATGCGTTAAACGCCATGTTCACTGATGCGGTCAACAACACCGGGTATCAAAACAAATGCCATGACACAACCTGCTCATCTATCACAGCTGGAAACCCAACAAAAGCATAGTCGCTTCTGTACTTACGCAATGCATCCCACTCCATTCAGTTGATTGTTGATTGCAGAGTCCCAAATTTTTGCTTGGCTACGTCACTGTTGTTGTTGTTGTTGTTGTTGTTGTTGTTGCTGTTGTTGTCGTTGCCGTCGCATTCTTGTTGTTGTTGGGGCTGGTGCCCATTTTTTCAATGATTCACACCACGACCAAGGCAGGCTCTGGTGTTGAATCCTTAATCGCCAGTGAGAATTGTTGAGTACAGTCCGAATTTGCATGTCGTTGATCATGGCTGAGATGATACACCCAAGAAAAAAAACATGGCTGATACCTTATCATTGGTGGTATTTGGCCAACACCCAACAAGTGGAGAGATACCCTGGGCTCAATGCCATGGCTGGTAACACTTATCTTGGGACCAAGTTTTGAGGTGGACGAGGCAAAGCCATCTCAATGAGAGCTCCTCAGGCTAATCCCAAGCCATGGAGGAACCGGTGTCGAAGCCAACCTGGTCCCCCGCAGCTTCTTGGACTGAAACGGTCCTTCTTGATGAATGCGGCGATATCTTTCCTGCCGTCGTAGGATGTGATGGGGGTTCTGCTTGGCGAGGAAAACCAACAAAGTTCCAGTTGCAGGGATGGAAACCGTAGGCAGAAGAAGCTTTTGATAGCTCTTGCTTAATCGGCGATTCCCACAACTAATTCTAAGCAAAAATCATTTCATCAATAAATGGGGTCTACAACAGAAACCGATGCAGTTTAGTTGCAGCAACCAAGAAAGAGCTGGAAATGTACCAAAACTGCAACCGTGAAAAATCTGCCCGGCAATGTTCTGAACCAGAGCAAATTGCCTTTTCATTGAGAGACCCAGCAGTAGTTGGATATACGGTTCTTGTTTGTATCTGCGATGTTTAATTCATATTGGTAAGGTCAACAAATTCTCAAAAAGTTGCTATGCTGAACATCACCAGGATCTACCAGAACTCTTGCTATGAGTGGTACTGGCAAAGTCTGTAATTATCGACGATAAGCAAAACTAAAACTGGGAAAAAACAAAACACATGCTGGCACAGATCCATACCAAATATCAAAAGCTGGCAGGTACCCTATGAATCAGCTGGAAATTTGGAATGTTTTGTGTACAGTCAGTCAAACTTAGCAAGTTCACTCATATGTCCTTCTGAAGGATCTGCCTGTGAATGGTGGATCAACCTGGGGGGGGCCCATGTCGCCACGCCCGGGCGAGGCGCTCGATGTTGTACTTCTCCAAGGCTTGCGTGGCCGAATCGATGGCATCCTGCTGCATGTCCTCGGCCATGTCCGCGTTTTTGATCACTGCCTGGGGCACGGTGGCGAAGGGGCAGGGACAGTGCAGGACATCGCCCACCTGGCGAACACAACGAGATTTTCAAGATCCTATTTTGGAGATTTTCAAGATTTTCACCTGGTGCCACAATATGACATGAATGATGACCTATTTTGACATAATAGGTCAAGATGACATAAAAATTATGACCTATTCTGACTTGTTCTTTTGAACCTTGCATCATAACATGCCAACGTCTACACTGTCTACACCTTTGGTTAACTGACTATATTAACCACTAACTATGTATACCACAATGCAATCATTGCAATCACTATTGAACTGACGCACAGCACACCTTGCGATCTGCCATGTTTCACCAATCTGGAATCGCCCCACGAGATCGAACCGGTCACAGCTGCGATGATGCACGGCTGGTTTCACAATCCGAAGCATCTAGTGATTTCTCAAGTTATTAGGAATCTCAAAATTATGGTTTGAATTTAAAAAGGTAAGATGGGATGATTTTGGGTTACCCATATTTTGAGAAACCATCATGTGGGTCCATACATGATGGATATCGGCAAACAAGAAATGTTCATTCTCATTTGGGAAAGAACCACTCTGGCGGTGACTGCACCTTATCATTAGGATTTTTGGGGATTGGCAAATGTGCATCCTAGTGGTTAACATAGTAACCGTGCGAGGCGGTGGCGGAAGTTTCCAAAATATAAACCCTGTAGGAAGAGCGAGTTGTTTGAGATGAAGTGATATTGCGGATGATGGCTGAAAGTGATGATGGTGGTGATTTTTTTTCGTGTTTTTTCTTTGCTGGTGTTTTTTGTCTGTGTTGTTTTGTGTCTCTGGTGTTTTTGTATTTATTTTTTTTTGTCTGTGGTTATTTTTTCTGGTATTCAATGATGATGATAATGATGTTGTTTTTGTTGATGATGATGATGATGATGATGATGATGATACTAATAATTTTGGTTTTTTGTCCCTGTTGCGCCGATTGGGTGCCTTACCCCGGTCCGTAGGCCAACTTGCGTAAAGAAAAAAAAATCCATGCTACACAAAAAAATGCAGCGGTCGAAGCACAGAAAACGAAGAACCAGGAACAAAACCTGCAACATGATGATACTGATGATCAAAGTGATGATCATCTTGCTCAATTGATCTGAAACGTCCATGGGCCGTACACAAATGATGATGATGATGATGATGATGATGATGATGATGAGGATGATGATGATGATGATGGTGATGATGATGATGATGATGATGATGATCAAAGTGATGATGCTGATGATGATCATGATGATGATGATGATGATGAGGATGATGAGGATGATGAGGATGATGAGGATGATGAGGATGATTGTGAGGATGATGAGGATGATGATGATGATGATGATGATGATTATGATGATGGTGATGATGATGATACTGATAATTTTTGTTTTTTGTCCCTGTTGCGCCGATTGGGTGCCTTACCCCGGTCGGTAGGCCAACTTGCGTAGAGGAAAAAAAATCCATGCTACACAAACAAATGCAGCGGTCAAAGCACGGAAAACGAAAAACCAGGAACAAAACCTGCAACATGATGATTCTGATGATCATAGTGATGATCATCTTGTTCAATTGGTCTGAAACGTCTGTGGGCCGTACACAAATGATGATGATGATGATGATGATGATGATGATGAGGATGATGAGGATGATGAGGATGATGAGGATGATTGTGAGGATGATTGTGAGGATGATGATGATGATGATGATGATGATGATGATGATGCTGATGATGATCATGGTGATGATGATGATGATGATGATGATGATGATGATGATGATGATGATGATGCTGATGATGATCATGGTGATGATGATGATGATGATGATGAGGATGATGAGGATGATGAGGATGATGAGGGTGATGAGGATGATGAGGATGATAAGGATGATGATGATGATGATGATGATGATGGTGATGATGAGGATGATGATGATTATGATTATGCTGAATGATGATGGCTGGTTCGTCGAAAATTTGGTTCTGGTTCTTGGTTGTGTTTGCTGTTTTTTGGTTGTCGTTTCTTCTTGCCTGTCTGGTGCTTGGGCCACTTTGAAGTGGCTGATCAAAGCTTTCCAATTAAATTTTTTGCTTATTGAGCTAGTCGATCTGGAGTCGAACGATTCAGTTCTTCATCTGAAGCGCAGCCATTTGGCTACGGAACCAGTCAGGAACCGCTGGCAGATCGACGTCAGAACCGGAGATGCTCCGAATGAACGAAACGTCGAAGTGTAGCCCTTGAAGGGCAGTGCAGTGACTGTACCTCCAGCAGATCTTTTGCGTCATTGCCAAGGAAGAAAAACTGAGAGCGGATTTTCCAGAGGGCGATACATGCGGTCCGCTTTTTTTGCTCGCTTGTATCGCCTTGGTAGCACTAAGCTAAGGTCGATAGGCGATACATGCGGTCCGCGCTTTCTTCTGAAAATTTGAGAGCTGAGCCAAAAATTTGAGATTGGAGGAGTCTTACAACAAGACGTCAAGCAACAGCCGCTGGTAACAATTGCATTTTTTTGGCCTGTTGCAATGCCGTTATCGCTGAGGTTCGGTCACTGATGCAGACTGCGAATGTGAAAAGAAGTGTTAGACGCAAGAACCAGACTGAAAAGAACTAGCAACAGAAAAACAATAAAGAACCACCAAGCCAAACCAAGAAACCAGCACGAACCAAGAAACATCAAACCACCTCCAAAACAAAGGTGAACGTCCGCTCTTACTCAGCTCTCGTGTTGATGTTCCAGGCATCAGCGTCTTCGCACCATCATTTTGACTTACTACTCTGAACGCGCCATCTTCCAACGGATAAAGTTTGCATCAGGACAAGATTTTTCGCATTGCCATTGCATTGCAGTTGCAAAGCGTTCGAACCATGCTGCACTGATCCCAATTGACATGAAGTGCACAGTGTTATTACACTTTGCAGCTGTTTGTGGGGCAAAAAAATTGCAAATTGCAGCTGGTTTAGCACCTTGACGACACATCTGCGAGCGAGGCAGAGGAAAGAAAAACAGATTTTTCTGTTTCAGGCGGTCAAGCTGTGGCGCTGCGCTTTTGTTGACCACGGAATGGGGTTTCAATTCTATGAAGCTTTGCTGACCCTGACCATGCAGAAGGCGAAGATTGGTGGCAGCGCAGCGTCTGTTGAAAGATCGTATTTGCAGGGCAAGGTTGAATATTGAGCATCAAGCCAGCTTCGAGATTAAAAAAAATTTGACGGTGTTTTTTAAAATTACATACGTTTCTGCGAGCAGAGGCGATTCTGGGAGACTGGGCCCACCCTCTTCGTCCAAGGCGGCTAAGGGGGGACTTATAGGGGGGCTTAAGGGTCGACGAAGGGGGCTTCCCTCCCACCCCCCCCTCCCTTCGAAGGTCTGAAGCCTTCAAGGGGGGCTTCAAAGAGGCTTTAAGGGGGGCTGCTTTAAGGGGGTGTGCGCCTGCCATTCTTCAAGTTCAGATGGTCATGGTCCCCTTGTGCGCCTGCCAGTGCTTAAGTTTCAGATCGTCATGGTTCCCTTGCGCGCCTGCCACTCTTCAAGGTTTCAGATGGTCATGGTCCCCTTGTGCGCCTGCCGCTCTTCAAGTTTCAGATCCTCATGGTCCACTTCTGGGCCTGCCCCTCTTCAAATTTCAGATTGTCAAGTCCCCCTGTGCGCCTGCCACTCTTCAAGTTTCAGATCGTCATAGTCCACTTCTGGGCCTGCCAGCGGTTAAGTTTCAGATGGTCATAGTCCACTTCTGCCGAAAAGAGTGAGGTGGGCTCAGAACATCACATTACGTTCCGGTTCCCAATGTCAGGCAACAATGCTAGGTTCTCAGCATTTTTCAATTTGCGTCCATCGGAAACCATGACGCCAGCAATCGATTTCTAAAGGTGCGCCGTGGCACCACCCCTTCAAGGGAGACAGCAAGTCAACATCAAAACAAGCAAGGACCATGTGAATACAATGTCAACGCATGTCAAAAACCCAAGCAAAGCGGTCCGGCCGGGAAAATTGAATCGTTGTTTTTACACGGCAAACCGATAATCAAGTAATTTGACATCTGACATCCAGCCTTGCAATGAACACTAATTGGCCGGAAAACTAACATCACGACTTCTACGTACCATTTTATCGACATGTCAATGATTTAACATTTGACATTGGGCTTTGCGATTAAAACCATTGGTCCGGGAAATTTTAACAATGATATTTCTATTATGTGAACAATTTAACATCATTCAAATGATTTAAAACCTGACATCAACTTGCGCAAGCAAAGCTTTTGGGCCGCGAAACTTCAATCATTGTGTTGACAAAACCTGTCGATCCATGTGAAGAATTTATTTTTATTCAAATGATGAAATATCTACAACCAATGTCACCAACAAATTTGTTCATATTATTTAACATGTAACATTGGGCTTTGCGATCAAAACCATTGGCCCGGGAAATTTTAACAATGCTATTTTTAATATGCGAACAATTTAATATCACTGAAATTATTCAAAATCTGACACCAAATTTTGCAAGGAAAGTTGTTGGGCCGGTGAACTGACAGCCCATCGATATTCGTTTCATTTAATATCTGACATGACACTTTGGGATCAGCAGTAGTCAGCCGGGAAACTTACCTTCACTACTGCTAAGTCAACATTTTATGGATATTTGTCTTTCTTCACATTGACATTGGGCTTTGCGATCATGAGCCCCGGAAATGTTGACAACAACAATTCAACCACTGAGGAGGCCCTTGGTTTGGGGGTCCACTTTCACTACCCGGTTCC
>VSDK01022252.1:0-60677 GCA_009767595.1 Symbiodinium kawagutii | reverse complement strand
TTTCCATCGGATTTGGGGACATTGTGCTGAATGCAGACGAAGGTTATACGATATGCTGGTGTGGCCATTTCTGCAATGCTAAAGATTTTGCAGTTCCGGCTGGTCATCTGCGAGTCTTGGGTGCTTATTCCAGCCAAGAAGCAGATTGTTTCTTGGGCCAGCAATGCCATTTGAAATCCATTCGAGGTGTAGGTTTGTTGCTGGATGACCAGATCATGCTTCGCAGCGATTGCAGTACCAGTCCGATGCTACTGGGGAGTCCTGGCAATGGGGTTGCCTATCGCAATGAATCTTGGGCTGGAAAGCAACACACACGGTTCAGAGTTCTTGAGTCCTAGTTTGTTCACTTTGTAATGTTGGGTTGTGAGTAGTAAAGGCCCCCCTCCCCCCACAAAATGGGGATACGTAATAATTCTAAAAAATGTTTACTAAAGCGTTTTAAAATGAAACATTTCACTCACACATCTTCAATTTTATTTTAGTATTGATCTCAATATTTCAATTGTTTTGGTACAGTATTTATTTCAATTGTTGTAGTATTGATTCCACTTGTTATTTGAATTATGCAGTGTTATGGGGATTTGCGGTTGCAACCTTCGTGTTAAGCTCTTGTGAATGACGCCGTCCCACTGGGATCTGATAATTTTGGCGTTGCTTGATTCAGGGGCTGTGGCAGGGGCTGTCTCTTCGTGATTTGCGTTTGCATGAATGCCGCTACAAGCTTTTTAACATGTCTCCTTTGCCGCTGTGCGAATGATTTCCCACATTTTCCTTCATGTATCTTTAAAAAAATATCTGTTGAGGCACAATGTGCATTTGAAATTTGCTATTGCATCTATTGCAACCTTCAAAAAAAAAGAACATGTGAATGACCCTGTCCCAATGGGATCTGATGACTTTTGCATTGCTTGGCCGCGTGCTGTGGCAGGCGCAGTGCCATTGTGATTTGCGTTTGGACGAATGTGGATACATGCTTTGTAGCACGTCTCCTTCGCCACTGTGCGCATGCTACCCTGCAAGTTTGTTACCGTATTGTTCAAAACGGACATCTGTTGAGGCACGCTGTGCCATTAGGATTTGCTCCGCGTGATGAGACTTCTTTCCGGGTGATGGGACTTCTCTTCAAAACAGTGTGCCCATTGGGATTTGCTTGGCACGATGGGACTTCTCCCCAGGTGATGAGACTTAACCTCCCCGCTTGTAGATGGATCGATTGATAGATTATTTGAAATATTGATAGGTAAATAGATTTGTTGTTTGATTGTTTGATTGTTTGTTTGATCAATTGATAGATTGGTTGACTGGTTGATAGCCACTGGTAGATAGAAACTTATATTGATTGTTTGTTTGGTTGATGCATGGATTGTTTAACACATACATAGATAGATGGATGGATAGATAGATAGATTGATTGATTGATTGATTGGTTGATTGATTGATTGGGATTGATAGGTAGATGGGTTGATTGTTTGTTTGATTGATTGGTTGACTGATTAGTTGGTTGATTGATTGATTTATTGATTGATTGATTGATTGATTGAGAGCTTGACTCTGAGAGAGACAGAGGGACTAGTATGTCGAGTGCTTGATTGAATGAAACATTGATTGATTGACGGGTTGATTGGTTGATTGGCTGATAGAAAAATCTTTATTGATTGATTTAATTGGTCGCGTTCAAAACATATTTGGATGTTTCTCGAAATAGCTGCGCCCCCGAATCATCGATTTTTAAACGTTTATAGCAATATGCCATCCATGTGGGGGGAAACCTATGTTGAGAAACCACCAATTTTAAACAATGTGAACAAAATCCAAAATCCAAAACTTGGATTCCAGGGCCCGGGCTTTTCTAAACCATCCCCAGGATTCAAGGATTTCTGGTTCAGGAAATATGTGAGGGTTCTAAGCCATGGGCACTGGTTGTTTGTGAATTGAACTTAAAAGGAAACCCATTATCAACCAAAAGAAAAGATAAACAACAGACAGGACCCAAACCAGAGTTTACAATTATTCACTGCCCCTTTTCTATTTTCTTAGTCATTTTTTCTTATGTTGTAAGGTACCCCCTTGCCAGAATGATTTCGGCTTGAGAATCATCAGTTTTGAATGTAACAGGTTGAAAAAGAAACACACGTTATTAGCATTTCTTGCAATTTCAAGAATTGGCTGACTTGTCAAAAATGATTGTAATAGTAAAATAACTACAAACTATTTGAAACAAACGCCGGAATCCAAAGGGTATGGTGCATTTTAAACAAGTAATAAAAAAGAACAACGTGAAAAGTGATTTAGCACTAATCACTACCCCTTTGTTAAGCACTTTGGGCCACACATTTCGCACTAATCACTACCGCATTATTAATCAGGACCCGACATTAATTTGTTTTTTCATTTCTCAAGCTTAGCGCTTATTGGAGGAACATGTCACACGCATCTCGTCGCATTGGAGTGGCATTCTGTGATCACCCGAGGAAGATGGAGATTTTCAATTTGGAGGGAATCCCACTTTGCAGTCCACCGCGGGGATTTTCACAATGTGCTTTTGCAGAGGAAACTGCAGTAGTTCTTCGGATTTCAAAGCCTCTGTTGGTTTCTTCACAGCACGTGGGCCATTCCCAACAAAGACAGTTTGTCTCCAAGGTCGAACATGTTCTTGGCAGCTACTTGGTATTGGTTTGAGTGTTGGAGATCGCTTGGTGTTCAGAGACCATAGTTGCCAAACATGGGACGATGAAGAGCTGGGCATTTCAAACTTCCAGATTTTCATGGAGATTCCAGAGCCCGTAGAAGTTCAAGACAATGGCAATGGGCTTGAAGTGGATTTGGGAACTTTGGCTTTTGGAGCAAACCCTGGGCCGGGAGCATATCAGGTTTGTTGGTGTCCTGCAGGTCTGGATTGCACTTCGCCTTCGGAATTTCGTGCTTCTGCCGGTGACCTCCAAGTTGATTGTCCACCAGGAACGATGAATTGTTTGTGTTGCTGTTTCTTGTGTTTGAGATTCATTTTGATTCAATTTGATTTGGTGAGAATTTGCCTGTAAAATCAGGGCCAGGCCCCGAAAAATGGCTTGATGTATGCAGGTACCAGTTTGGGTAAGATTCTCGGGATCTCAATTCGATAAGAATTTCAGAACAGAAAAATGCGTTCTGATCCTACAGGGCTTGAAAAGAGTCAGAAACCAACCCTTGAAACACAGTCATTGACATGTGCAGATGGTGTTTGCGCAGGAACATATTTTGCAGAGACGTCCCAAGTTTGTGCCAAATGCCCCCAAAGATTTTATTGCTTGGGTGGCGATGTCCACGATTCCGCGAAGTTGGCTTGCGGAGTGGGGGAGACGACTTTGCAGTGGGGCGCTTCTTCAAAGAATGCATGTGTTTGCATGCCTGGATATACCTTGGTTGACGGAGGTTGTGCGGAGTGCATGCACGGTTTCTACAAAAATTCAACGGGGAGTCATTCATGTACTCCGTGCCCAGAAAATATGACCACCTTTTTTTCCAAGGCCATTTCCTCGGAATCGTGCATTGAGGGTACAAGCATTGGTGATATTGGTGGTTCCAGTTCTCTCACGTCCATGCTCAACACTTCTGAAGTTCCCACTGTGAGTTTCAGCATCTCCATTTTGGCAAATGGCAATGCTTCAGATTCCATCAGTGATTTGATTGCATCAGCGGTGCGTAGCATGCTGGGGACAAGTGCTATCGCAAATGTGGACTTTGTGAGCACAGATGGACTTCTAAGACGTTTGTCAAGTGAACAAACATTGACAGTTTCATTGAAATACATGTCCATGGAAGAAGCCAGTGATGCTGTTCAAGACGTGGATTTGGACGTGACATCAGATGCCATTTTGGAAGTTTTGCGCCAAGATGAAGCGCTTGGAATCCAAAGTGTTCGCGCCTTTGATGCCTCTCTTTCGGTGGTCCCCTTGACATGTTTGGCCAACGCGTTTGTACCACCAGGTGTCACCATTCGAGACGTTGGGGATTGTGTTTGTGGAACAGGGTATGAATACTTTGGCACCAGCTGCACTCCGTGCACCGAAGGACAATACAAAGCAACCATTGGAAACGAAAACTGCAACTCATGCCCAGTTGGGAAGACCACCTTGAAAATTGGAAGTACTTCACTTCAAGATTGTTTGTGCCAGGCAGGCACGTTTGAGCATGAAGGTGAATGTTCCGATTGTCAAAAGGGTTTTTTCTGCCCTGGAACGGGGAAAGCTGAAAAGTGTCCAGAAAACACATTGAGTCCCGGCACCGGTGCCAGAACCAATGATAGTTGCTTGTGCATTGCTGGGTATTATTTGAATGGCAAGACATGCGAACCATGCCCCCGAGGGAGATTCAAAGGAAACCTCGGCAATGAACCTTGCACACAGCTGTGTCCAGCCAATGCCGACAGCTATCCAGCTGCCACGTCTTCATATGACTGTTTTTGCACGAAGGACCACCATGCAATACTGGTTTCCTCTGGCCAGTTGGACAGGTGTGCAAGTTGTGCCTCCTATGTCGGGCTGGTTTGCCTCGGTGGTTTCGATGATTCCAAAGAGCATGTCCAGCCGAAAGCAGAAGTCGGCTTCTACCAGACCGGCACCACCTCTGCTTCAAAGTGCCGAGTTTTTTTGGCGGATGGATCCAGTGCTTGCCTCGGACAAAACCAATGCGCAGAAGGGACCACAGGAACACTTTGCGGCGAGTGTCCCCTTGGCTGGGCTCGATCCACAGATTTTACTCCCTGCGATGCCTGTGTGGAAGGATCAGCAACAGGTTTGCTCAGCGCTACCATTCTCTATGAAGTCACTGAAATTGCAGCTACCAATTTTGTTTTGGCGGCCTTGGCCGCAATTAGCTCGGCCATTACCAATCTTCGCTTACATACTTGCATGATCCGGGTCTTCACACAGTGGTTTGCAGCATGTAATCTCATCACGCTCTTCAATTTGGAAGTGTTGGAGTTGCCCTTCACTCAACCCGTTACAACATCTGCAGCCACAGATGTTTGCAATGAACAGAAGCCACAGGAACCAGTTGATTCACCACTTGATCCAGCAAATGTCACAGATGAACGGAAGCAAGATGACACTGGTGTCGTTGGCACAAATCTGCGCTTCTCATGGCCGCCAGCAGTGTCTCGTGCAATGGCTACATTGATCAGCCTCATCGCACGACTGCCCAGATTCGCTTCACTGAAATTTTCGGCTCAATGTCGTGCATTTGAATTGTCTCCAGGTGGTCCAGAAGCACAGCGACTTGCTCCTGCACTGTATTTCGTTTGCTTACCAATTCTGACCATTTTGGCTACGTGCATCCTTTGTGCAGTGGCCGTATATGTCCTTGTTCCCTTGGGAGAGCGTTTTGGAGTGTATTTCAACAGGGTGGCGAAAGTAAAGGGTGTAAAGCGAAAGCAACTTGCAAAGGTATTTGGCAGTTGCATGGCCAAGATCCCACTGTCCCACGTCCCGCGTGATCTTCCGAAGTGCAGAGATATGGACAAGTTCATCGATGACATTTGCCAAAAGTACGAATCCTTTGCCAAAGAACTTTGTTGGATGAAGTGCAAAGAAGAACCTCAATTTGCTGCTCTCCTACAACAGCTTGGGCCACGAATCTGTTTGAAATGCTTAGCATGCCCAGAACAGCACCTCAGAACTCGGACTTTTCCAGCTGGTTCAGCACAAGCTACGAAGGAATCAAAGTCTTTGCGGAAACTGCGGTCATTCAGCATTTGTGGCAGGCTTTGGAATCGACAAGGCAGGAAAGCTTGGAGGGGATTTGCCGGTAAACCTGCTGTGTTTTGGTCACTGGGATCTAGATGTTTTTTATCGTTTTCAACATCAGGAAGTAACATTTTCCTCATGTATAGTGTGTTCTTCAAATGACATGTTCCGACAGGTCTTCAGTAGATACAGACGGGTACCCTATGAGGCAAATTACCTCCAACGGACGGCCAGCACATTGCCGCAGCAGAAGACTCGGGAGACAAACTGAGTCAAGTTGCTGTCCAGTTGAACGAGCATGATGCCTTTAGTGTCCCTCCAAATCTTCAGGATTTGGATCAGGAGATGGATGCTGACTCCTTGGACTTTGGACTTTTTACTTCCAAACCCGGTCTGAAGGCATTGTTCAAGCAGACTTTGCCGGTTATTTGGCCAACTTTGATTGCCATTTGGCCACGACTGCTTTCGGAGTTTCTCTCCCTGACATGGTGCACTCCTGTCAATGAAGATGGCTGTGTAAGAGAACGGCTTGTGCCTCATCCAGACGTTGTTTGCTTCAGCAATGACCACCTCCCTACGTTCCTCATTGCCGTGATTGGCCTGACAATTTGGTGTGTGGGCATCCCAGGATGCTTGTTTACCGTAATCTATTGTTTGGGCAAGAAACGGCAAGAACTTGAGAGCCGTCGGAAGTATGGTCTTTTCATTCGAGGTTTGGAACCAGAGATGTGGTGGTGGGATCTTGTGGTCAAGCGGGCAGACATTGCTTTGATGATGCTGGTGGCCTACACTTCTGTGATTGGAGATGAGACTGCGAAGATATTTGTATTTGCCTTCATTTCCGGCGTAGCATTGTGCCTCACCACATGGTTAAAACCTTATTCGAACAATCAAGGAGAAATCTTAGACCTCTTGGAGATGGGTTTGCTGACAACACGCTTCGTGCTTTACTTTGGCGTTGCCATGATGCTCATCGTTGTCCCTACTCCCACCGCGATTCGGATTTTTGCTTCCTCTTTGTTGGTCATGCTTTGTGCAATCTCTGCTGTTACAGTTCTTCACATCATTGCGCAATTTCTTCGCATCCAGTCACGACAGGAGGATGAGGAGAGACATCTTCAAGTCTTCAACTGTTTCATCCCATGTGCTGGAATCCATTCTTGCGCTGTAGCTATGGATGTGGTACTGGGGGAAGTGCTGGTTTCACTTTCACTTACTTGAACTCCAAGTTGAAGTGTTTGCATAAGAGGCTTCAGACCCAAGTGTAAAGTTGCTGTGCGTTTTTGGCCTTTGGACTTTGGATGCCATATGTATGCTATGCCTTCAGAAAGTGAGCAGCATGTTCGCGCCTGAATTTCCACACCTGCCAGGTGACAACATAACATAGCAGTTTCAGCGCTGCCAAAGAAAGAACCAGTCAATCTCAATCCAAAGCGCTGCAACCTTCAGATCAGGTAGTCGAGAATGCTTTCCACAAGTAATCAAGAGTTGCAAACGCTTTCGGACATATGTTGTTTTACCAGATCAATCTCAAGCTCTCATGGTTTTCCTGGCGATGCTCTTGTCGTCGGTGTTTTTACAAGAATAAACGCTCAAAGATGTTCTTGGTCACTTTTGTCGAGTCTTTCTTCGCATTTTACCAACAACCAGGAGGAAACAGCAGAAGGTGCCATCGTGAAGCAACTGGCAGGTGGGAACAGTGTGCATTTGACGATGTGTTCCTTGCAGGGATCACAAGGATGAACATCTTCTGGTTGCAACAAAACCCAGTTATTTGCAATCACTGTCGCCAGGTTTTCTTATCAAAGAGTTGAATGATCCTTCATAACCATTTTAAGACCGACATGTCAAGGGATCAGCCAACAACAGTGGCAAGAAATAGTAAAACAATGTAAATCATGGCATTGTTCCATTGTGTTTGCACAGGTACGCTCAAGGGCTTGAAGCAGGGAGTCTTGGACACGGTGCTCCCCTTTTTTCAGGAAGATGAGGACGAAAGGTGGGCTTTGACTTGGTCTCCAGGCTCACAACCTTCAAGCCACTCGGGCCGAAAGTCTGTTCGGGAAAGCCTCGATTTGGCCTGGCCGGAAGTCCAAGGTGGGAGCCTCAGATGTTGTTCGCCTGTTTGGTTGGTGAATGCATTTGCATTTCAGATGACAAAAAGAACTCGAAATCTCAAACTACATCTGTGTGTTTGGATGGTGAATCCACGACATTGCCAAGAAGTTGTTACCCACCAGTTGTACAATCTAAACAATCTATACCGCAGCGTCATTTTGGAGTTTCGATCGCTTGAAAACCAGGCCGCTCGGGTAGACTTCAGCCTGTTGTGAAGAAAGCGAGAGCCCTTTTCCTGCGATTTGGCACTTCGGTGCAGCGGCTTTCTGTTGTGCAAGCTTATCAGGAGTTCTATGCCCTGTGGTTGGAAGTAATGCAAGAAAATTGCATCCCCAATGTTGGAACACTTTGTGCCCTGGTGGCTTCACATCAAGCACTGCCTACCAAAGGGGATGTGGGAGAAGCTTGGATCAAAGCAGCTCAGAAAGTCCTGGAAGATCCAGAACGGGAATTTGAATTGGTTGGGCATGACTTCACCGAGACCGTGCACAGATTGAGTTGCTCGGACCTGCATCATGACTACAGTCTGACTACAGTTGTGTATTGCTGTGTGGTAGTGTCACGACAAAACACCCAGGGCACTGCAACCTGTTCATTCAAAAGCCTTCGGCTACCGGCCCCATGGCTCTTTGGGCCAAGCTGTATAAAAGTCGCGTAAAATAATGATTTGCGAACAATTTTTTTGGTGCAAAATTGTGTTGATGCAAAAGCTTTGCTGGGCAAAAAACTTGTTGGCACAAAAGCACGCGGGTGCAAAAGCTTGGCAGCTATGGTGGAGAAGTCAAAAGTTGCAATACATGTGTGCAGAAACCCGCTAAAATATCATGGAAAGGCATACAAAACACAGCAGGGAATGAGGCAAAATATGCATTTTTGCGCGTTTAGGTGGTGCAAGCGCCAATAGCAGCATTCATACACGTGCTGGGGCAAGGACAGCGAAGAGGAGAAAGAGGGAAGCATGAGGAAGATTCTCTTGAACTAATTCACACCGTCTGCGGCGCTCCTTTACAAGTCTCGGTCAAGCAACCTTTGGTACACCGCAGCTTCACGTTCTAATCTGTTTCAAAGCGTAGGGCCACGCTTCTCCGGCTCCAACTCCGTGATGTCACACGTCACATCAATGGCATTTTCAACAGCAAATAAAGTGGTTCGTCCATCGTATGAAGGAGCTATCTTCGTGGTCATTTGCTGTGTCATGCGAATCCCAGGTAGTTGGGTGCCTCCACGGCGAATTGCATACGTCTCATGTTAGCTCCATGAACCATGGCTTCATCCATCTCCATAGTGGCTTCTTGGCTCTTAGCTGGAGCAGGATGCTCCGCTAACGAAGAGGGGCAGTGCTTCAAGGATCAGCTAAAGCGTCTTCCCAGCAGCTCCTGCTTTACCCAGGCCCAATAGCCAAGTCAGTGTTGTACAGGTAAAATGCTCTACCTCTCATGTAAACTCTGCTCTGTACTCATGCTATATGCCCTTGGATTTTTCAGTCCAAGCAAAAGCAAGAGGGGAGGGAGGCAGGGGATGGTTTTCAGACGAAAAATCTGTCGGGAAGGAACATGCTACAACAATAGCACGGCTCAACGCTAACAAGCAACACCTGTTCGATCAAACACGCTGGCAAGGCCGGCGGATTGTCTTGTCAGGGCACCGGGACGCAAATCCTGGAAATTGGCGTCTAGTTTATTTTCAGGGAGAAATGGTAATTTCCTGCCCCAAGGGGTGAGATTGAGTGAACCTACTGGAATTTGGAAATACCGCTTGCAGGACTACCAAGTAAACGTATTCGTTTTAGAATTGCGCGGGATATGTGGCGACGTAGCAGGCGACTGAATCAATTTGGTATCGAGCCGCCCTGGCAGGTTCCCTGCCCATTTGGAAAGCCGCCGAGTTGATCCACGGCATTGACCGAGCTTTGGCCAGGCAGAATTACCATGTCCAGGCCTGGCAATTTCAGAGGTTTAACCCAGGTAGCATCCAAGCAATTTGGGGATTCTACATCAATACATCAGATCGCATTCAACAAGATTCTACATCCATACATCAGCGTGTTTTGATCTCAAAGGGATGGTAGAAGAACAACTGAACAGGGCGTGCTTGGATTGTCAGAACACAAATGACGCTCAGCAGGATTCGGACCTGTCGGAAGTTGCTTGGCAGAATTCTGAGACCTGTCGTTGTTGGCTCAGGGGATCCTTGAATTTTGCGTTGCAATCATTCAGAAGCTACCAGAGGCTGAGACCCTGACAGTCCACACTCTACACTTGATCACTCGACAGAAACCGTTGGTTTTTGCACATAAGATGGGGATGACTTTTCTGTAAATGGCTACAGTAAGCTAGGTGCTGATTGGTTTACGTTGACGCTTTGAGGTTAAGTCATGTGCCTAGATTCTGCTGATCCAAAACATTGGATAAAGGGTGGCTTATGCATGTGTGTGTGTGTGTGTCATGAGATTTGTTTTCACCAATCGGAGTCGTGTCGTGCTTGACACTTTGAGGATGGTGAATTGGAGGTGCCAAGACAATCGGTGCTTGACTTGCAGCCCATAGACCCTACAAAGGACAGATGATACCAGAGAGAAGATTCTACATCAATACATCAGCGTGTTTTGATCTCAAAGGGATGGTAGAAGAACAACTGAACAGGGCGTGCTTGGATTGTCAGAACACAAATGACGCTCAGCAGGATTCGGACCTGTCGGAAGTTGCTTGGCAGAATTCTGAGACCTGTCGTTGTTGGCTCAGGGGATCCTTGAATTTTGCGTTGCAATCATTCAGAAGCTACCAGAAGCTGAGACCCTGACAGTCCACACTCTACACTTGATCACTCGACAGAAACCGTTGGTTTTTGCAAATAAGATGGAGATGACTTTTCTGTAAATGGCTACAGTAAGCTAGGTGCTGATTGGTTTACGTTGGTTAAGTCATGTGCCTAGATTCTGCTGATCCAAAACATTGAAAATAGGAATGTGATCGGACGTTCGCTGTTCAAGCCTGTATGTCCTTTCCTGCGTACGTGGGATTAGTTGTTGAGGGGTTGCGATGAAACTTTTGGGGTCTTGGTTGACCGGCATTCTGTGACCCTCCTTTGGACTTCTGATGACTTCTGGCTGCCATTTTCCTTTTTGGCTCTGGGTGTTGCGTGCGCCGTCTTTCCTTTGGATTTGTGGTGTGCTTGGGTCCTGCTGGACGAGCTACGCCCTCCTCCAGGGCTGTGTTGGCCTCCTACCTGCGTCACGGACCCCCTCGACGCCACGCCGGAGTTGCTTGGTGGGCTTCGGGTGGTGGTATCTGATGGTATCTGGTCCTTCGGAATCCTCTTCGCGGGCTCTGGAATCGCTCCCTTACATCATCTTACATCTCTCGGTTTGACTTGTCACAACCTGGGGATCTGAGGCATGATGGCGAAAAAGTGAGTGAAACATTCCTGAATAAAGAGTGGCTTATGCATATGTGTGTGTGTGTGTGTCAACCCCTGTTTCTAAGGGCGCTCTCTATAGAGCTAGGGATAATCCGTTTCTCATCCAAGTAAGCCGTGCAAAAATACCTGCAAGTTAGGCCGGCCTGTACACGTCGTGTGTAGCTGGTGACCTTTACAAGTCTGTTCATTGCTGTTCGTGTTTCCATCTTTGAAGTCACAGTGAAGCCGTTCTTGCCAGATCTCGAAGAATCAAACAATAAGAGTATACTCATTACAGTATTCATTTTTGATTTCAGTTTATGTAAGTGACAAAGTTCACGGTAACTCCCCTTGAGCGAGGGAGCTATGCCTTCATATCCCAGGCTGTTTGGGCACCTTACTGGGGATAGAGGATCGCTCATCCTCCCACAGTAGGAAAAAGCAAAAAATCAACGAATTCAATGTCTTTTCAAGGGTGTGTGTCATGAGATTGCTTTTCACAAATCGGAGTCATGTCGTGCTTGACGCTTTGAGGATGGTGAAATGGAGGTGCCAAGACAAACGGTGCTTGACTTGCAGCCCATAGACCCTACAAAGGACAGATGATACCAGAGAGAAGATTCTACATCAATACATCAGCGTGTTTTGATCTCAAAGGGATGGTAGAAGAACAACTGAACAGGGCGTGCTTGGATTGTCAGAACACAAATGACGCTCAGCAGGATTCGGACCTGTCGGAAGTTGCTTGGCAGAATTCTGAGACCTGTCGTTGTTGGCTCAGGGGATCCTTGAATTTTGCGTTGCAATCATTCAGAAGCTACCAGAAGCTGAGACCCTGACAGTCCACACTCTACACTTGATCACTCGACAGAAACCGTTGGTTTTTGCAAATAAGATGGGGATGACTTTTCTGTAAATGGCTACAGTAAGCTAGGTGCTGATTGGTTTACGTTGACGCTTTGAGGTTAAGTCATGTGCCTAGATTCTGCTGATCCAAAACATTGGATAAAGGGTGGCTTATGCATGTGTGTGTGTGTCATGAGATTTGTTTTCACCAATCGGAGTCATGTCGTGCTTGACACTTTGAGGATGGTGAATTGGAGGTGCCAAGACAATCGGTGCTTGACTTGCAGCCCATAGACCCTACAAAGGACAGATGATACCAGAGAGAAGATTCTACATCAATACATCAGTGTGTCTTAATCTTGGGGGCAAGGTGGAAGAACAACTGAACAGAGCGTGCTTGGATTGTCAGAACACAAATGACGCTCAGCAGGATCGAAAGCTGTCTGAAGTTGCTTGGCAGAATTCTGAGACCTGTCGTTGTTGGCTCAGGGGATCCACGAGCGTTCTAGTCACTGAGAAGCTGAGACCCTTAAAGTCCACACTCCACACTTGAACACTCCACACCAAGCGTTGGTTTTTGCAAATAGGATCACTTTCTGTACATGATGTACATGGCTGAGCTAGGTATGCTGGGTGCTCTTTATTTACGTTGATGCTCTGGGATTCATGTGCCTAAATTGTATTGATCCAAAACATCAAAGAAAACTTAGCTCTGCTGTGGATTCTACTCCACCAGGACAAAAGTTTTTCCTCCTGGGTGGTGTATATCCCTTTGCCCCCTAGACTCCTACAACAGATTTTTCTTGGTTGTCGCGGACCACGGACCACTCCTGTGAGCTTTAATAGTCTATTAGTTTAAAACGGGGTGATAATTCGATCCGCCACGCAGGCCACACGAAACGAACCTAAAATTTGATCCGCGGCATTATGATGTCTTGGAGCCTGCGGGCCTTTACAGGAAAAAACTTTATTCCTGTTGATGAGCAGTTGAAAGACTTTACTTCATTTTTTGCGGGTGTTCTTCAAGGGCTCGCAAAGGCAATTTTTTTTGATTTTTGGCGGGTTTAAGGGCTCAGAAAGGCAAAATTTTTGGACACATCATCCAGCATTAGGCGCAATGCCGAAACTAGAAAATGCCGCTGAGCAGTTGAAAGACTTTACTTCATTTTTTGCGGGTGTTCTTCAAGGGCTCACAAAGGCAATTTTGTTTGATTTTTGGCGGGTTTAAGGGCTCACAAAGGCAAAATTTTTGGACACATCATCCAGCACCGCGGCATTATGATGTCTTGGAGCCTGCGGGCCTTTACAGGAAAAAACTTTATTCCTGTTGATGTATTAATCAGGAAATTGCTCTTCACAAATCGGAGTCATGTCGTGCCAATCTTGACATTCGAGGATCACCGGCAGCCCACAGTCCCTACAGAGGACAGATGATGCCGGAGACAATTGATGCAAAACAACTTTGACGAATTGAGCCCTTGAACTGCAAACGTAGGACTACAATCTGGAAGACAGCGTTCGCTTTGAGCAAGAAGTTCCTTCAGAGGACTTGTGAAGCAACCCTGAAGTTGCTCAAGATCAAGATTCAAGACCGCTTCACGCACTGTAAACATTTTGACATTTTTGAACCATGCAGGAGCTTGTGGAAATTTGAGGACCGCGATCGAGAAGAAACCGTTTGCACGGGGCCAGCAGTCCCTGTAATTTGTAGAGGACAATGGAAAGGATCAGTTGATGATACCTGAAGTATGTGCAAGTCGCTTGACTGAGTGCACTTTGCAAGTTAAATTGAATTGATTGAACGTGGCTGCTTTTCCAACATTTCTGGAGTATCCCCATTGGGTCATGGATTGAAGCCTTGTGCTGTAGACGGAGGTTTTCATCTTGGAAATGTGTCCCAGTGAGCAGCAAATCTCAGAATTCGGACATGATGCATGATGGACGGACGTTGGGTTTGAAGGTTTTCGTACCATGTCTTGCGGCAGCATGACAAACAAGGAGTATGTTGGGTCAGAGTGTTCTCATCCCAGGGCCATTCATCTGTTTGATCCATGTTTGTGAATATCAGGACATCGGATGACATCAGCTATGGAAGTTCACGTAATTGATTGAACATGTTGATGTAGATCAACCTAATGCGCATAGGTTCTTTCTAATTTGAAGACCGAACCTGAGGTTTCGCAAATAGACAGATTATCAGGATTGGTTTACAAAGGGACATTTTCAAGTGATCGGCCCATTTTCAACGGACTTTTAGGAGTTAAGACAACCACTACTGTAAGTACCATGCACTGATTTGCTGCATCATTGAGTACTTCAGCCATCACTTTTTCGGGGCACATGTTTTGACCTGAGGCACATTGCACCACATGGTCTGTAATCCCAAGTGAGATATGGCACGGCACACGGAAACGTGGGACCACGGGGTAATTGTTCACGACTCCAACCATATCCAATAAAAACACAGTTCAAGGGTGAAATAAGTTGAGACGCTTGTTACTTACAATCATAAACATTGAATAGGAAACCATTGATGACCCCTGGGAGCTTTGGCCTTTTACTCCTGCAAAGCTCCACGTTGATAATGACTGCTGTAGTTGTTTTCACGCATTTCTGTTGGTCGAAGTCCAAAGGCTTCGTGTATCGAGCCTTTTTAACGAAAGGTTTTTCAAACAATCGTAACTTGGAAACCAGGATTCAGTGATGGATCGTTTCATCAATCAAGGTCAAGACCATGTTGCTTAATTTTGGTCAGCTGCTGATTTCACTTTATCATTCAACTATTCTTGTGAGTTATTTCTTACTTGTGGAGGATGGTGGCTAGTGCGAAATCACTGGCTCACTACCAACAGTTCCCGCTAAGGCCAGAGAGAGGGTGTTGGTGTGATGGTGGGAAACAGGCAGAAGTATAGAAGTGCACGCCGTCCACAAAAAGCCTTGATTTGTGATTTGTTTCTTGCTTTTGGAGGATGGTGACCGGTACAAAGAGGCTGGTTCACTACCAACAGTTCCCGCAAAGGCCAGAAAGAGGGTGTTGGTGTGATGGTGGGAAACAGGCAGAAGTATAGAAGTGCACGCCGTCCACAAAAAGCCTTGATTTGTCATTTGTTTCTTGCTTTTGGAGGATGGTGACCGGTACAAAGAGGCTGGTTCACTACCAACAGTTCCCGCAAAGGCCAGAGGGAGGGTGTTGGTATGATGGTGGGAAACAGTGATGGCAGAAGTACATAGATAGATAGATAGATAGATAGATAGATAGACAGATAGATAGATAGATAGATAGATAGAAGTGCACGCCGTCCACAAAAAGCCTCGGCTTTTGGAGGATGGTCACCGGTACGTAGTTGTTGGTTCACTATACCAACAGTTCTTGCTGAGGCCAGGGAGAGGTTCTTGGTATGATGGCGGTTAAGAACTGGAAACGAGGAAACATATGTTTTTTGATCGAACGTTGGACTTAAAAGGGAAGGTAGTTTTAAACAAGTTGTTTTTGATCAGGACTTGACCCGTGGCGCATCCATGTTTGTGGCCTTTTGCCCACCAGCTAGCAAGCGATTGCCCTGGTGAGTGCCTCCGTTGGCATTTGAAAAAACTTGTCTGCAAGGGTGTCCACAAGTGTCTATAAGAGTGTCGGTGGACAGGTTGCGAAACTACCCCAAATTGAAAGAGTGCGTTGCAGGAGTGTCCTGCAAGACTGTCCAACAAGAGCGGCTTGCCACAGTGTGTTCCATGGGTTACAAAATGCAAACTTGTTTTACTTTCAGACAGCTTGACAGGGGTGTGTTCTACCACAGTGTGTTACAGGAATGTCGCAGGTGGATGTGACGTAACTGCGCGCCGACTGTGCAGTGAATCCCAGTAGCATGGCGGCGACTGATTTTCCTGGCACAGTATGGTCCGGTCTTCTCTCTCCACATTTTCACATCCAAGCTGGTTTTAAGACCTGACTGTGTAGCATCCATGTCGTTTGCAAGTTCAAGCGAGCATTCACATAGCTCCCCCCTACCCCATCCACTTCCGCAGGTAGCGCCCACTGGAGGCTCAAAGTAGGCCGAAAACACGAAAAAAACCGAGGTCCAAAAGAGAACACCCCATGTAAATCACAAAACATCCCAAATGGTAAAAACTGATGAAACATACCCAAATGTAAATCTTTGTGTCTAAGGCAACCGAAAAGCATAGACTATTCCAGAAAAAACATGGAAGCACAACCCTCCAAAAACCTTTAAAGAATTGCCGGAAAACAGCAACACTGCGTAAGTTAGGACATGGTGTCATCGTGTCCGACAGAAGAACAAGGACAGCCAACCAATGAAACACGTGTACGTGCATACACACGTACAGAGACAAATCAAGTATAGTATTTGATTTCATACAACATGCATACATAACACACACACACACACGCGTTCATGTGCCAACACATTAACATATAATGTTTTCTGCATCTATGTTTGCAGTTAAGTTGGCAGTGGATTGTCTTCATTTTATTGTCTTTGTTGGTTGTGTTTCTCGCCTTGGGAATGGAAGATGGATGGGCACAAGCATGTGGGTTAATGGTTCCGTCATTTACATGACAATCACCATCACCATCATCCTCATCTCGGTCCATCAATCATAAAATATGCCTAGACAAGGAACGCAGCTGGTATGAAGAGCCATTACCAAACTTTCACAAAGTTGATAAACAGAAACAAACAACAACATCAGTATCACACTCATTTAGAAGTAACTGATACCAAACTGTCAGGTGCACTTTTGCAAAAATTTCCAGACGTACTTTGAGTCGTTCAAGTTAGCTTTCCCAAATGCGATGAACAACCCAGAACATGCGTGGAATTGCAGATTCGTACTGCCATGAATGATTGATATTGGATAGTAATGGCATGTACTGGCCATAATTCAATGACAATCATGAATCTTGTAGCGATGGCAAACAAATGGTGGATGGTTATATACCAGAAAGGTAGATAGTGGTGAGGCACAGGCGCCAGAGATTGCATTCAATGTCTTGTTTTTCAACCCTGAACCCTCAGTTGTCCCTACCCTTGCCCAACGATATTGTCCAAAACAGAGCATGGTAGTTGGGGCGCTTGTATCGTAAAACCCATGGTTGTCCGATGCTTGGAGCTAGAGATGCTGTCCTTTGCTGCCCTGAAGCACTGTGGAGGTCAAGTGATAATCATTCGGGTCAACGTTTTTTTCTCAAACAATATGAACCTGAATGATTACACCAGCAACCAGCTAAATGGTCATGTAGTGCAAGGAGAACAGGATTCCAATCATCACAAGTCCACAACCAGTCCATTTCAGTCGAGTTTCCACTGCGGATGCTGACCCGTAAAGGGTTTGGCTAGAAGATTGGGCACGGACTTGGTGATTTTGATAGACAAGAGAAGGAACATGAAGGTTCATAAGGAATCTTCAAGCTTTGAAACTCTGGATGTCAATGGCTGAAGTTCAAACCTTCTGCAGGATGGAATGGTACACAGGATTTCTTGTGCCTCGGCTGAATTTGAGACCTGGGTTACGAGCAAATATTCATTGAGCGTGCATTGAAGCTGGTTACTTCTATTCAGAAACATTCCGAAACACATATATTATGTATATGAAAATTTCGACCTGGAGTCGATTTGTTTCAGTGTTCAGTGTCCATTTAAAATTTGTGTACATATTTGATCTCAGGTCTTCCTGATAGCAGCTGGGCGGCGCTTTCAGTAAAGATGGGTGTTTCTCAGAATGGGGGTCCCCCCAAACCATCCGATATTAGTCTTGCTGTATTAGTCATCTTAAATAATCTAATAGGTAAATGATGGTAAATGACCATTTTTCTGACTAAACGACGACATTTCAACCCCCAAGCACAGACAAACGCCCGCCATGGCGCCATGGTGAAACGGGTCGCCTCTGAGAAACAGCCTCTGAGCGAAAGCCATATCTGGAAAGCCGCCCCGTTTCCGTGGAATTCCTCGTTTCCGTGCCCTGTGACGAGCAGCAGTTGGGGTCAGCAAGAAGGATAAAGGTAACAAAAGGCAACATATTCCCCAGGTTTTTCTTTAAGATGCCTCAGTGAAAGATGCTTCGTTGATCCATAAAAAAGATTATGTCTCAAGGATCCGAGGGATTCCACCAATGCTGACCCCATGTCGCACCAGAGCTATAGATTTGCGTGAGGCGGATGCTGAACGTGAGAGCTCCGTTGAATTCTTTCGTGGCGTCTTTTTGTATTCAGTCAGTTTTTTTTACAAGACTCCACATGAGTCATCATCTGCCTCTCAAAGAAGTCCTTAGTGAAGTTCAACAAAAGGGCAAGTGATTCTGAAAGTTCCTATCTTCTCCCGCCCACACACTTCGTTACTTGTCTTTTCATGTTGTTTCTCTTTGTGCTGATTAAAGTGTGACGATTCTGCATGGCCGTTTTGAGATTTCTTTGTTGGGCCTCGGCGGCTTCCGCACCGGGGTGGATTTTTTCGCCGGATTACTAAGGTAAGAGGTGATCTCTCTGTCGAGTTTGATTTGCAGCCGCAGCAAAGTGACCTGTTTCCGCAGTTTGGAAAAGTGAAAGAAGTTTCGTCGGCGTGGTGGCATTTTATGCTTTTGACACCACTGTTTCATCCGAAGCCTTCCGGCAGGTTTGCCAACGAGACTTTGCTGCATATGTGGCAAACCCATAGCAGCTTTAGCCCGTAACATCCCGTAGCTCTCCTGACCCGTTGTTCACAAACCTTCAGTGATCACTGGTGCTATCCCTTTGTTTAGTTTAAGGCTACAAATCAACTAAGGAAAATGTGGGCATCTCAAAAACACAAATTTCCAACTCTTTTTTTGAGGCAAAAAATACGTCCGAGTGTATTGGATGTTGGGTCTTTGACAGCTGCATGCGACATGTGAGACTATTCTGGGATCAAAGTTCAAGACCATCTCAAGTTGTTATTACATCCAGTCGTATGGTTGGTGATTGTCAGCTGGTTCTCTTTGATCCTGGTTTGTCATTTTCGAATGGCAGTGAGCAAAAAAACACCAGAGCCAAAAAACACCAAGGAAAAAACACCAAAACACCAGAAGAAAACCACCAGAGGAAAAAAAACAGAACAGAAACATCAGAACAAAAACACCAGAGCAAAAATACCAGAGAAAAACCACTAGATTAAAAACACCAGAGCACAAACACCAGAGCAAAAACACCAGAGCAAAAACGCCAGAGAAAAAACACCAAGGAAAAAACACCAGAGCAAAAACGCCAAAGCAAAAAACACCAGGGCGAAAACACCAGACCACAAACACCAGAAAAAACACCAGAGAAAAAACACCAAGGAAAAAACACCAGAGCAAAAACACCAAAGCAAAAAACACCAAGGCAAAACAACAGAGCAAAAACAACAAAGCTAAAAACACCAGGGCGAAAACACCAGACCACAAACACCAGAATAAAAACACCAGAGAAAAAACACCAAGGAAAAAACACCGGAGCAAAAACACGAGAGCACAAACACCAGAACAAACACACCAGAGCACAAACACCAGAGCAAACACGCCAGAGCAAAAACGCCAGAGAAAAAACACCAAGGAAAAAACACCAGAGCAACGACGCCAAAACAAAAAACACCAAGGCAAAACAAGAGAGCAAAAACAACAAAGCAAAAAACACCAGTGCGAAAACACCAGACCACAAACACCAGAATAAAAACACCAGAGAAAAAAAAACACCAAGGAAAAAACACCGGAGCAAAAACACGAGAGCACAAACACCAGAACAAACACACCAGAGCACAAACACCAGAGCAAACACGCCAGAGCAAAAAACGCCAGAGAAAAAACACCAGAGCAAACACACCAGAGCAAAAACGCCAGAGAAAACAACACCAAGGAAAAAACACCAGAGCAAAAACGCCAAAACAAGAAACACCAGACCAGGCAAAAACACCAGACCACAAACACCAGAATAAAAACACCAGAGAAAGAAACACCAGAAATGCTCAGGGGATGTTTTACAGCTACAAGTACGGTATAACAGGAAAGAGCTCTCTTGCTGTTTGACCAAGGGGTCAAGTTGCTTACGGGTGTCGTTCCAGTCATTGTTGTTCACATTTTGCACACCCACTGTACCATGTGTAACTTGGCTGCGGCTGTAGGTGGAATATTTTGCGTGATTACCAAAACGTGGATGCTTACATGACGATATGTTTCACCACGATTCGTTCGGATGTTATCGGCCTCCATTTTTTGTGTTGCTACTCAAGGCGCTTAGGCAGTAGCTGCTCAGGCCTTTCAATGTTTTTATCCCACTTTATGGCTTGGACAACATGTCAGATTCTCTAGCAAACATGCTGTGCCACCATCTAGCTAGCCTTTCACATCTTTAGACTATGTGATATCAACATACCAGAAGGGCCAAAAACATGCAGTTTGACACATGGGCATAAAAGGGACAGTCGCGGGATGTGTTAACAGTGCAGACATGTTGCAGCGGATGTTTTTGGTTGTGCGCAACTTGCAAGCAACAATTGAACATCGTAGTCCAACAGTGCAACCTTGTGATACTTTTTGTCAATTGATTCTATGCGCATTTGCGTTGCCCCAATAATCTTTTGTGCCGTTTCAAAGATCTGGCGGGAAAGGGTGGTCGCTTTTGATGGTTTTTCGGGCCACCTCATGACCTTCTTGAAAGGCATGTTCAGAGAAACGGTACTGTACTACAGGCAGTTTTGGTGTTCTTTGTTTCATACTTTTTGAAAGGTCAAACCACTGCTCGTCAAGTCATCACATTCTTTAAATCGTAAAAAGAAGGTGAGATCAAACCTCTGAATCTTTCGCTGATTTTGGCAGCGTTTTTGCTCAACCTATGATCAGAAACGCACCACAAAGGAACTTCATGCCATGTCAAGCCCATCAATACTTCCCCCACTACAATGGACGCAGCTTGTGAATCTTTTTGGCACATCGAAATGATAAGCGGACATGCCATTCTGAAGTCCAGAGGATGTTCAAGCAGGTCATGATTCAAAAACAGTAGCTTGTCCAACTACATGTGCTTTAGGACTTTAGGCCTGGTGCTTCTTGGCATCAAGTGTTGAATGCTGACGAGGGAATCATATGGAAGGGTGCTGTGCAACTTGTTGTTGTGCACAGTTACCTTGACCAACCGGATTTGGCAACAAAAAAATGCTACAGTTGTTCGACAGCTGTTCCAACAGAATCAGAAACGATTGAGCTTTAGCAAGTGTCTCCTGACAGGCGATGGGCGAACAGGCTACGAGTGTTGCAGCAAACTGCAGATGTTATGCCCAGTATTTTGCACTGATGATACTGATGCATCTGCCCAATCGATCGTGATTCTGAGCTGGTCTTGCTACATGTGCCACCAAGTCTCAAGATAGAAAGCTCAGTCTAAACAATCGCAGTAGAAAACGGGCCTGACTTGAGGTCCCTCCACAACTTGTCGTTCACTGTGTTGGCTCCTGAAGTCGAAAAATAAGATATTGCCAACAGATTTCAGAACCAGTGACGACAACAAACTTCGCTAGCAAACATGACAGACTGCAATTTACCATCCTGGAATTTGACTTTTTGCAACCTGACCACTGCAAAAGAAAAGCACTCGTCAAAGGGATGACATCCAAAAAATGTTGTAAGTTCACGGCACACACACACACACACAGAGGTGCACACACTCACCAATGGTGCAAGTGTGAAAGGGTTGGCACACAGAGCACAAGCCTGTCCCAATGAAGAGACTGCAATGGACAAAGCAAAGCAGTCTGCCCAGATTGCCTTGCTCAGAGGGTATGTCTGGCTCATTAACGACCATGGGTTCTGAACTTCTGAGCTGAAGAATTTTTGATTCTTTGACCAGTTCAATGAGTTTCTTATTTTGATGCCAGGAACCCAGCCAATCCGCCACACTCAAGAGAGCTGGTTCGCGTCTAAGCACAGTTTTCGCCATCATTTTGACTGGAATTGGGCAGTGTACCAAGGAGCTCATCCAGCTGTGCAACCATTTGGTGCATGGGCAGATTCCGGTGCCAAGAGCTGTTTGTTGCCACAAAGAAATTCCGAAAGAAGACATTCTGCGGCCGCTTTGCTTCGCAGGACGCGTTTCCTGGAGCTCAGCCAACATCACTGACGAGACAGAAAGTTGGAGATCAGCTTTTGCAGGATGCTCTCCATGATTCCAAACATGATGCCCAACATGATGCCCAATATGATTCAACATCTGACACTTCAAACGTGCTCTTTCTGAAACATGTCTAACCAGTATGCAGTTTCCGCATCCACCGAATGCACAGTTTCCACGTGAAGGAGCCATATCTTGTTTGTGAGAAAACAGATGGAGAGCGTCACTTGCTGTTGGCATATCAAGGTGGGATCACAAACACAGTGCAATGCTGACCGTTCTTTCCCGTTCTTGCCCCCAAAGGCCACGTGTACTTGATTGACAGAAAGTGCCGTGTTTGGAATTGTCCAGCTGCATTCTTAGCCTCAGTGGTGAAGGCAAACTATTGGCACTTTTAGATTGTAGCAGATTTGGGTCTGGGTTGTGTCAAAGTGAGGTTCACTTACAAGGCAAGTATGAATATGGTAGATTGAAACGACCACTTGCAAATTTGTTGAGTCATTTTCCTTCGTAACTTGTCTTTCTTCTAAGTCACTTGAGGTACAGCTTCCACTGCCGAATGATCACCCACGGTATCTAGTTTGCAACCAGTCAGAGTACAAGCTGTTTGCCTCAGAGTATGTGACCTCCCATGCAGGGCTCCTGGCTGGCATCACAATACGCTCTTGGATGGAGAATTGGTCGTTGACGCTGAAGATGCAGAGGTGTGTTGAACTTCTTACAGCGAAGTCTGAATTTGTCAAATTCTTACAGCTGTCTCTTTCCAAACTGTTCTTTCTTGAACTTGAAAATGCGGCAAGGGAACCCAGACGTGCCTACGATACTTAGTGTATGATGCCATGCATGTTGGCAACGAGGACCGATTTCACCATGCTGCACTGCAGGACCTGACTCACCGTCCACTTTTGTATCGATTGAAAAAGGCGCTCTTCGATGTGATTCTGCCGAAGGACTGGAAGCAACGAAGAATCTCACTGTAAAATGGGTCCAACGATGTCCAAAGGTCGCAGTTGCCAAGAGCTTGACAGGAGCAACTCTTGACATTTGGAAAAGCCAAAGAGTCTAAAGAGCCTATGCAACTGATGCTGAAGGACAGGATTCTGTGACCCTTCGCTGCTTTGCTTTTTGGTGCGCCATCGGTCTTTTTAAGGCTTGCTCAACACCAATGCCTTCCTTCCACCGCGGTTAGCAAATTAGAGCCTTCCAGCAGAGAGTCACTTCTGGGTCAGATTTCGTCATCATGGCGTCACCTTCACAGCTTTAATTTGAAACAACTTGACTTTCTGTACAGGGTACTTCTCTGTAAGGCTGTAAGGCTGCATTTCTACAAACCAGCTCCGCGAGACATAGGCTCACATACAGCTCACATGGTTGATTATTTCTGGGCGGTTGACAATGGCCATTTTGGACTCTGGGTCCATGAATACGTACATATGTACATGTTACAGATGTATAGCAGGAGGGTCGTTGCAAGTAATTCACAGAGTCTTCCAAGTAGCAAAGACCAACTCTGGTACATTCTGTGGCTTTGATTGAAATGGGGCATTTCTACGCTAGAAAGCACGAGGGCAGTGGCGAGGCCTAGTGAACAGTTTTTTAGCATTGACGGGTGATTAATGCCATCTAATATATATTCTCTTTGTTTTATTGCGTTGGCTGAAAAACTTCCAAACAAATCTCTGACTTGAAGCCCGCTTGCACTTTCGAATGTTACACATGTCATCAGACCTTACCGCCAGATCCTTGAATTCTCTTTTACAATACTTTAATTCTCTTTTACAATAGAGCTATATAAAGGAATCGCGAATTCTAGTCCACTTCTAGAGACATGTCAACATCTTCGGTTGTGTCGCTGGAACATCCCGCACACGCACCTTCCATGCTGGCAGATTTTTCACGATTTGGGTTTCAGGGACGACGCTATTTACTGTGTCCTTGTAGCCGCTGTCGCCTGATCTCCTTGCCCTGCTTTGTTCTGCTCCCTGTCTGCAAGGACTTCTTCGAGATTTGGCAGATTAAGGACGTAGTTTCCATTGGTTGATCTCTTAGATATTTTTTGTGTCTTCCGACAACTCATTTCTTTCTGAAGTTGGAGGTGATTTTGTCTGATTTCGTATTGAGAGTGCCGGCTTCGCGTGGCTTCAAAATGCCTGAACTGAGCTGGTGCACTGCCGCATGGAACCGATGGCCTCGTGTTTACTCCAGCTGATGGCTCAGTCTTTTGTAGCAGCACTGTGGCACTGTTGGCACTACACGCAGCTCAAGCAGCTGGAGCAGCTGGAGCAGCTGGAGTAGTGTGTTTTTTTTGGTTCTGTAGCTGGTATCCCAATGGTATCCCTTGGAGCTGTGTAGCATACAGAGATGTGTTTGAAAGATCAGTGTTGCTTCATTCTGTGATCAAGAAATGTTTGTGGACAGGTCATGGTACCGTATGCACCCGGAACGTGCCCAGCACTCTTGAAGTGGAAGCCGGCACACATGAACACGGTCGACTTCAAATTGGAGGCTGCAGAGTTAGAACATGTGCTTGTCCAAGATCTACGGTATTGAGTTGGTGACATATCTTCTTATGGAGAACAGGTTGTGCTTGGTGATGGAAAAAGTATGCATGTTGGAGTCTCAGTGTTCTGAGCTGCCGGTTGAAGATTACGCAGGCTGGCCTAAGATTTGCTTGGCACTGTGCTAAAAGTACATGGTGCTTTCTACACATTTGTCTTTCATTTGTATTCCTTCTTGCCAAGGTCAAGCTGCTTGTTGGTTTCAAGGGGCAACAACAGTGGCAAGTGTGAGACCAAGTCCACCCAGCTCTCAGCGTGTTGCACGCACCCCGAAAGCTTCCCCTTAATCTATGCCAAAGGCTCAAGTTTTGATGGGTCATGTGTTAGAACCAATTCTCAGCAAGGGAACATCCAAACAAAGATCATTTGTGTAATTTCTTGGATGTTGACCAAGAGCAAGCGTTTTGACACACTTCCAGATCTATCACCGTCACAACCCAAGGGCTTTTTTTTTTTTTACATTGTTATCATCGCTGCAGGATCACTAAGTCACTGGGTGGCTATATCTTGGGTCAATCCGAGGTTGTCTGAGTTTGGGATGGGTTGCAACGCTTGCAAAGGTTAAGTTCTGCGGTCATTGGCTGGCGAAGACAGGGGATGCCTTCAAGCAGCTGAAGGAGGCTTCCCTAGATGCTTTTCCTGGTGGATTCTGTTTTGAAGGGAAACTGAATTCCTTTGATTCTTTCAACTCTAGGATCCCGGCCGCTTCAACGGAAGAATCGGAGAGTGCAAATGGCATCCTGCTGCCAAGACGTTCACGCCCACAGATCCGATCAGGCGCAATCCCATTACAAGATGAGTTTTTGGCAAGAGGGAAGTCAGGGTCAAGAAAAGGTTTTTGAAAAAAGCTTGAAGTATAAGTAGTTTGCTGATGTTGGTTGATGTTGGTTGATGTTGGTTGTTTTCTTCTTGGCTTGTGCGTAGCGTTCAAGCCTTGGACTCGGGTTGGACACCGGTTCCAGGTTCACCATGAACGGTGCCTGGGAAGATGGCGGATGGGTTTTGCAGCGCCTGCGAGAGGAGATCTGGCAGACCTTCAAACTGAAAGGAGGAAAGTAGTTAGGTGCAAGTGACCTAGGACCTGCCGAACCTAGAAATATATATAGTCTATATATTGTATAGTATATACCTGTAGTTACATGTTTTAAGGTAACTTACTCAATGCTTACTCGATGCTTGCTCTAGTTTTCTGTTCGAAAATAGTAGCTAGATGTAGCTAGTGACCTCTACCTTCTACTAGGCTCTTGCAGCTGGTGAGTGCAGGTCATGGTCGGTAGTTCAAACTGGTTCAATCGTTTGCATAGCCTTGGTAGTAGCTCTGCTGTAGCCTTAGTAGGTGCAGCCCTTCAGCTCACGATGCCTTGAAGGCCCTCAGGTTCAAGCACTGTAGTGCTATGCCTTCGACGCCATGTGGGAGGGATCATCTTTGCTGCAATACCCAATGGGTTCGACATCTTCAAGCTGGTCGGAGCAGGACGTGAAACATCGAACTCTTGGAAACAGACTTGTTGCCCTTGTTGCTGCATCGGAGGATTTGTTGACTTAGAGGTTTTAAGTCCGTTTTGAGGTTACACTTTGATCACTGGACTTTGGAGGAGTTTCCATTTGAGCTATTTCCTCCCATGCTGCAGCGGACGACCAATTACTTTGTGGGACCGCCGCAACTCAGCGCCAGATCCACTTTGAGCTTGAAATGGCTTCGGAAAGAATGCACCCGTTTGATTTCTTCAAAGTACTTTGAATTTGTTCTTTAGTGCCTTGGGGTCAGCAAATTGCTTTGGCAACATGCTATAAATTGCTGTGGCAGCTGCGTCGCCTTAGGATAGCAACAGCAATAGTGCTTCTTTTTATCCTGGATGGTGTGGGTGTCCCGATGGCAGTTGGTAGCACTCCTGCGGTGCCCGTGGTGTCGGACTACATCGTGCCCACCATGTTGCTTAGTGCTGCTTTGGCTGTCGCCACCTCAGTCAGGCGAAAAGACCAGCTAGGAGGTCAACGGGGACTTGGGGATGCCTGGGATGTCTGGGGGTTTGCTTTCAAGGTGCTGGCCTTGGCATACATCCTGCTTGGACCCACAGGGGAGATCAGACGAGGTCCACAGACTTGCTATCCAGTCCCTGATCGGGCGAGAGATATCGTGTGGGGTAGGATCAAAGAAGAGGTGCATCCAAACATCGATGGTTTGGATGGGCAGTCCTACTGTGCCTCGGATTTGCTGTAGTTTTTGTTTTCGTTTGCTCGCACTCAGATGTCTTCATGTTTTTCTTTACGAGGTCGAGTATAAATTGAAACTGCCTTTGCAGCTGCACAACTCCAGCCTGCAAAGGTACGAGATGCTTTGTTTGGAGACCGGCTGGATCGCATCATTGCAGAATTTGCAATCGGTGTGTATCAGGTCGGCAATTGGGCTTAGAACTGCATTTTCGACTGTTACTGAAACAATTTCTGGATGCAAATGAAAGAAAATCAACAAAGTAATCAATTGATTAGCTCGGAAATTTTGACAGACGCCACACAGAAGGAGTGTCGCACATATTGTTGTGCTCGTTTCATGATGAGCACTGCAAGGCTTTGATCACCACTGCAGCTTCTTCGGCCGTTGCATCACATCGCACAACATGCTTTGTTTTCAACTGATCATTGGACTCCTGTTTCTGGCTTTTGCCGCGCAAGCGCTCACCTTCATGTGGCTCCGCTGAAGTGCTGAAAAGCTGAAAGGTTGGCGCTTTGTGGATGTTCTCGCTGCTCGTTCTTTCCACTTCTAGTTTACGAGCTTGGTAGATTCAAAAGCTAGTCTCATCAAATGAGGCAAGGATAGATTTTCTTTATGGAGGTATGATTATCAAATGGGATCCGGAGACAAGATGTGTTCTTGTGTTCTGCCGTGCTGTACTGTAGTCCACACCTTGGGTGGTGTTTGGGAGCTTAGATATCCGACTAATGGAAGAACAGACACCTTGACACCATGGTAAATGGGTTGCTCATGGACTGACCATCCTATATATGCGTATATGGGGTAAGATTAATCACACTTTGTTCTTGTTTTGATAAATCAATCAAAACCCGTTGATAAAGCTCTTCCAACAAAAGTGGTTTCGCATCTATCTATCTATCTATCTATCTATCTATCTATCCCTATGTTCCTATCTATCTGTCTATTTGTCAATCGCTCTATCTGTCTATGTTTCTATTTGTCTGTTTGCCTATTTGCCTATTTGTCTATCTGTCTGTCTATCTGTCTATTTGTCTATCTGTTCATCCTTCTATCTGTCTATCTGCCTATCTGTTTATCATTCTATCCGTCTTTCTGTTTATCCTTCTATCTGTCTATCTGTCTATCTATCGATCCATCGATCCATCGATCCATCGGTCCATCCGTCCATCCGTCCATTCATGCATCCGTCCATCCGTCCATCCATCCATCGGTCCATCAGTCCATCCGTCCATCCGTCCATCCGTCCGTCCGTCCGTCCGTCCATCCATCCATCCATCCATCGGTCCATCAGTCCATCTGTCCATCCGACCGTCTGTCAATCCGTCCATCCGTCCATCCATCCATCGGTCCATCAGTCCATCTGTCCATCCGACCGTCCGTCAATCCGTCCATCTGTCCGTCCGTCCATCCGTCCATCCATCCATCCGTCCGTCCGTCCATCCATCCATCCATCCATCCATCCATCCATCCATCCCTCCGTCCATCCATCCATCCGTCCGTCCGTCCGTCCGTCCGTCCGTCCGTCCGTCCATCCATCCATCCATCCATCCATCCATCCATCCATCCATCCATCTCTTTCTCGATCTGTATATCTGTCTCCACTTCTCTCTATCTGACTCTGTTGATCTCTACCTGTCTCTATTGGAACATCAATAAACTTGGACAGATCCATTTGTCTTTTTGCTAAGTTGACTTCCAGTAGTGCTTCGTGCCGTAGCGGCGCGCGCTTTGTTGACATTTCAACCAGATAAAGAGTTGCGCCAGCGCCAGTTTGTTTTTGATGTTTTTGACTTGCAAATGTGCTTCATGCAAAAGAGTGTTTTCGACATCTTAGCTTGCAAAAGTGGACCACCGTTGAGACTTTTCAACATTTCTGACTTGCAAATGTTCTTGGCACCACAGCAGCGTGCGCTTTTTCGACCGTTAAATTCCAAAAAAGTCTTCTGACGCAGTCAGTCTGTGCTTTTGACTTCCAAATGCATTTGGCGGCACAGTGGCCTGTAATTTTTGCACAATCCTTTCTCCCAAGACCTCCTCACGCGCTGCTTTAACCAACCTTGCCACCATCCGGGAACCAAATCCAGCGAAAAACACAGCATTTTGTGCCCTTGCTATCTACACGATTGTGTCAACATCTCTTTTTTTGGGCTGCAATTTTCCGAAAGTGGGACATTTGACGATTTATTTGACTTCCAAAGTTACCTCGATATGAAGCGGCCAAGCTGGCACGCCAAGGCTGGCCTACAGCGCACCGGGTCCAGCCGCTTCACCGATGCAGCCAAATTATCAAAGTGGCTATGTGCAGCCGTACCAACCATACAGCCAACCATACAGCCAAATCAGCCAACCAGTAAGCTATCAACCAGCTTACAACTAGGGGTCTCTTGGGGACTTGTCTATCCAAGTGTAAACAAGATGGAGATCCACTGCCAAGTCTAGTCTCTCCTCCAAGTTTCTAGGAGGAACTTTTGTCCAAGCATGCTCAAAGCAAAAGCGGTGCTTTGGAGAGCCAACCTCTGTGGATGTCATTTGGTACATGGCTCCTGGCAAAGCCAGAGATGCACTTTCCCAAAGGGACAATCACTTGGACATCTGGAAAGGATAGATTCGAAGACAAGGCAAAAAAGGGGGCAAGCACATCCTGTAGTTCTGGAGATGCATTGCCCGTTTTGCATCAATGATTTCCTTTTTTGTGAGTGGCTGCACCAGGACAAGCAAGAACCTAATGATTTGAGAACCGCAAAAAGGGTGGTGGAATCCATCGAGGACAATCTGACGGAGGAGGACATAGCCGCTCACCGATGTCTGGGGGCAGTCAGAACCGCTCAAGGCTGACATGTCCAGGCGAAGCAGTCGAAGTGCGAAAGAATTATGACAGAATCTCTGACCTGTTCGTCGCAACATCCTTTGGCTCAATAAAAAACACAGGGATTCTCCGAGGGAATGCCGTTCCATGTTCAGATCAAGAGTTGCTATGGTCGCTATGTGCGCAAATGGGTCGTTTGAGTAGCTAGGCTGAAATTAATTGAAACTATGTTTCCCCTTGTTGGGCATTGAGTCTTTGGATTCTTTGTCTTGCTGTTCCATTTGTGCTTAGGCGAGTCTTTGATGAACTCGGCCGAGAATGGTCCAGATATGGAGATCATTTTTGGCAGTACTTTTCCTGACAAGATCCTGGGTGATGTTTCACACCAGGCTATTTGCAGGGGAGAAGCTCGAGCCGGTTCGACGCTGATCTCGAAGACATGTTTGAATGCTTGGAGACTTTTGAGCATTCGACAAGCACAAAAGCTTCGGCGAGCAATCCGTTTGGCTTTGAGTCTGCGTTTACGTTCGCTGCTTCGCGCATGGAGACGGACCATTGGCAAGTCATTCAAAGCTGAGGTTCTTAGGACTCAAGAATTGCTACGGCAACACCAAGAGCGCAAGAAGTTGCAGTACGTTCGTGAGCGAATGCTGCATCTGAGGGCAGCTTGTTTGTTCAAAATACAGACATTCAGATGGACTGCAAGGGTTGCTCAGCTTGCACTTTTGAAGTGGTCCTTTGCGAGCCGAATCTCTCGACTTGCCAGCTCAGTGTATCTGCGAGAGCGACGAGAGGCTTTCAAGAAGGTCATGAACAGCTTCAGGGCAATTGCACACAAGGCAAAGACTGCTCGCTTCGTGGCTCAAAAGCAGCAGGAAGGGCTGCTTGCTGCTGTGCTCCGGTCTTGGCAGCGCGTGGTAAAGCTGAAAGCTCAGAGGCAGCAACAGTTCCTCTCCAAAGCCAAGAAACTGAGGAACCTGAGGTTGAAACAAGCCATTGTGAAATGGCAAGAGCACTTGCAAAGCGGTCAAAAGCGGAGGCTGCGAGAATGCAGCCTTGCCAGCAATCACAGACTCCGTATGTTGTCGAATGCATTTGCAATCTTGAAGGTGGTGCAGCAACTTGAACAAAGGCGTCAAGAGGCGATTCGAAAGTTCCGAATGTATCAAACTCAGCGAGGTCTTCAAGCTTTGAAGCTGAACGCACATCGGTTGAGGGCAATGCGAGCAGCATCTAGCAGGCAGAAGCAGTTTGTTGCACAGACCAAACTCAAGTCTTGGAAACTGCTTTATCAGTCTCACTGCAATGTCGCAAGATTGGCTGAACTACGAAAGTATTCTGCACAGCGTCTTTTGGGGGTTTGGCTTCACGGCTTTGCTGCAACTGATATCTTGTACAGTTGGCAAAGTGCAATTAAGTTTTTGATTAAAGAAGCTCAAGCGGATGAGATTCATCAGACATCTTTGAAACGACTTGCAGCTGTAGTCTTTCACATGTGGCTCGCTCGTGCAAGCAGCTTGCAGCTACAGCGAAAGGCCAGTTTGAAGCGGCTTGAGCTCTCCCGGCTTGGCCGCTTCACGGCTGCGTGGCAAGGGCATATGGTGGAGGTACGACGCATTGAACTTCACCAGAAGCAGTACCTTGCCAAAAATGCCCAACGAATCTTGCGCGTTTGGCAGCAGAACTGCTATATACTTCGGCAAATCCATGCGTTACAAGCCCGCAGATGCTTACAGTTTTCTGCTGGAGCTTTGCATCTTTGGCGAGTGCTTAGACAAGTTCGGTACATGGAGGGTACCGTTGAGCGACGATTGCAGCTCTGGGCACTCTCATCATGGGCAGAGTGGGCAGCCCTGAGGCGGCAAGTACGGGATGATGTTGCGTGGCAACGGTGGGCCGATGGCATTGTGGATCTGTTCAGCACTCGGAGATTACTGCTTGGCCTTCCAACATGTTTTGCTTCCTGGTCTCGTTTCTACTCTTCCAGACAGACCACGTTGAGTCTGGTTTACAACAAGCAACTTCAAAAAGAGAAGCAGATTGCTAGGATGGGATTTGTGGGTTTCCGCCGCATCCTAGCTTTATCTCGATTTGGCAGACTTGATTCAATGCTTGGAAGTACCCAGAGAAGTCAAATGCTGGAGCTGCTTCAGCATTTCAGAAGGATGTGTTGCATTTCTTCTCAATTTAAGACCGTCGTTGAGCTTCACCAACAATGTTGCAAAGAAAGAGTGGCTAGGCTGCATAAAGCGCTTGGATTTTCATCGAATCAAGATACTCCCCCCGTGAGGGTTCATCACACTACTACGTGCTTCGGCTGTAGGCTTTGCGGGAGTTGCATCGTATCTATCAGAGGAGGCTGGGCTGAAGGGCTGAGTTGCGCTTTCCTACCCTCAAGAATGAAAGCAGTTCCGGGTCAATCTGAGAGGTGCTCATCCAGACAGTTGGCAAAGATCTTGACATCACATTTGCAACGGCGGAGCTTTTCAAAGATGAGGCTCTAAGCGATGGCAATTTCTGAATGATAGGAGTCGCGCTGTCAATTTTAATTTGCGCTCCTAACATTGCCAACCAGGTACCTGCAGAACTTGATGAATGCTGCAGCATTGGCACTCACGGAGGCTTTTCCGAGCCAAAATAAAGCTTCGCAATTTGATGCAAAGTCCCAATGCAGGCTCGCCGCCGATGGTGCTTGACTTTGACGTGGCTATCCTGGTTGAAGGCTCGGAGAATTGGAATGTGTGGAGATTAGGAGCGCATTGTTGGACATGGCTTTGTTCGATGTTTTTCCATTGCTTTGTTGGCATCTATTCAGGGCGCTCGAGCTCAAGTACGAAGAAAGTGGCTGCCAAAAGTGTGTACTGAATGGTACAGGGTAGGATCCTCACTTTGTGGACAGCAGCAATGGGATTCCCAAAATGGAACATCACATCAAGATGCGAATTGCCCAGATCTTAATACTCAAGTGACTCAAGCATGTTTCCTTAGGTTTGCAAAGGCCAGCAGCTGCAACGGCGTCGCGAAAAGCGCCACGTGCCCTCCCAAGCTTGATCCTTTTTTCGCTTTCTTTTTAGTCAACTAAGGATTACCCCCCACTTATCATCCCAAGGTATGATCATTTAGCGAAATCATCCATTTAGACGTACCTGATTGTGTGTCCAGATTTCGCACTGTTTTGCAGGGCCTCCGCTGCTGGAAAGACTTTGTTCAACAGCGCCACTAAGATGCATGGCGATCCTAGATCGGCACCCTGACAACTTTGTCTTTTCGACTGATTGGGTTCAAGTTGACACCATTGACATTCGTTTGACATTCGTTGACAATGTTTGCAGCATTGCAGTCTCCTACTTCAGCGTTCTATCTGAGCAAATCAGGCCTTATGGACCGACGACATTTGGTGCTTGCAGATCTGCTCCACAAGCGCCGTCTTCAAAGGGTTCAAACCTCAATGACGATCTTCACAGCTTTTTCTCTCAGAGAAAACAAGAAGTAGATTCTATGTTGGTGACAGCAACTGCCACGATTTCTATGGCCATGCTGAGAAAGCCTGAGGCAGCATTGCTTCCATGGCAACTGGCTGCAGCTGGAGAGGACTGCATGCGGGGGAGTTTAGGGCAACTTGTCAGTTGCGGACACATGCATTATGACGAGGTCAGTCGCACGTGATCCACGTGCAGAAAAAGTAATCAGTTGCGTGAAACTCCGTAGAGAGGTTTTGTCGAAGGGGCGGTGGCAGAGGGTTTCATACAACCAGCTTCCAAAAAGTTGCACACCCTTCTCGTGAGAGATCTGTTTTTTCAAAGTCTTAAAGCACCAGGGAAGGAATCGATAGAGTCTAGGGGTTGTTTCCTCGCTTGTTTTCATTTAATTTTTCTCTGAAATAACGCAAGATTTCCTCTTGGAAACGTGCAAAAGTCACACATTTCAACAAAACTTGCAGTTTTTTTGCTTTTGAAACGTCGTTTTTGCATGTTTTTGCGAGATATTGTCAACAAGGCTTTGATTTCGTGTGGCAAGTTCCACCTGGCGGATTTTGTGAGCGCACCATTTGCAGATCAACTTGCTCGAATTTGGTGGGTACAGCATTTTTAGCCTGAAACTACACAGATTCCCAGCGAGTTGGAAGGGATAGATTAGAAGATTCTCCACAACCTTGAAAGGATTTTGATTATGGAACATGTTCCTTTATGTCAAAAATCTGTTGAGAGCTAGGGAAGATCGATAAAGAGCCAGGTGGATTGTCAGATCTACAGCTAGACAGATATGTCAAGAAATCAGATAAACACTTAAGTAGGTAGCCAGGTCGTTGTACGCTGATAGGTAGGTAGATGGATCAATAGAGAGATAAGTCAGTAGATTGACACGCTGCATCAACTTGAATAACATTCTGCAGTCGCAGCATGCAGGTGTACCGAGCTTTACATGGACCTGAGAGAATACGTAGCATACGCAGCTTGCAAATAGAATATTTGCAAAGCACAACTTGCATGGTACTGCATACAACTTGCAAAGTGCTGTTGATACCATAATTTTGCCGAATGTGTGCATGTATTCATTCTTACCCGCACACACACACACACATTGTATATCATTATGCACAAAGACACGTGTCCTAGATAGATTACGTGTTATATGGATACATGGGTTTCACATTTGCATAAAAACATTTCAGTCATGTACGTTTTTCGCACACTCAAAGTTACTGGACTTCGCTGCTTGAGATCAGCTGCCTTGGAGGACCCAGTGGGACACTTAAAAGACCGTTGGAGTGACGCAGAAGTTCCTCCAGGCTGGACCAGCATGTTGTCTTAGGCAACATGGAACTTCTGCTTGGACTCAGATTGTAAAATAGAAAACATGTCTGCAATCAACTGCGATTTGTCTTCGATCTATGTGCAAACTGTGAATTGCGGCTCTTGCTTTAGCGCTCGGCAGGCTTGCGACAGATAGGATTGATGAGCTACAGAGAAAACCCCTGAGTGCAACCTGACCAGTGGAGCCGCTGATGTGTTCACCCGAAGACAACGACCGGATCAAGAAGCTTCCATCCCCTGGAGAGAAGGATAAGGAAAGGCTGTCAGGTGAAGAGTTAAAGGAAGTTGAAGGAGAAATTTGAGAATCAAAGAGTCTCCAAGAGTCTCCAAGAGTCTCCAAAGAGTGAAAGGTGGAAGACATCAACGACTGCAACAGGAACCGCTGCGAGACGTTGAGAGGCGCTGACAGGTGATCCTCACTTGAGGCGATGCCGGAGACATCCTGAGATGTGAAAAGCCCATTGGAACTGCATCGAGAGAGTAGCCCTCACATTCTAATGCGTTTGGAGAGGGCTACTGAAACGCCAAGAGTGCCAGGTTTGGCGCTGTGTTTGGTCAGTGGATTTGGTACAGCTTGACCCGATCGAAATATCGAAATTAGAACGTGCGCAAGTGTACAGCCCTCGGTTCCGATGCACATCCTGACAGTCCGACACAACCAGTCGCAGCGCCTCTTGAGCAGCATGCTGTGACTGTTGCATCCTCATATTTTGTCATGAGTGGATTGGGCATCCAGGTCCATTGTTCTTTGAGAAGGGAAGTGTACCTAGTTGGACATATTCCAAATTGTTCACCGTACACCTAGCTGAACATGTTCCAATATCTGAACATGAGCGCTCACATGTGGTTCAGTGTTTTACAAGTGCTCCTGCTTTTCTCTTTGAGGACCTGGCTTCATACGTCGCAGAGGCCCAAAAGGAGAACAAACTCAAGGCGGAGCAAGGGTTCACTGTGCTCCCCTTGTGCTTTTTGAATTTCTGGCTTAAGGGGGCACGGGTGATCTTCGCTCACTGCAAAGCCAGAGCTTCAGGCAGCAGCAAGCTGCGGAAGTGGCTATTTGGCCCGCGTCGGACTGCTTAGACTCAAAGCATGTCTTCCTGAATGCTGATCGTTGCCGAGAGGCCATCGCCTTGATACTCAGGTCCAACCTCAAGTACGCGCGAAGGCAGTGCCACCAGCAACAGCACCTTTCGCAGCAAGACATTTGCAGAAGAAAAACTTGGACAAACTTTGGAGGACAACTGGGCACCTGCAGACTCCGCCTCAATGCAGTTGACATTGCAGCAAATCAATGAAAGGCTGCAGGTCACAACTTGACAAAGCGAGCAAGCTACAGAAACGCCACTGAGGTGCAAGTCGACAGCCACAGCCAAGGTGCCATGTGTTGTCCTGTCAGAAGTAGGCATTCTGTGTTCTTTGATTTGCTTCCAGGTCAAAGAACTGGCAAAGGAAAAGGAAAATCCAAGCCAGGAAAGGGCAAAGACAAAGGCTGGACAGAAAGCCCAGACGATAGTGATGGAGAAGTTGGAGAAGGAATGGAAGAAGGAAGACAAAAAGAAAACAAAGGAGTTAAAGGAGTTGGAGAAGGAGGAAGTTCCAAAGGGCAGAAGGACTGAACTCGAGGGGCAATCTTTGAATTGCTTGTGCTGTCACGAAAGCTATTTTGAAGGACAGCGGCAAGACTGACCAGAAAGGAAATCGCAAAGGCGAGGACATACGGCTGCGATTTCTGAATCTTGCTCTGTAAGATCTGTGGAAAGGCAAGGCCTACCCCGGTGCTGAAAGTAGAAACCTGAAGGACTGCTTTGAGGAACTCTTCTTGTTAGTGTTATCACAAATCAGCTGCATCCAACATTTTCGGAGGACAAAGGTTCTGGAAGGTCTGGCAAAGGAAAGGGAAAGAGCAAGACTCAGAAGGCCAGCGTCATCTTTTCAATGCAACGAGCTTTAGCAGTTTTTAGTGCGACAAAAATCGGTCTTGGTCAGCCAGGAGAAGCCTGATCGTGTCCAAAATGCACACAGGTAGAAGGAGTACATATGGTGAGACTTTCGACACTTGCTGTCGCGTCATCAGGAAGCCTATGAGTATGGAGGATGAGGACCGAATGAATCTGCTGGAGTTATGCTCCCAGTGACTTGAATTTTTCGTGGCGCTGATGGCGTGCTGTGCGTCCTAAGGTGGAGCCGTACGATCGAAGCTCAGCAGGCCCAATTCCCAGCAGTCGAGCTGAGTGCAGTGTCCACAAATTGCTTGGGCTGAGGGCAAAGATCCCAGCACAGTGAAGGAAGACCAGGAAGACCTGGCTCCACCAGAAACTTCCGATCCCAGTACCTGTCTGAGTTCTTTTCGAGTTGGGAAGCAGTTTCAATATCCAAAAAATATGACTTTGCTTTTGAGGTAATTTTGAGATGATCTCTCCGAAATTTCCTGCAGGCTATCCGCCTGAAGCGCTGATGCAAGAGAGTGCCAAGTATCGAGCTCGGTGTGCAAACCGGAGAGACTGCAGAAGCTCGGAGATTTTCTGTGCCTGCTTAATACGGAAGCTGAAAGTTTATCCACCAGGAGGATCGTCAAGTTCTGAAAATGCAGGTTTGAAGAAGTGGCAGAGCCAGAACCACAATTCCCCATGTCAAGAAGACCGCGGACTGTGGCAGATTTGATGGCTTGGTCAGCATGGTCAGTGGGGTCCCCCAGTTAAGCCATCCAATGACAACGCTGGGACATATCTGAGATACTCTCAGAGAATCCCTGCATTCTGAGGCGAGTTCTGCAGCACAAGTGCCTTGTTAGAATCACGGGTATGCTGTGGCATGAAGTCAAGGTACTTGTGTGACGGATCGACTTTGCTCAAGGCTTGAATTCTTTGTCCCAGGTATCTGGGTCCAAAAGACCTGCAGAGACCAGCTTGAGTCAACGCCTAATTCGATCCCACTGCAGAATGACCATTATGGACCATTGTGGACCATCATGGACCATCGTGGACCATTGTGGACGATTGTGGATCATTGTGGACCATCATGGACTGATGGACCTCAAAATATTGTTGTGGTGTGAGGTGAAGGAAGACGGCAACGACCCCGAACCCTTGCAGACTTAGGTCCACAGGGAAAGTGGGAAAGGTCATATCTGACTTTGTTGCTGCAACTGCATGCTCTGAAATTCGGCCAGATTGATTGCTGACATGATGAGTGATGCTTGAACAATTCACAACACCAATGTAGTGACAGTCAATGTGAGTTACCTGACAGATGCACAACGGTTGCGGGGCCAAAATGAAGACTTCACCGGAGAACCTACTGTGCCATTGTTGCTTGGTTGAGGTGGCTTTTTTTGGATGGGTGTTTTTCCAGAATGCAGAAATTGGCCAACTCAAACTTCAGACATGAAATGTTTTGTCAGCCCATGGCGGAATGTTTCTCTGCCATCACAGTTTCCCACAGTTTAAACTCAGGCTACAACGATCAAAGGGCTTGCTGAAGCGGAGGCCGCGCCTTCCACAAGGCAGGTCAACAGTTGTGTGGTGTGATGTTTGTGCTAGCAGCATAACTATCATTGTACGTTGAATGGTTACGTACCAGTGGTCTTCCATTACAAGCTCGTGTACCGATTCGAGCATGATTGGAATGCTCCACCAGCTCTGCACCCGTACGGCTCACCGCTCTGAGTTGGGATTCCAGTTTGAGCTTCTCAGAGCGAGGTCTCAATGTAATTGTAAACCAATAGATATTTCTGTAATTATGATTGATTAAGTTTGATTAATTAAGATAAATTTATATCGAGATCGATGAATAAAGCAAGAGCTGTAAGGGTCGCGGAAAGGGTCTGCTTTCGAAAGAAGAGACACATCTAGTAGAGCGAGCGGCAAGTCGTTTGCGCTGTCCGCAGCATGCTCAAACCCTTTACGATATCGAACAGGGCTGCGTCTATCCTTCAGAGCTTTGTTCCTATCGGACCGAACCAAATTTTCACGTCTTCATGGGCTGCTAGGCTGCAAGACAGCCTGTAAATTTGAATCCTGTAAACCGAAGAAAAAATCCACAAAGCTCTGACCTGCTGAGGCTTGTAGTGCAGCTGTGGAATGAGTCTCTTGGTCTCAACGCTGTTGTTGTGATACAGGCTCTCCACATCTCTCCACACTGAAATGATCCAAGCTGTGCTGAGGTCCAATCACAGCTGTGGTCGGATGTCTTTTGTTGTCCATCGGTCATGCTTTCGTGCAAAATGGTGCGACAGTTGACACCGTGCCTGGGACACCAACAGAAGACATGCAGCAAATGGCCAATGCAACTCCCTGGGATGTCGTCAGAATCGTTGGAAACAGTTGTAACTCCATTGTCAACGAGCCTGTAGCAACGCAAACCTTTGCTCTTGGATTTTCTAAGGAGACTACCAATCAATCTCAATCCGCAGTTGTACTCATGCAGACATTGGCACGATTGAAACCTCCCAGGATAGAGCTCCTTGACGTATGATGCTGTATTTTGCATTTTCTTGACAAGCACTTGTCAAACATGTTTTGTTGCTTCCTCCAGCGAGCTACAAAGTTAGCAGCAGTTCCTACTTCCAAGGCTTTAGTAAAAGGTTTCGAAAGAAGGGTCCTAGTCACTCACAGATGGGTGAGCCGTCATTTGAGATATTTGGTGCTTGTCGTGCGTCGATGGGAATCGCACTCGTCCTAGTGGTCTGCAGGCCCAATGACAAAGAAACCATTGCCACTGGTCAGCAGTGTTTCACATCGCTTTCAAACTGACTGGTGCGGAAAGAGATGAAGCCTCTTCGGATCAAGCCTTTGGAACCGAGGAACAAGTGATAGCGGACAAAGTGGTCAAGAACAAAAGCATGATTCCTCGACACTTGCCAGCCAGTCTTCTATCGAATGTCAGTGACCTTTAACAGTGGATGCTTTCTGACGCTTTTCTACTGCCTGCTTCTCTAAACTCCAGCCTTGAGAAAAGTATGGCATTGTTTGCTTCAAGATTCTGTGAAAACCTTTGTGAGTATCACTCTTGCGGCGGGCCGAGGAGAGACAAGCGGATGCTTTATTCAATTGGCTAGGCTTTCAAAAGACTTTGTTGCGTGTACAGAGAACCTTTACCCCCGCTGAAGATTTGCAAGAGTCTTGTTGATTCCTGTGTTGTGGGTAAACAGTTCGGATCACAACTCAAACAGAAGATAACGAGGCAACAGGCGGATCATTGGATCAGCTTTTGGTCGGAGTGATCTTGTTGGCACTTGACCAAAACTGGTAAGGAAATTCATCTGGCCAAACAACCTCGACGGACAACAAGACCAAGGAGCCTATGCAAGCGCAATCGCATGCTTCGATTGTTTGTAATTAACATGAGTATCAGTATAAGATCCATGCGACCGAAGAATGTGCACAGGGCATGTGACAGGAAGAACACACCACGTTTGCACATGCACACTATACGAAAAAAGGTGTATCCTGGCAGCACTAGAGAGTTGAGATTGAGAAAGGAGAGCACCGGGGAACCGAAAGGAACCCGTTTGTTGTATATTTTATAGCGGCAGTCCTGGCGATTGCAGTTGCAGATGAGAGGCTTAGAGTGACCTTCGCCTGTAAAAGGGAGTTGGACCGCTTTGCACCTAGGAGTCTGACTCCTAAGGGTATTTTAATCTGGCCAATTTATTTCCATTGAAAACGAGTAGATTGTTAGTTGTCAGTGGAATGTATTTCTTTGGGAGTTGTCATGTCCAGATTGTTCCGTAGTTTGCAGGCTCAGTTGGGTCTCCGAGGCAAATGGTCTTGATGTTTCAGTTTCAATTGCCCGACCGCACCTGGGCTTCAAACAGTCTCAGGTTTCGGTCAGCAGTGAAGTCAAAGTGAGAACTTATATTTGCTAGCGTCAGTGGGAAGAGAGACATGAATATAATATGTGAAGGACATGATACGCGTATGTAACAGCAAGGGTCCAACTACGTATGTATATATATATAAACATCTACACTTATATATAACGGCCAACACCCGCCGTTTGCTGGGTAAACTCAACGACTCTCCCAGGCATCACAGACACCCTCCTCCTCCTCCTCCTCCCCATCATCATCATCATCATCATCATCATCATCATCATCATCTGGATCATCATCATCTGGATCATCATCATCATCATCATCTGGATCATCATCATCATCATCATCATCATCATCATCATCATCATCATCATCATCATCTGCATCATCATCATCTGGATCATCATCATCATCATCATCATCATCATCATCATCATCATCATCATCATCATCATCATCATTTGGATCATCTGGATCATCATCATCTGGATCATCATCATCTGGATCATCATCATCATCATCATCATCATCATCATCATCATCATCATCATCATCAGGATCATCATCATCTGGATCATCATCATCTGGATCATCATCATCATCATCATCATCATCGTCATCTGGATCATTATACTTCATGTCATGTAGCAGCCGGGGGGCCTGGTGGATTTGATGTCATCCATAGCATCACTATACATGGAGAGAGTTGAGTGGCGGAACATACCATGGCAGGGGATCCGGAGACCAGACCCACAAAAGTGTTGAGATGCAGTGCTTTCTTCTGTAAGGAAAGACATCATAAAGATCTTTGCCTGTATGTTTCTGCCTCTCACGGCAGCATGGGTCTACTACTACCATACAGGATCGGCCAGGGGCAGTGCTTTTGCTTTGTTCTTTGCACTCTAAAATCAGCAGAAGCGCAGGACATTTGAGCTTTAAAGCTGCCCTTGCACTTCAAGTCGTCCAGTTAAAACCTTTTACCAAACTGCAACTTTTTGCTGCTGACATGTGTGGATTTGGCATTTGCTTGGCCGTATCTCAAGCGAAATCTGTTTTTGGGCGAAAATGATCAGATTCCTCACGGTGCCTCACGCAAATTTTACTTACTTAGCTTGTCTCACCTTGAAGCTCCCACAAAGTGTTTGCAGGACGCCACGACGAAGGTGGAAATCGGATGTTCTTGCTGCTTCTGCAGAGCCTTGGAGCACGGTAGCGCCGCTTTTCCCGGCCAAGGAATTCTACACCTTTTGCAATTCCACACTTTGTATTTTGTTTGAATGGAGATGAAAGGGGTGCGATAGCCAGAATTGAGGGGCCCTGCATCATGGAGAGGGTCCAAACAAGATGAAGCTGACCTCTGTACATGGAGATGTGGCTGGTTTTTCTTTGTATCCAAACCGCCCTCCTGGTTTGCCTCTGCCATTTGCATCAGCTCGTAAACGTAGGGTAGTGTGCGGGCATTCATGTCGCTCTGGGAGGGTGTTTGTATCCTCCAGGTTTGATGTTGTGCTCTCGATCTGTTGGTGCTTATTTCCTGTTGCACTCATGCAGCCATGTTGGAAGCACCCTGTCCGGTGGTGGAAAACCGATTCTTGGGCGAAGCTGCAAATCTCTTAGCCGATGCGAGAGCACTCAGAGGTTGATTGTCCGAGCTCTCAAGCCGCGAATCTCTCAGGATTTCCGTTGCTGCCTTCAACCTTGCCACTGTCCTAGTGAATCAGTCACTGTCGGTTCTGATGAAGTCACCTATGACTCTAACAGCAATGCAGAGCTTTTCGATGCTCCTTGGCTGAAGTGAAGATTGCATGTAGTGGATCTCTGCTGTTCCCGTGTTTCAGTGTCTCCACAAGATGAGCATTGAGATGTAATCGAGCAGCAACAACAGGAATGTTTGATTTGAGTTGTAAGCATTAGGCGGTGAATCCTATGATGTTTAGGGGCTCTTATCCCCAACAACACAAGCTATATCAACATGACCCCTTATCAATTATCAAAAAGAGACTGTACGCCAATTCACCAGTTTGTTGGTTTGTATTTTTGACCATAAACCATTCTGATCTAAATTGGCTACAATTAATATCCCAAAGGAAGGCAGGCGGCAGGAAGATGAACGAGAGAAAGTCAAGAAAGGAAAGGTGAAAGGTCAAAGGAAAGGTGAAAGCAAAGGTGAAAGGATTAAAAAGGAAAACTGGAAGAAGAAGGAAACGAGAAGAATGATGGAGAGAAAGATGAAAGTAAGAATGGAACAAAGGAGAGAGAGGGAGAAAGCAGAATTAACTTGCAACCATGCTGCTGATGTGGATGTTGTTGTCCTAGAGTATTTAGAGAGCTAATTGCGGCGTCGGCAGAACCAGCCGCTGGAGTAAAAGCAGTATATATACTAATGGTAGTATATGATAGTTGTGATGGTGGTGGTCGTAGTGGTGGTCGTAGTGGTGGTCGTAGTGGTGGTCGTAGTGGTGGTCGTGGTGGTGGTGTTCGTACCGATCAGTGGTGGTGGTGGTGGTGGTGGTGGTGTGGGTTGTGGTAGTCGTCGTCCTGCTAGTATTATTCTCACTGTTATAGTAATGAATATGATTACTAATATCATTAATTATGATCATTATTTCTATTGTTATTGTTGTTGTTAGTATCATTTTTTTGAAATTATCATTGTTATTACAATTGTTATTAGTAGTAGAAGTAAAAGTCGAAGTGGTAATAGCATTGGCAGCAACAGTAGTGGCAGCAACAGCGGCAAGTGGATGGTTTGGTTCGCTGACTGGTTGCTTTGTTGGTGGATCTTGTTGCGTCGCGCTTGGGGGTGGAGGTGCTGTGTCCTGCCTCCCCGACCCATTGCCTGACATTTTTCTACCAGCCTGAAGGGCTCACTGACCCCTACCTGCAGAAGAGCAAAATAAGAAGAACCCACGAAGATAACAACAACCACAACAACACATCAACGACAACAACAGCAGCCACTACTGTGCCACATCAATCTACTCCAGGCGTATCCCAGCATTACGCCTGGCGCGTGTTTTATGCAATATCAACCGCAAGGAAAATCTTTGTGGAGCAAGACGCAGACTATCAGCAATTAGAAACTTATAGAAACCTATGTTTTGGTTGAGGACATGTTTCGGTGTGGTTCAGTAGCAGCTATGGCTTGGTGCGTTTTGGATCGCTTTGGATACACGAGTCATCAGCCTAAAGGATAGTCTAGATTCCTGGTAATTGGCGCTCGAGCTCGGATCCGAGCGTGCATCGCCTCGTGGGCAGTACGTATAAAGCATGGCTTGTCCAGCATCCGATCAAGGAGATGCTTCCTTGAGTTCTTTCGTCCTTGCTTCGACTTTTTCCATTTTCTTACCTTACTGATTGGGTTTCGTTCTGATTATGCATTTTTGTTCCATCTTCATTTCTCCACCTCTCCTTTTGTTTCTATTCTAACATGCCATATTTTGTTTTTTGGGACCGAGCCAGCACGCTCTCGATGTGAGGCTCGCTTTTGGCATCGGCATTACTGGAGTGCATTTCACCGTCCATACCAGGATCCTTCAGTGCGAACTCGAGTCTGGGGTATTTTGAGTTCACCATGTTGATTTGAAACCTCAACTTGAGTTGGAAATCTCACATTTTGAATGTTGATTGCAGTTGTGGATGGTGTGAAACACTTTGAGATTTTGCGTTGAAAGCAGATCCCTGCTATGACATGTTGGAGGCCTCCGTTCGAAATACTGGGAAGGGAACTGCTGACATGGATTCCTGCAGCTGCTGCCTTTGGCAGCTCGCCGGTTGATGATTTTCTTTGTTCCAGCGTCTGTTTTTGATGTTCTTTCTGAGTTTTTTTGATCCGTTTTGCTTTTTATGGCAGATTTCTGTTGAGGTGTATATCAATTGGCAGATCATTTGGAGGCCAATTATTGTTCGCTATCTGAGAGGACAGTCTTTGGAAACCTGGCTCCGGTCTTCGGTGTGATGCTGGAAGTGGCAATGATTCCCTGTCTGAAAGCACGGGGCTCGGAAGCTGCTTTCACCAGCTTAGCGTCAAAGGCCGCTCTTAGCCTCAAGGTTTTTGGAGCCGTAGTGTTTGCGTTGCAATATCCCGACTTCAACACTCTTGGGATGGAGGTCTCCACTTTGTTTGTCACCACTATGGTGGGCTACAGACTCACGCAACGTTTCCTGCTGGATCGCACTTCTCAGTCACCGGTGGCACTTCTCACAATGATGGATGCGATTGTCAGTCTGGTGATTTCTGGTGCTTTCAGCTTCATGGAACTCGAAGATCTGCAGTCGTTTCATGTGTGGTTGAGTGATCCTTCGATTTTTATTATGCTTCTGTTGTCATTCGTTGTCTTCAGCGTGGGGCACTGGACAACACTGCACCTGGTGAAAAGCGACACTGCCACCGCAACAATGGTCATCGGAAATGTTTCAAGTGGATTCAGCGTCATTCAAGGACACCTGGCGTGCGATGGTCGAGTTTTTTTTTAAGGGAAGTTTAATGAAATTCATAGAGTTTTCCTGTTTTTTGTTTGATCTTCCGACATTCCATCTCAAGACTGTTTACATATCTAAGATAGCCTATGTCAAAGATGATGGTCAGCTGATGTAAAAGCTTAGCTGAAAGTCGAGGACTTTCTGAAAAACAAAGCACAACATTGAATCATTGAGGTATCTTTTTCTTCAATGACAGCGACTTCCAGAGACCCTTAGCATTCGATGCTAGCTGCACATTACGACAAAGCCTTTTCATGACTCATCACCACAGCTGACTGCGGTCATAAAGATTCCTCAAGGCTTTGACAGAATGCAGGTGTCGTTGGTTGGTTGGTTGGTTGGTTGGTTGGTTGGTTGGTTGGTTGGTCGGTTGGTTGGTCGGTTGTCCGTCGTCGTCGTCGTCGTCGTCGTCGTCGTCGTCGTCGTCGTTTTCATTCGGGGTTTGCAGACATCGTCCAACACTGCCTGTGTAACGTAATAACCGTTCAAATAACGTAATAACTGTTCAAATGCCAAATTCTATCTGGGGTCTATGCCTGTGTAATTTTAGTTTGCTCCTGCGTGCGGCTTTTGCATTTCGTTTTCTTTTTGTTTCGCTGTGTTTTCTTCGGTCTTTGCGCTTTTCTACTTTTTGATCGTGGTCTTTTTTTGTTTTTGCTTCTTACGTGGTTTTTGCGAGTTGCCGTTGCTCTGCTGCTGCTGCTGCTGCTGCTGTCGCCGTTGCTCATTCTTTAGCTTGCAGTTCCTTCGACATTTTGGCCATTTGGTTTCCTCTTTGCAGTTTAGGTTGCTGTTGTCATCGCTGTGTGGTTAGTTCTGTTGCTGTTGCTCTTGTTCTTATTGCAGTTGCTCTCGTTGAGGCTGTGTTGCTTTTTGTGAAGCTCTTGTCGTTGTTCTTTGTTGCTGCAAAGTTTGTCTCATTCTTTTTTGGTGTTTTCTGTCATGTTTCTGTGGTTCTTGGCCATGCATGCAGAGATTCATTTTTGTTGGTTGTCATTTGGCAAGGACAAGACATATTCACCTTAAATGAATCCTTGACGATTGATAGTGGATATCCATGGATATCCTTCATAGTGGATCCTTCATGATGTTTAGTTCTTTTGCAATTGATTGATCCACAATACTGCCACGTGCTTTTCAGCGCTCTTGTGCTTTGTCCAAGAGAAAGCTCTCCCGTGCGCCCGTTTTCATGGCAGATTCTCTACCTCTTGGTGCAAGTCTCCGGATGTTTTCTTCGCTTTCACAAGAGCATTCACAATGCAACTTCTTCAACTTGATTCAACTTCTACAGCAGCATCCAAGGTGGGGCTCCTTCTGGTCATTTGCGGAGGTGTATGGTGGACAATCAACCAGAGCATGGCCAGGTATGTGAAGTCACATGACTGCACAAGGCGGTTGAAAGACACACTGTGACTGCACAAGCGCATAGTCACAGATGACTTTCGGTGGCTGCTATGTCTAATAAAAGCACTGGCTTTGCTCGACGCTATAGACATTACTGGTCCTAAAGACATGCTTTTTGCCAAACGGGATGCTGTCAGTCCTTTCTTACAGCCACAGGTGACGGTTTCAGTTATCTCTTCATTTGATGGACACCCTGTAGCCTTGCATGCGATGGCTCTGTGCCCTGAGGAATGCGGAACCACCTGAAGCATCAGCTGAAACCAGTTAGCGTAGCTGGAGATAAAAGGGGAGAGCTGGGGAGAGCCGGGGAGAGGACGGGGGAGCGGGAGAGAACTCAGAGCAGCTCAGAGCTTGCAAGGCTTTTGCTCTATGTCTTCGCTCTCCACAGTTTTCTCAGTGTGTTCACTTTGTTCGAGATGAAAAACGGAGAATTAAATAATTGACTGAAATTAAAAACGAAACTTCCTTGCTTTGAATTCAACGTCCGTGCCTCGGCTTCTCTGGCTTAGCAGGTGACGGAGAAGGAGCTGCTCCTTCGACAGAAGTAGCCAAGCCTCGATCCAGTGCAAGTTTGGTTCCGCCCTCAGAGGAGATTTGAAACACATCAAATTGATTTTTGTTCATTAAAGTAACATAAAGTAACATATTTTTTAGAACTCATCCTTAAATTAAAATTCTTAAATTTGAAAATGCAAATTTTTCGAATTTGCAATTTTTTCTTCTAAATAGGTCGCTGTCTAAGGCACTTGGAGCTGTTGGACCTGGCTATGTCGCACCCGTTCTGGTTAGCCGTGCATGTTTCTCACACTTACGTCACTCCTCTTTGATGTCGGGTGATGTTCAGTCAGGGTGGCAGTGGCAAACGATGACCTCCAATTTCTACATCAAAGTGAGGCAGTAGCGACCGAGCATCTCAGAGTTGACTTGTCTCATTAGAGAGATTTCTTGGTTCCCAATCGTGAAGGTGCCTACAACGAGTTCTGCTTCTCGAAGGCCAGTCATGGAAATTTTGTTGGAAACTCCTCTGTTTTTTGGAACGCAAGGAGTCTGAGATGATGGAGTACGTCTTGTAGCTCGCCAACGTTCAATTTGGAGTTCTTGCCGCATGTGAAGAATTGAAGATTCTTTCAAGATTCCAGGCGAAAGGCAAAAGGACACCTGAACCAAACCTGAACAAGTTGAAGAGTCCTTGGTGCTTGTCTTGAGACATCAGCAGTGTAGAGAGCCGCTGATAGACTTCCGACATCCGTCTGGAAAAAGAGGGAAACTGATAAGCCTTCGACCGCCGCAGTGGTCGTTACATATTGTTTGAAGCTGATAACATTTGTTACTCTTTCGGAGCAGTGTGACGTACTCATTTGGCTGACGAACTCATTGAAGCAGATAACTTTTGTTGATCTCTTGACATGGCAGTGCTCTCCAGGCGCAATTCAAGGCTTCGGTCATGCAAAGCCGCCTCGTTTGACCCATTCCTTTGTAGCTGGGTGGCTTACAGCTACTACCTTAGGTTTATTAGGCTTTTTTGGATATGATTGATTTACCATATAGCCACTAAAATTCAATCTTTCAGCAAGGGATCTAAAAGCCACCAATGGCTGCTGAGTGGCTGCTGTGCCTGGCAGGAAGGCCCCGCCTCTTGCGAAGGCCTTTTTTCTGCAACTGTTTGGATTTGTTTCTCTGGAGAATGTGAAGCATCATTTGCCCAGTGCCTAGCTGTTTGCTTGGCCACAAGAGAAGGGCGTACCATAAGTGTGCTGTCTAGAAATGATCATGATTTCTTCCGTTAAAGCCTAAAAGTGATCATGAATTCTTGAATTTTCTTCCCTCAAAGATGATTCAAATGGTTCATGTGATAACTTTGGGACACCAATGGTGATAGCATCACTGGACCCCGCTACGCGGTCCGCTACGCGGCTTGGGCCCAAGCTTTGACGGAGCCTGCGGCTCCTTGTGGCCGAGCTCCCTGCGGCTGGCGAGTGGATCACTGAGTCATCAATGTATAGATTTATGTACGTATATCATATTTGTATGTGTATATATATATATATACATACATATTGTGTGTGTTGTTTTCTTTGATGTGGAAGTTGTTTTCATTCAATTCTTGTTTTTTGTGTTTCAAGTCTTCTTTGAAGGTGAACATATTGTTGGAAAAAATCAGAGTTCTGACAGAGTCTCATGTCCAGAGGCTCCAACACGCCAGAAAGTTGGAAACCCAAACTCGGAACAGCAGACCTAGCAGACCTAGCAGACCTAACAGACCTAACAGCTAGCACTTTATGATGCTTTCTGAATGATCTGAGGATGCCGCTTCGACTCGACATCAAGAAGAAGCTGTCGGCAAGGACAGTGAACTGCTTTGAGTTGATGATTTTGGCCGCAGAAATGCAACGGAGAAGCCCAACCTTCACGACAGGAGTGACCGAGTGAAGTGCGTGGACTTTCATCCAACAGAGCCATGGACGCTGTCAGCACTGTATTCAGGCAGCTCTTGCATTTACATGAGGACAACTTGCAGTATTCAAAACTATTGTCATGATCAAACTTCTTGCAATCTGATCGGGCGATCCGATGGAGACGGCAGCGGTCCTGACAGGCAACATTTTTATCTGGGACTATAACACGCAGACTCTTGTGAAGCAATTTGAGGCACCATGGATTTTGCCCCATTACCATCCTATCACCCTGTCCTCCTGCCACGAGGGGTTGACACATGCCCCTGTAAAACGACAGGGGTGTGCAGGTCTGCAACTTGCCAGTGCGGTGTGCAAAGTTCGTCACTCGCAAGCAATGGATCGCAACGGCATCCGATGACATGCATGTCAGGAACTTAGTACAGATGACCTGTCTACATCTGTCTACTGGATTTCAGCGAACTGCATATGTTTGATCGATTTCAGAAGCATGAATCACACCTGTTCACTTTCAATGCACTCAGATTCGTGTCTTCAACTACAACAGCTTGGAAAAGGCCCATGAGTTTGAGGCGCTTGAAATTGAGGCTACTGAAGTAAGCGGACTTGAGATGTTGACCGTTGAAGGCACACACGGATTACATCCGCTACATTGCGGTCCATCCGACCTTGCCGTACCTTCTGTCCTCATCAGATGATATGAGCATCAAGAAGGAATCTCAGTGAGAGCACAGGGCACAAAGCTGTTTTCTCATGAGCTTTCCAGACGATTTCACACCGAGCGCAAGCATTGCGCATGGAATTCCCAAGCGGATTCCATCCTGAGGCTCTGGGACTGGGACAAGAACTGGCAGAACCTTCAGGCTCTCACAGCAGTCCCAGAAATGCTATGCCGAGGGCCGAGGCAGATTCTACCGCTTTGAATGACATGCATCAGGTTTTTGAGAGCCATGCGCACTACGTGATGATGTGCCAATGGAATCCGAAGGACCGTTCTCTGAAGAGTGACCCAAACCCGGGGCCATCCGACAACCTGTCAGCAGAGTATTGTGTCGAGTCAGCATGCACTCGCTCCAGGACACAAATATTTTCTGCTCTTGCTCCTTGGATCGCTCCATCAAGGTTTGGGGAGTTTCTGGTGGAGCAGGCGCTGTCATTGCTTCGTCATTCATCTCGCAACTGAAAAGCATGGCATTTTCATTCCAAGGTCAAGTTTGCAGGTGAAAGCGGAATGGTGCAATGTAAATGTCTACTTTTGATTTTGCAGGCGGTTCCAGCAGCTGTCACTTTACGCTGACCGGGCATCAACGCGGTGTGAATTGTGTAGAGTCTAGTCCTCAAAGACATCTCCGCAGTGATTAAAGTTGTGCACTGATTTAGGGCCCTTTAAAGCAATCACGGCAAGCAGACTGCAAAAAATGATTGAGGTACTCACCCGGAGGTGAGAAGCCATACATCATTTCTGGGTTCGGACCTCATAAAGAAACGGTTCGAGGTTGTAGCAGCCAGCAGCAGAAGCTGAGGTCGGATGACCGAACGGTGAAGATCTGGGACTACCAAACCAAGCAGTGCGCCATTGTTTGTGTGTTCTAATGCCGCAATGCCACACGTTGAACGTTCAGATGCAATTCCACATATTCCACCGCAGGTGTATCCAGACACTCACTGGTCACACTAACAACGTGTCATATGCCCCTTGAATGCACTGGTTGTTGAATTTTGTTTGCATAGTTTGGAGCAGAGGTGTTACCAGAGCAGACTCACTTCCTAGCAATTTGTTGAGGTTTGAGGTGTGCTGGCGAGTCTCTGAGGCTCTATTTCATCCAGCCTTACCCATCATTCTGACTGGAAGCGAGGCTGTGGTCGCTGCAGCATTAAAGTGCCAGATGAGCATGCTTGGAATATACCGGCAAATCAACTTCAGCGGCTGAAGCTTACACAGTTTTCTATTGGCAGGATGGCACTGTGAGAATATGGCACGGCTCTACTTACCGCCTAGAGGCTGTAAAGAGAGCAGTTTGAGCACCAAGCATGACCAAGCGCATCCTTTCAGTTTCCATAGTCTGTCAGAGTTGTTTCCCTCATCCCTGCAGGCGACACTTAGCTATTTCCTGGAGCGGGTTTGGTCAATCTCAGTCTTGAAAGGATCAAACACAGCAGCAGCCACAGTGCGGAGGGATCTGATCGCTGCAAACACCTAGAGGGAGTATTTTGAATCAGCAAAGCTTAGGCTGCTCTGGGATATGATGAGGGCACGGTCGTCATCAAGCTGGGCAGTGAGGAATCTTGAAAGATCACTGAAAGCCTCGTGCCTTCTCAAGACACTGATTTCTTTGCACTCAGAATGCGATCTTTGCAGGAACCTGTTGCGTCGATGCACTCCGGCAAGATCATTTGGGTACTGCTGACCAACTTGTAGAAAACATTTCGTTCTTAGGAGATTATTCAAATGTACAGAAGCAGCTTGTGTTTTTTGGGGAAAGATGGCCGCATCCTACGCACATGTCAGGCCAAAGGCAACGAGATTCAGACTGCCAACTTGAAGCTGCTGGACGAAGGTGTAGCAGCCAGAGAGGGGGAGAAACTTCCCCTCAGTGTGAAGGACAGCTCAAACCCAGCGGGGGAAGAGTAAGGTACACGAGATACATGATATATACTGTGTATATATATAACATATGGCATGCGGCCAAAAGTCATGGTCAAAGAATTTATATAAAACGACGTTAATGCCAATGTTGTTGCATGCCTAACAATTTCGTTAAGTGGCGGGCCCCCAGCTAAATGCAGCAAAACACCAGCTAGGCGCTAGTGCAGCGCTAGCACCGCGCCAGCAAACTGATCTACTGGGAAAAAATGATTCAGTGATCAGTTTTTCCAAAATGAATTCGCGATTTCGCGCTAGCGTGGCGCTAGCACGGCGCTAGCAAAAGTTACATTTCTGGGTGTTCAGAGGACATCTCCTTAGATGACCATCCATGTTACAGCTTGTTGCATTTAGGAATTCAGTTTTTAGCAACTCATCATCCAAAAACAGTGACACCTCCCCCTCAGACGAGTGAACAAAAAGAGTGCAAAAGTCCCGCGGTAGTGTGTATTGCACCAAATGTGTGCATGAAGTAGTTTTTCTCACAATTTTGCAGGGTCTCCGCAAACAATTACGCCAAGCAGCGGGCCCCCAACTAAATGAGTCTTTAACGTCATTTCTGGGAACAAACATTTTGACCATACGCCATATAATATATATATATATATATTTATAATGATATGATTATGATATACATTGAACATGGGTGTGCATACAGCAAAAAACATACCATGAATACAATTTTGCACAACATCTACATTACCCATGTAATTGAATACAATGCAATATGATTCAGAATAGCGTATATCATAATGTAAATGACATGCAACGGTGGCGTGAAGTTCGTGCCAAAGGGGCGACGACATCCTGGATCTCAACTCATGTGCAGGACATGGGCGCTGCGGAGGTGTTTCCCCAGTACATCGCCCACCACCCGAATGGTGCGCCGAAGTGGTGCAAGTCATCAGCACTTGCCATGCTGCTTGGATGTTCCCATGCACATGGCGCTAGGCAGACTGTTTGCCGTGTGTGGTGATGGTGAGTTCGTCATCTACACAGCTCAGGCCCACTGCCAACTGTAAACGTCGCCGCTTTCTTGTGATTCGGTGGACTTTCCCAGAATGAAATTCATGAAAAATGCAAAGTCTCAGTCCTTTTGACGTCGCATTGTCGCCACTATTTTCGACTCCCGACGGAGTGTTGTGTACAATGCATTGCAGGCTTTGCGGAACAAGTCATATGGACCTGCATTGGAGGCAGTTGCGGCCAACCACTGTCCGAAACAGAAAGAATGGATGACAGATCTGCACAAGGAAGGTTTTTGCCAGGGAGTCCATAAATTCATGTAAATTTGCGAAATGCGCTGTCTTGCTCAGAGTTTAGTCCGTTCATTCCTTGGGGACAACTTTCCTGCGATTTGTTCACTTTTGACCTGTTCCGAAATCGCACGTGCCAGTTTGTCTGGGCTCACTCTGGTGCTTATGCAACCCGAGACGGCAATGGAAAGATCACAGTTTTCCAGGCTTGGAGAAGTGCCAGTGTTTGGATGTCGGCAGTCTGTACAACGACCAAACGGGGAGGTCACCACGCTGCCGCAGAACTGCTGCAGGACTTCAAGGAGAGCTTCTCCTTCAAGACCCAGTTCAACGTGGAGGAGATTTTTGGAGGTCCAGTGTTGCAAGTCAGCCATAGTCAGCGTCCAATGGCAGATGTGAAAGCCCCGTAGAGTGTGAACCGTGAGAACCCTGATCTTCTTGGTCTTAAGCTGTCTTCAGGGTAAGTGTCATCGATTGCAGGCAGATTATTGGGTATCCGTGGCGGCGACTTCATTTGCTTCTATGACTGGACTGAGTAGGAACCTCAGACGTTATAAATTGGTTGGGTAAAAAGTTGACACTGCTGGAAGACTTGAAGACTTGATGATCTCAACCTGGTGACAGTCCTTTGGATTCTTTGAAGCTATACTTTTTTCACGCTGCTTGTGATGTCAAGGTACCGCCTCGTGCGTCGCATTGATGTTGTGCCAAAAGATGTGATTTGGCGCTTGTCTTAGCAGAGATTGACATGGCCGCAGCTTTGAAGGCTGAGAGGGTCTTCAAGGCTTCGCTTGATCTCGAGGTCAGAAGATGGCAACAATGTGGTGCTCATTTGCCCTGACTCCTTCTATGTGTTAAGGCTTCTTTTTGCTAATGCTTCTGCGATTCTTCCAAGTTCTCCACACATATGAGATGTAACAAGAAGCAGCGTGACAGAAGTCCTTCATCCTTTCTCTAAGTCCTTATTGTCGAAGGCATGACAAGGAAGCAGTCCAAGCAGCACTGGTCTCCGGGGTTGCAGTTGACGAGGTGTGAAGTCAGACGATCATGAAGTGTTCTGCTTTATTTTGGAACCTTCCTCCTTGTGAAGTATCTTGTGATCACTCTTTTTTCTCAGACTTACACCAAGTCAGATTCAGATTCCTGTCAAAAAACTTCATGTCAAACAATCTGCAGTCCCTTAGCTTCAAGTTCTTTGGCTAGCGGCGCCATGCCAAGGGATAAATGGCAAGTGATATTTGTCAAGATTGTGGGGTGAGTGCGACAACCTTCAATGACCCTAACGACGGTGGCCTTTATTGCTACGAATGTTGGATCCAATTTTATGGAATTCCACCGGCTAAAGCTGGTGCAGTGGCACATGGTGTGCATGTTCAGCCTTCCCGAAGTGATGTGAAAGATTTGCTGCCAGAAGATGCTCCCAGAGGACATCCAGCTCACCATGCTGTGAAATACCAAAGCGCCAAGAAGGTTTTCTCGTTTCAATGGCAAGGAGGTGGTGGCCGGATTCCGTTTCAAACCACGGTGCCTGCTGCTGGCAACTCCAAAGTGGCTGCAGAAGTGATTGCAAGAGCTTGCTACATGAAATTTGAGCAGGGTTGGACAAAAGACAAGATCTTGGAATGGCGCAATCAATGCTATGCAAGACTGGGAGGGCGCGCCCCCAGTCTCTTGACCTCCCAAGCAGCCAGCCAACGTGTGTCTAGGTGTAGGGAAGCTCCTGCGCGTTCACGCACTCACCACCGGGATCCTCAGCCGTCCGCTACAAAAGGTGAAGCTTTGGAGAAGCCTTTGGTGGTGGAGAGAAAGGGGGAGAAGCCAAGTCCAAAGGATGCTTTGAAGTCCCGGTCACCTGGAGAAACCTTTCTGCCACCGAATCACTTGAAACTCCTTTTGGATAACCCGCAGGCTCCTTTGCCAAAAAGTCAGGTGAAGATTCGCTCTCAGGGTGTCGCTTTCAGCCAAGCATCCCAGATACAGTCGCAGAAAGATTTTGAAAGGGGAGGGAGTGCTGAGCACAACTTTAAGTCCCAAGAGGAGGGATCCCAAAGGATTCAACAGAAGCGAGCACGCAATGGCGAGCTCCAGGAATCAAGGCACTCAGCAGGACAGGGTTAAAGAAATCTAGATAGATACTACACACTTGCCATTCTTGAAAGCTTGGTCTGAAAAACAAGCCTTATACCCATCCACAGTCTCGCATTTTTTTGCACTGCTCCGCGACAAAGACGTCGCACAAAGGAATGATTAGAAGGATTGAAAATGAAAGAAACCAAAAGTCTATGTAGACATGTTGCGGACTTATCAGGCACAGGTCTGGGTTAACTGGGTCAATGCTCAGCATGTTCCGTCGCATCTAGAGCCCAGCGTAGGTGCATCTTGGGTGTGATCAGGGCCCTTTGTTGAACGTATGTTGCCCTTCTTGGGGCTGACCTTGGGCCCAATCTGGGCTTTGCAAAGCTTTACTCCATTCCTGTGGAACAAGTTTCTCCCCCCTTTTTCATCTCCGGACCCAATTTTTGCTCCTAACTTTGGAGCTCACTGAGCACCCATGTTGTAGAATATGCATGTCACGTCCGATGTTGGACTCAAAATCACTTTCATACCCCATCAGAAATCTTGCTCTCCCAGATATGACTTTCCATCTTCGAGGTCAAGTTTTCCAAGAACTATTGAGGTTTCAAGGAGGAGTTGCATGTGTGGCTGTGGAGCCAGGGGCTGCCGGCCCCCAGGTGCCGGTCGCTCTCCGGTGCTGGTGCCATTGGGTGTTGCTGTGCAGAGTGAGCGCTTTGGTGCCGCCGGTGCTGCCATGGCTGCCATGGCTGCCGTGGGCTAGAGCCAGGGTGGTGTCACCAGGTTGCTCTGCCAGATCGTGTGCGGCCAAGACTGGCATCTGCTCACCCTTTTCGCGAATGGGGTCCATGTCTATACTGGCAGGATTCATCATAATTCAATTGTCAGCGCCGACCCCAGATAGTCTCTAAACCATTAATCCTTTCGCAGCAAAATGCCAGCAGACTCAGCGGCACACTGGCAAACACCACCACTCGATAAAAACATCGATTGCAGCGCCAAGTCAAGCCAACTGCAGGCATCAGTACAAAACCCCAAAGCCTCTGGACTGGACAGCTCTTCCTGTTGAAGCCAGAACCACGATAGCTGCGCTATCCGAGGAACAAGCCGCACAGCCAAAGCCATTAGATGCCGTTGGCCTCTTGCCATTGGAAAGGATCAACACATTCTTTGTAATGCTGCACTCGGGGGTGGCAAATTTCCATGATGTTCCATGTTCTGACAGCTTTGCAGCAGAGGTATGCCGCTTCATCATGCCCCCTACTAGCTCCTAGCAAGTGGCTTGAACATTTGGCAGAGGCTTAAGAGTAGCTGATCCAAGCTTGTTTGTTGAGGTACCTGGCACACTTGAGCACACTTATATAGACACACTTAATCGCTTTGTTAAACACACTGGTTGCAAATGATTTTTGACATCTGGAAATTCAAAAACTCACCAATAGAACCAGTGAGGCTTGGAGATCCACCTGCCAGGACCTCCACATGGGTGCTGTTGCTGCCGAGCTCGATGTAGTTCTACCTGTGCACCCGTATGTAACGGTGGAAGAGTTGAAGATGACTCAGCACAAAAACGGCCTTTCACAGCAAAAGCTGTACCCATGGAGCAAGGCTGGGAACCTTTCGAAAGGCGCTCTGAAGAGGTGAAGCGAAGTGAGCAGAACATGGATCCCGTGGATTCCATTTTTGCAGAACTTAAGAAGCTCAAAGAGGAGCCACCTGAGAGTCAGCATGGCCCCGAAAGCCAACCAACACCTTTCATCTACGAGCCACCAGTGGTGGATCAGGAGGTCGAGATGGACACCTTGCCAACTCCCGCGGTTGAGACTCCACTGCCGGTTCCGGAGCCGCAAACTGTGCCGGTGCCTGTTCAGATAGTCCACGAGACTCTGACCCCGTGGTGTACTCAGCCTACTCCAAAGGTTGATGCAACAGATTGGCTTTTCATCAGCGATCCGACACCCATGCCGCCAGAGAAAGAGAATCAGGATGGCGGCATACCTGAGCTGACCCAAGCTACACCCGTGCCTCCAGCTCCTATAGGCACCAAGCCGCCGAGTGATTCGAGGGAGAAGGAAGACTCTTTTGCAGAAACTGCGATCGACAAAGAAAAAGAAGAGGGTGATGCACTTGAAAGAAAAGGAACTGAACCCAAAGCAGAGCAACCTCGATGTGCTGCAGATTCGGGCATTTTCCCTGAAATTTCTATCGACATTGTCACTGATTTGGTTGGCCAAAAGCCGCCAGTTCCACCGGTTCCAGCAGTTCCAGTGCAAGTGAAACAGTTGCCAAAGGGAAAGTCTCCCGGCAAAACTGGAGCTGAGGTGAGCTTTGCTGCGATGCTTCTGCAACGGATGCGAGCAGCCAAGAGGGACTCAGGTGCGAATCAGAAAGTGTCGGACAGAGCCGAACAAGATGAGCAAAATCCTGAATCAGCACATCCACCTGCACAAGTTGCTCCAGAAGACATACATCCTTTGGTTCGCGCAACCATCTAGAGGCATATCCACTGAAATCATTCGTAATGTTTTTTAGTCCAAAATTCAGGTTGGGTCTGCCTTCGTGGGCAAGCCACGGCATGTACAAAGTCACGCTGTTGACCCATTGCAGGTTTTGCCAAGCGTAGGTGTACAGTTCCCTGCACTTGGCACCTTTCGATGCAGCTGCTGAGCAGCAGCCATTTGACTTCCAGATGGCTTGTAGGATTTGATGTACCCAAGAACTCATGGTTGAAAATATGTGCCTCAAGGAAGGAAGCTTTACATTTCGAACTGCCACGTCAGTTGCATGGGACCCCGGTACTGCATTTCATCGTTGGCGAAGCAAGCTAGAAGCACTGAGCCTCTAATGCTTCAGGATGGCATTGAAGCTGCATTTGACTTGCAGAACGAAATTAGCGACAAGGCCAAGCTGACGGTTGTCACAAGTTGCAAGATGACACACTTCCTCAACTTTTTCATGTCCATGTTGGATTGAAATGTCAATGTTTCTTTAGGTGCGGACTCTCCGGATTGCCAACTTGAATAAACACTACACCCGAATCCAGCCGTTTCTATGTGTATATATATATATATACATACACATATGTACGTGCATATAGTGTTCATGTAAGGCAGATGTCTTCTTTTTCAGCACTTGCTTTGTAGGTGATCAGTGGATTGTGGGTCGGGGATTGCTTTGTTTTCGCCTCAGCAAAGGCCAACTGGACAGTTCAACCTGAGACCCTCAAACTCCTTAGGTCTACATCTCCCATGCGCAGCGCCTGACCTGCATGGTAGCAGGTTCCCAGGACTCACAGAACGAACTTGGGGCACGGCGTAGGGAACTTTTGGCGACGGCTTTGCAGAATGGTTCTAGGTAAAGAAAGAGAGAGCGAGAGAGAGAGAGAGAGAGACAGAGAGAGAGAGAGAGTTGAAAGAGCGAGACAGAGAGTTGATTGTGAGAACATGTCTCGAAAATCATTAAGTAACTCAAACATTTGCGGGATAGATGCCTGGCATGGGCCCTTTCCACCACCACACCTCCATCACCATGATCCTAAGATTTGCCAAAACAGTAGTCTCTTAGCAAATTTTGTGTTGTCCATTTTGCCTGTGCCCCTCCATGTCTAAAATCTTGCTTTTGCCACTCGAAATTGAACACTTGTTGATGCTGAGACATGTGTGTGTTTTTGTGTGTGTATTTGCGTGTGTTTTTTTGGTTTTGATAGTTTACAATACACCCCTCGGGGCTAGGGCGAAAAAGCAGCCGGCACGCTTGGCCATACAGGAGACTCTGGCCCACCTCGACAGAGTCCAGTGCACCTGGATTTGTTTTCCATGGGGCAAGCAGTGCAGGCTCCTACTTCCCCGTAGCAGTCCGTGTTTGAGAGGTACTTGCTTGGCTACATGCCTGACCAGTCCAAGCTCTACCTCATTGACAAAGAGCTCAATGCCATGGTCTTGGCCATTGCCACTGCTTGCCATTCCTTGTAATTCCTTGCCATTGCTTGCCTTTGCAATCTTTGCACCGAGCTTTCAAGTTCTTAAGGTGACGCCTTTCACTTTGCACATGGCCCTGATTGAGTACCAGTCAGCCATCATGCGGAAGGCCTGCCAAGGGAAAGGCTTTCATCACAAGAGGATTTGCAGCTGAGACTCGCCTCAAAGATCCTCAAAGATCCTCAAAAATTCGCCTGGGAGGACTTCCCAACTGCTGAGACTTTCTTTGTCCAGTTGCCTGAGCCCAGAACTTGGACTTGAGAGCTGTCTTCGATCCGGCTGGGATGCACTTGGGAGAATGTAAACACAAACTACCCATAACTGGCCCATAACTATACACCTAGCTCATCAGAATTTCCCTGTAGGTAAGTATTATGCTACTCAGAATATAGTATATGTATAAACTAACTATACTGCAGGTACTATTAAGATGAACCTGTAATAGTCTCCTTGCTTTTTCAGATAGCGTACCTGCTTCCAGGTCGTTGCACAATCGCATCGCACGCTTTCTCGAGAACCAGGGCTATCAAGCTGAAGCTTTGCAGATCTCCAAGGACGCAACATTTCCCTGAACAGACCTTGGAATCGTTAGACTTGGAATGCAGATCCTTCCAGTACGAATTTGATGTTTTTAAGATCTTCTAAGATGCAAATGATACTCCCGGTGTCGATGCTTCGATGACAGCAAGCAGGACGATGAACATCGATTTGAACTGGCAACACAGCTGGGTAAGCTGCAGATGGCTGCTGATATCATTGTCAGCATCTCTGCTCAGGCTAGCCTTGTCCTGCTATCTTTGCTGACAAATGATCTTGCTGGATCGAAGCCAGCAACGCAACAAATCACTTCAACCCTTAAGGGCCTTGACTTCTCCCCGCCAAGCAAAAGAGTTAGAGTTACCATTTCCCGTGTGTTTGGTTCCCCCCTGCCCGCCCAAGACCTGCCATAATACCATCATAACATTATCCTGCCTGCCTCCCACCACCTAACCTCCTGCCCTAGCCTCTACCTAAATTCTAATTAAATAATATTATTTCACCAAAAAAATTAAATAATATTATTTCATAATAATTCTTCCACCTAAATTTTCTAAGAGCCCCAGTTTTCCCATCTTCCCGCCCGCCACATCATCATCGACATCATCGACGAACGGCACGCCTGACCTGTGTTTTGCTGGGACTTGACGTCGTGACAGCGTGCTTGCCGTCGTTGCCATTGGGGAATGTGTTGATTGGTTGATATGGTTGGAAGATTGATTGTTGATTGATTACATCATCGTTTTTTTTTGGGCTCAAGATGCCTAACTGGCACTACATTGTTGGTGTGGCTTTGTTTTCAAGTCTCATTGACTTGTATTGCATCGTTGATTACGGTTCGCTCTTGCTTGATACAGCAATGGCTCCCAAGAAGCAGACTGCCGGCTACACCGACGATGACACCAGCTGTGATGCCCTGATTGCCAGCCTGATGGAGATGGACTTGAACGATGGTGAGCCCAATGTTCCTGCGAATGTTGCTGGAAGTTCTACCGACACCCTCGATGAAATCCAGATGCGTTTGAAGAAGCAGGCTGAAGACCTTGGAAAACGCCGCAAGGTCGTGATGGACTTGCTGAAGGAGAAGTCCAAGACATCGCCTGCTGACATCAAGGTGACAATTACCTTGAAGCACGGCGACAACACCATCGACTTCAATCTCTCCGTCAGCACTGACATCAGCATCGGCGACTTCAGGGCGATGATTTTGATTGAGCTCAACAAGTTGCTGAGGGCTGACGGACAAAAGTCATTGCCAAAGGTGTCGTCAAGGGCAATGACACTGATTATCAATGGCAAGGATGTGTCGATGAAAGCCCGTTCCATCTTGAAGACCTACAAGGTCAGTGCCAATTCCACTTTCGTGGTGTCCTTTCCCAATGATGTGCTCCGCAAGTTCCATCTTCCGGCAAGTGACGATGAAGCAGATGACGAAGAAGAGGCTGAAGAGGAAGAAGAGGAGGAGGAAGAGTGCGACGATGACGA
>VSDK01022242.1:24615-39634 GCA_009767595.1 Symbiodinium kawagutii | reverse complement strand
GTGTTGTGTGGTGGTTTTGTGTGGTGGTTTTGTGTTGGTGGTTTTGTGTTGGTGGTTTTGTGTTGGTGGTTTTGCGTTGGTGGTTTTGCGTTGGTGGTTTTGTGTTGGTGGCTTTGTGTGGTGGTCTTGTTTTGCTGGTTTTGTGTGGTGGTTTTGTCGCGCAACAGGAAGCACAATTTTTTGAAAGAACCATTCCAACAAACTATAGGCACTTTTGCCTCTGAATTATAGGCCACCGTTTTCTTTGATCTTATAATGGTTGACCTTGGGAAACTTCCGCCCCCGGCTTGCCAGGGTACTACTTGTAACAATGATATAATGATGGTGAATGATGATCCCAAATCGACAATCATTAGGATGATAACAACCGTTACCAAAGCACGTGGGTTCCTATCAATGAAAACTAATGATGATTAACAGTGATAACACCAAAAGCCATGTATATATATACATATATAATATAATACTTACTCAGCACATGAACATCGATCCACCACGCGAACGACGGAACTGCAACTTCTGCTGGCTAGCGGCACGGTGGAGATGTCTGGCGAGAAGGCCTTCCCAAGCTGTGCCAGGAAGATCTTAAGACTCGTCAATGCCTCGGCCATGCTGCTGGATGTGCGTCCCCTGCTGGGAACTGGATGGCACCCGTGAGGGCACCGACCTTCAAGGGCCAACCTTACCATGGATTTGTTCGAGTTACCCTCTGGCAAACTCACCTGGAAGCTAAAAATCACCATTCTTGTTGGTAATACCATTGTAAATGGTGGATTTTCCACTTCCAGGTTAGTTTGCCGGAGAGTAGAATTCACTATGGTCGAAATCCCACTATGCTATCCAGCCATGGCAAGTAGTGGTGGTTTTTGAAATCATGCAGCCATGGGGCTTGAGACCCAGCCAAACATGGTCAAACATCGTGTAGTATTTAGCAGCTCGGATAAGGATGATGAACTTTCACAACATTACAACATCTGATCACCAGCAAAATCATCGTAAAATTGACAAACAACAAGTCCACAAACTCAGATAGGTGAGCAACCTGCTCATATCGCCAGTCCCGAATCGCTGTCGGTGTCACTTCGGTGAGGTGGTTTATCACCCATCCTATTCTTCATGGAAACCGATGTGAACAAAACACCACCCGTTTTTCCGCACCCACCAACCCAACCCCGCCCAAGCGCCACCCAAGCCGCAACAAAGCAACCACCATCAACATCAACATCGACCTCAACATCAACCAGCCAACCCACCTCAACACCCCTTCTTTCGATCGCTGTTCAACATCAACCTCAACATCAACCTCAACCAACCTCAAGCCCGGTTCCTTCCTGATCTTCGCCCAGGTACTGGTACATCAAGGCATGTGAACAGCTGCACCAACGAGGCTGAGAAGCACGTGCCGGACCTCACAACGATGCCAGCATGGATCCGTCCCGATCTGCATGCAAGATCGCCATGTTTGATGGGAAAGCAGATCAATGGCACTCGATAAGCTAGTGTGAGACAGCACCATATGGTTGGTATATCCCCATTATTTTTTGGTTATCATCCCCTTTCATTAGCCAATATTTATGATTATCTACTCCAGGATGGTTATAGCAACCATGATTGTTACCCTCTGGTAAACTAGCCTGGCAATGGAAAATCCACCATTTATCGGTGGTTTCCCAGGGTCTCACTCCCAAATAGCCGTGTTAGTTTACCGGAGGGTAATGCCAACCTGGTATGAAGCCAAACCCCTGGTTGATTAATAGGGGGTATCCACCAAGTTCGCCTCGGATTCTCAGAAAATTGATACCCCCCCAATTAATAAACCTATGGAATTTATCAATCCATGGCCAGGGGGTTATAATTCATGGCTTATTAACTCGGCGGATTGTACTTGAGCTGACTGATGGTATGTGTCCCCCAGGGGGTTATTAGCTTACAAGGTGGGCCCCCCATAGGTGGAAGTTGATTAATAAGCCATTTAACTATAGTTATAACTACCGTAACTGGTAGTTACCCTAGTTATAACTCAAGTTATCTAACTAAGGGGGGCCCACCTTGTAGGGTTTAGCTTCATCCTGGGTTAACGTCCAATGGTGTCAGGTCGTAGGTCCCTGGAAAAGCCGCTTCTATGGTAGATTTTCCGTTGCCAAGGTACTTCATCTGAGTAAGAACAACTTATAGTGTGTGCAATAGGGCCTTTGTTCCATATTATGAATGCATGGTGTCAAATGGTTAGTGCCATATTGTAGGTGCATGGTGTTAAGTTGTTGGTGAATGGCTATCAATTCAAACGTATTCAAATAAACTATTCACATTGTAGGTGCCTCATGGCTATTGGATAACTTTTTGAGCCAATAGGTCTGGTCTGGTTGGTGCCTTCAACCGACACCAAAATTAGTCAAACAACCTTTCAAACATTGGAGAAACAGACTTAAAACCATGGGCCAAGTACAATCTTAACAATTACCAAGCATCATCAGCTCAGCAGCCATCATGAACCATTGTCTAGCCATCATTAGCCATCATCAACCATCCTTCAACATTATTTAGCAATCATCAATTAACCCGTGTTACCAACCATTCAATCATCGGCTCATTGGCAAACCCATTGTTGACCAACCATTGGCGAAAACATAATCAACCATTATTAGTTAACCAGTGCTACCCAGCCATTATCACTGATTAACCATTAAACCAACCATTATTTAAAAAGTCATTAACCACTGTCATGATTAATCATTAAACATCAAAAACATTAACCACTGAATCCTTGTTCACCATCATTAATCATCAACCATCAAATCAACCAAACTTTGTTAACCCTGACCAAGTAACCCCTTTTAACCAAACCATTAATCAACCATTAACCAAACCATTAATCAACCATTAACCAAACCACTAACCACCATTACTCAACCATTAACCAAACCATTAACCACTATTAATCAACCATTAAGCAACCATTAACCAAACCATCAACAAAACCATTAACCAACTCTTGGCCAACCATTAACCGCCATTAATCAACCATTAACCAAACCACTAACCACCATTACTCAACCATTAACCAAACCATTAACCACTATTAATCAACCATTAAGCAACCATTAACCAAACCATCAACAAAACCATTAACCAACTCTTGGCCAACCATTAACCGCCATTAATCAACCATGAACCAAACCATTAACCACTATTAATCAACCATTAACCAAACCATTAACCACTATTAATCAACCATTAAGCAACCATTAACCAAACCATCAACAAAACCATTAACCAACTCTTGGCCAACCATTAACCGCCATTAATCAACCATGAACCAAACCATTAACCACTATTAATCAACCATTAACCAAACCATTAACCACTATTAATCAACCATTAACCAAACCATTAACCACCATTAGCCAACCATTAACCACTTCACCAAAACCACAGGCACCATTCCCCCTGCACTGAATTCATCGCTCGGCACTTGGTCACCAAGGGCTGACCCGCTTCGCGATCCTCGCGGTTCTCGAAGTAGATCCGGATGTGGCCTCGGAACGAGTCCCCGGAGAGCTGCGGAGCTGCATGAACTCAGCCATGTGAGCAGCATATCGCCAGGCTTGCGAAGGACGGCCAGCCATATCGCAAGCATGCAGTTTGATGTGCTGCCGTTGGTTCCCTGGGATGTTACCGGTGTAGATGTTGCTGTAAAGATACCCCTATACCTACCTAGCAGGTAACCAACCCCAGCCACAACAATGGTAGAAACCAGCTGGTTACCTACTATGATAGTAACTGGAAGGTTAGGGATAGGTGCCGCTTCAACCATGGCGACCCAGGTGCTTTCCCGTGCGCTCTTTGGTAGCTCGCCCGGGCTTAATGGTTTTCCGTTGGTCATTCAAGCACTGGGATAGCTCACGAACAGGGCATTGATTAGGAATGCTTGTTTGGTTGGCTCATTCCCCGGCCTAGTTCTTTCCAAGCACTTGCTGATTGCCATGTTCATGTGGCAAAGTGGTTCGATTTTGAGAACAAACTGCTTTATAGTCTCCCAAAGCAAACTGCTATCATGTAATCATATTTCACTATCGAATGAAAAATGCATTTGGCTGGCTATACCATGATACTTAATCGTTTTAAATGATGTGATGTGCTGCGCTCTGATATGATTTCAAAATTGTTATGATACATCCCAACCAAATGCAATAATGTACTGAATCCACCGCAAGGATTTGTACAATATCTCTACCATACATTGCAAAAGTGATCACTGTTTGCCATGAATTCATGCCATGATGAGCAGTGACCTCTGACAGTAACGAATGACATAAATACATTGTGGCTTTGGGTCAAGCGTTGTTGTGATCCAGCAGCATTGACCACTACAAACAGCCTTTGTTAATGACCATTCCAAACCAATATCAAATCACCAAACATGATTACTCATGAACTATTGGAGAACCAATTGTCAACAACCAATCGCAGTTGCCTATCACCATTGCTACCCGACCAATATTACCAGGGGCCTACACCTACCCCGAAGTAACAAGGGCCAGTTCCCGGACCATTCCGAAGCATTCAATACCAATACGATTAAAATACCAATCATTCCGAAACGCGATGATTGTAATCTAGCTGTAAAATATAGTAATCATTGCTCACCTTAACCAAGTCTAACCAATAGTGGAAGCCATAATTTCTATTGGTCAACTACTGGCACTCCTGGTAGCTGTAGCTCCAACTGGCTCCCCCTTGGAAAGGGCCAGAACGGGCTATCCCTGGCTCCTGGCCTCGCTGCCTTCCAACCACCAGCCATGTCATCTTCGCTGCCAAAGGGGCTGGTGTTGGGCCGTTGCCCCAGCGCAATAGTGCGATGGCAGTCGGGCCGTTTGATGATCACCTGAACCGTGCTGTTTGGGGTGCAGCGAGGTCATGGCATTCCCTGGTCATTCAGGGGTTAGCCAAGTGACCAGGGCATTCATTGAGTAGTAGTCAGGCAATTCATCACCTAATTACCTGCATGATCCATGAGTTGCACCATTATTTGCGGAGGAATTCAACCAGGGCAGTGGCATTGCTGGTTATTCAACGAATTACCTGGTGAATCCCTGGTTAAGACCAGGTGATTAGCCACTATCACAACATGTGATGAATAATCGGTGGTTGAATAGTGGTTGAAAGCTGGTAAAGCCAAGAGGCATTCAACCAAAATGGTTCATTGATCGTCAATTGGTAGCTTGATTTGTGGTTCATCGGTGGTTTAATGCCACCATGTAGTGATGGTGTGAATGGATGGTTCAAGAATCCCTAGTGATGGTTGATATGAGTGGCCAATAATGTGTTGTGGAACTATAGGTGGACAACCGTGGCTACTGGTTACTACCGTACCCATCAGAAGACAAAAAATATCTACAGAGGTACCTCAATGATCGCGAATAATGGGAGACCCACTTGTCAATAATGTTTTAGGTTCGACCAATTCATTGATCGTGGCTAACACCTAATCTAACCATCATGTATTTATCAACCATCATTTTTTTTACCAGCCATCATTTGGCCACTATCTATTTGAACATGATCAATAACTGACCCATAATTTATCACACAACTCAAACGATTATTTTACAACATCTTATTTGCCCACCATCATCAACCTTCAATTGAGGTTATAGATGATGATTGATTCTAACGATCAATTCTTTTCTGTTGGTTCATCGTTGGTCAAAATGCAATCCTGATGAATCATTGACTATTTTGTTGGTTAATCATTGATTATTCTGTTAGTTAATGGCGGGCCCACTCGAATTTGTGCTCACCTGGATCCTTGAATTGTTGTAAACTCATCTTACTCAGATGTACAGCTTGGGTGCGGGAAACATCCAGCAATTTCGAAACCCTACAAGGTGGCGAAAGCCAACCCCCATGCCATGAAACACAGTGCTTAGCACTGTGGCCCAATGGATAAGAACCGCTTCACAATCAACTATGATCTCATCGCTGTTCATCATCGATGAACCATCAGTTTACAATCATTTCATCATCATTCAGCACTAATCTACCGTCATCACTCACCACGAATCAAGCATCAACCATCAATAATCGCCAATCAACCACCATTTAACAACCAATCAACCACCAATCAACCACCATTTGACCAGTCCTCCTCCCAGCGCCACGGCGGCCCCACGGCCGCCGCGGCGGGCGGGCCCCCCACCGTGAGCTCCGTCGTGGAGTGCGTGGACCACGTGGCGCTGCGCTGGAGCAGTTGCTCCACGATGCCGTCGCTCACGGTGCCTCGCTGCGGACTCAGCTGGTTTCGAGTAACGCCTTGAGTGAACCAATAGAAATGGTGGTTTCTCAAGCCATAGGGAACCCCCAAAATGGATGGTGTATTACTATAAATGGCTAATATTGGATGATTTGGGGGGCCCCCCCTATAGTTATTTAGTACCATGGTTGATTAACCACCTATCCATCAACCATGGTATTTAACCCAGCAATAGTTACAAACCATTAGCCCAGTAGTTGGGGTACAACTAACATAGTAGTTAGCAACCAGTAAACTAACATAGTAGTTAGCAACCAGTAGTTATACCATGTAGAAGTAGCCATGGATTAGTGACTGGGCTAATGATTAAGTAACTACCACTACTGGAAAATCACCATATTTTGTAGAGAGACCCTGGGAAACCATCAATAATGGGTGGATTTTTCAGCCAGCCATGTTAGTTTTCCAGAGTGTAACACCTTAAGTGAGCTGAACTTAAGTGACAACTGCTCTTTTCACACCTGAAGTGAACTGATCTTGCGTGGCAACCATGAGTTAGCCACGCTGGCTCAAGCAAACCATTTTCCATTCTCAGGTACGTGACCTCGTACCTACAAGATCCTACAAGGTAACCAGTGTAGTTCAAACTTGGGCAACTAGCAGTTGTGGAACATATCTGGTTGGTGGTTTCAACCCCTATGAAAAATATCAGTCAACCAACCAATTGTTAAGAACCATCAGGGAAAATGAACATGTTCTAAACCACCAGCCAAAAATGATGAAAACTGAATGGTGAATCTGAGCTTATAATGTTCGGAGGTGCCACTCTGGTAAAAACAGGCAGCAATTGGTTGCTGCTGGTACCTAAATAGATTGGTGGTCAATAACCATCAGCAAAAACTCAGTAAAGCTGTGAGTTGCTAACAATCATTACACTTGATCAATTGCTATCAACACTTGCTCGCTATCATCTTACTCGCGGTGAGGATTAGGTAATAATATAGACTATGCAACCGGTTGCTGAAAACAACATCAAAACAAAGTATAAATTAGATACGAATATAACGGCCATAAGCAAGTGGTGGTTGGTAGGACCCGTTGTAGTAGGTAGTGTCTACATTAGGAGCTAGTTTGCAAGGCCATTGTTTTGGGTACTAGTTTATCAGCAGCATTAATCAATAGAATCGGTACTAATGCTTGGTTGGTGAAGATTGGTTGTAGTAGTGGTTACTAGTGATTGATTGTGACTAATTATTGGATGCAATTGGTCAGAAAAGCGATTGGTGGAGATGCTGCATTAGCTAACAACATCAATGAAGGTCGCAGCAAACAATCTTTACGGCAGTGATATTGGTATCATTAGCAACATGGATTGGGCTTGGCCGTTGGTGATGGGCTGCCAATAATTGCACGATGGCCCCCCTAGGTGTAACTTGGTTTGTAATCCATCAAATGACAGCTACCATTTGACTAGAAGTTACCCTGGTTACAAACCGACTTAGCATGACTTAGCTATGCTTATGGTAACAAATAGTAACGTATCTTGGCAACACCTGTAACTTAGCCAAGTAATCTATGTAACTCGGCGGCAACACCTTGTATATGTATATGTATGTAAGATGAAGTGATCACAGCTCCCTGCAAGTGCGGCAGCCAAGCTTCCCATTAGCTTCGCCATTGGGGCCACCTCGGCGCGGATTTTCAGATCTCGACAAGTTGGTACCCTGCTGGCCTCGCTTCGCTGTGGGTACCCTTGGTTACTTAGCTGCCTCGCAACCACTACAACCACCAGCCAGGTGAATCAAGAAGTTGAGCCACCAGCCGTCAAGCAGGTTCTGCGGTGGGTCAACCGGTCAACCACTGAGCTGCTTGAGGTATGATCCTGAGCAAAAGGGAAACCAAGCAGTGCCAAGCAGCTATTAGAAACATCTTTTCTGGACAAACCCGTCTCCTTTGGTCATGGTTCGAAATACGAGCTGGCCAGTAGTCAGCATTGATGTTGCCGAATCAGAATCATTAATCATACAACCGCAGCTTCAGCACCGTTACCCATTCCATCTCCATGCTTAAGGTCTATAGTTTATAAGTCATCAATCGGTAATTGTATCTACGATTCACTATAACCTATACAGTAAATCACCCATATATCCTGGTTTGTAAGTCATTTAAGGATAGTTGCTTCTACCATTTAACTAGGGCCCTACTCTCTGGAAAACATAGCAATGGACAACTTCAATTGTTTCAAGGAAAGCATGGAAACAGCTATATAAATGATCTTTGCCAACAGCTGGGGGCCCTACCCAGTCCATCGACCATTGGCAGTTTGGTAACCGAGTGACAGCTGCTCCTCCCTGTTGACATTGGCTGGACATGTTCAGCTGAATATTTCCCAGGAAAGCCTCAGAAAATCAGCACGAACATGCAAAAATGCGCCAACAAAAACAGGGAAAGTGTCGAGAATGGTGAGTTAATGCTGAATTTTCAATGTTTCATTGTTGATGTGTTTAATCAACGGTTAATTTGTGGTTAAAGGTTGCTCGATGACTGATCATTGACAACGGCCAGATCCGGCTAGGCATGGTCAGTATTGACAAGGGTAAGTCCTGATTAATGGCAGCCTATAATGGTGAAATGATGGATCGTGGCCCACTTGACCTACTCCCGCAATGCGGGTTCGTTGTAAATAGGGTTGCTACAAGGTGGGCCCCCCTCGTTATAAGTTGATTAATAAGCCATTTAACTATAGTTATAACTACCATAACTGGTAGTTACCCTAGTTATAAGCCAAGGTAGCTAACTAAGGGGGCCATCTTGTAGGGTTGCTAACCACCATCCGCATCCAGTCACAAATAAGAGTATCACTACCATGTGGTGACGCCTCTCCTGCTAGCTCCTTGGCTCCCTTGTCAGAAGGGTACACCCCAGGCTCCAAATCGCTCCCTCCCAATCAACAGCCAAATCGACAAGTAGAAACGTGGATCTCATGGAAACTTGAACTTTACGGGCCTGCCTTACAGGAAACAAAAAAACATGGGTTCCAGCAAACCTGAAAAAAATGCAGGGGAAAAAAATAAACGTGCCAAAACACACTTGGCAAATGATCAAACGTGAAAACATGGTTGGTGCCTTCAACCCCTACTGTATCAAACATATTAGTCAACCGACCATTAATTTAACAACGTAGGGAGAAAACAAAAAGCCAACCAGTAAATCAGAACGCGTGTTGTGGATATGGCTGTTGGAGCATTGAAGCTATACCAGCAACCAATGATGGCAGTTCACTGCCACCTTTGTTGGAGAACCAGTTAAACGCAAATCCATGTTTTGGACCTTCCATGAAACAGTTTCGTCACTACCATCAACCCCAAGATGCTGCGAATCGCAGGGCAGTTCACCGTCTTACCTCCCATCTCTTGCTGAGCAAGGGCTAGGCTCACCGGGGAACGTGTACCGACATGTGCTTGGGGATCTTCTCATCGAGAATTCCTGCGGTCAACATCCGCAGGGACATGAAGCCATGGTGAACCCGTTGGGGAGCTGAGGATTGGGGGTGCCATGGCCTGTCCCACTGATGGGGCTGCAGATCTACACTCTGGTAAACCAACATGGCAATGGACAATCTACCGATTATCAATGGTTTCCTATAGGGAATCTCTATTAAGCATGGTGATTTTCCATTGCTGTATTAGTCTACCAGAGTGTAAGTGCTGGGGTGGTTTCCAAGCTTTGCCGAGCTGAGGCAAACATGGAATTGTGGAATGATGGTTAACAGGGATGGCTAGATTTGATTTCAAGCTATTGGGAATAAACAAGAACGCAATGGATGCCAATATCAGCAATTAACTGGTGCTTTAAGAAATCCACCTTATCAAGCTTGACTAGGTATGGTTAAGCATTGAGAACTCTGAGCTGCTTGATGTTGCTGCAGCGATGGCTAACGGAACTTGATGACTCATTTATGATTATTAATGCTGAGGAATGGGAACTAATGTCCGATAAACAATTGGCGGTAACAACAGAATATCCCACTAATGGCTATATCCCACCACTCATGCAGCTATACCTCACTCAATGAATGGATGGTTGCTTAACCCACCAATGTGGATCATAACCATCTTAGGATGAAGCTGGAGGTAATCAAACTCAGTATGTTTGTCACGCACCTACAGGGTTGTCGCTATCAAATCACTTAGAAAAAATAACTTCACAACGCTGTCAAATCACTTAGAAAAAAAGAACTTCACAAGGCTTGGTCTCAGGAGATTGGATCTCGAGTGGGTCAAGTGGCCATCAAATTTGTAGGAGCCCTCTGCTGCTAGCAATCGGCCGTTTCAACCCCAGTCCCCAGCCACCAAACATCTTACGCCATGCCCGGCTGGCCATGCCCCGTCCTTTCAACGGGTTCGCGATGGAATCAAAACCTCAGCACCCACCAGGGGGCTTTTGGTGAATGATGACCAATGATGCGTTAACCGCTCGTAAAATAACATTACCAGTGATGACTCATGACTACTGATGACTAAGGTAAGCTGAATCAACTATCGCGGTTCCACCCTTCAATTATCACGGTTTTCAGGTTCACACCTACAGCACCTTGGGTTACTTGGCAGTGAGGATTGGACCTTGTGGGTGTCACCGAATGGTAGCCCAAGTCTACACCCCCAATTGACCAAAGATCCCAGCTGCAGTCCGTTCATCAACTGGGAGTCAGTTCAGCGTCATGCAATAAAAATGACCAAGTGGTGAAACCACGAACAAACATCTCCGAACAAAATGTGTATACTACAGGATCCGCTTATTTTGTTAGTAATTTCCATCATGTTTCACCAGATTTATTTACAATTCCGATCCTTATCATAGCTTAAGACCTCTTGGGAATTAGTTAAAATCAGCCATGTTGACCATAGCAACTATGAGTACCTCTTATCATCACTTGTCAATTGTGAATACCTCACGGCATTCTGTTTTCTAAATCAACCACCTCATATCATGGTCAATAACCTGTTCCTTAACTTATGACCTCTTGGCTTGGTGGTTTTGTCGATCCCTTGCTAAAAGTCTAACGGCTCTCTCGTGGCTATCTAACTTTGAGCGGCGAAAATGGCAAAATCATATCCCAAAAAGTCGAAGAAAAGCTAGCAGCTATGGTAGTAGCTGTAACCTACCCAGAACCTACTATAGCTGCTAGCCACCTATTAACCACTACTATAGCCACCTTTAACCCATTAACCACTACTACCATAGCTGCTAGCCACCTTTAACCCATTAACCACTACTATAGCCATCATTTACCAAAGGTAGGAGTTGTAAGCCACCATTATCCCCTATCATTAACCATTACTAACCATGATTAACCATAGAAAAAACCAATGGTTTCGCCAAGATAGCAGCTGTAATCCACCCAGGAACTAGGGCTGTAGTATCGGCTCCCCTATCATTAACCATTGTGTTCCCTGTGATTTGGCTGGTCATTGTAAGCCATAAACTTGATGGTTAACTGCTTGACCCATAGCCATATATAGCTGGTATATATCATAATATCCCCTATAGTTGCTAGTTGTTATCCCCTATTATTAACCATTAACTAGCTATTAGTTGGTCATTATCCCCCATTAGTTGGTTGATTAATATTGACCCATAGCCTAGTATCAACCACCTCACACATCGAATACGGTCGGCCAGGTGACCGAGGCGAACTCTCAGCGAGGCCATGTTCACCTTGAAGGTGCTGAACCTGGGCGCGATGCGACGATGAATGGCTGCTGGGTGTTGAAATGGCATGGTGTGTGGCCATGGAATCCATGGGATCTCATGGTTGGTGGATATGGAGGATATGGATGGGTGGAATCCATGGATCTAATGGATCTGATGTTGGTGGATATGGAGAAAAAAGGTTAGTATGAGGGGATTTGATGATTAGTTTGATGGATTTGAATGGACAGTATATGAAGCATAGTGGCTAATATGATGGTTTAGTGCATGGAGTAAAACGGTTCACATGGGATAATGGTTAGCGTAAGGCAATGATCTGTTGGATGATGGTTGCAGTGATTGTTTACATAGTGCATAATGGTTAAAAGGGTAGTTGAAGAAATGGGATGGCTCGTGAACAACCATGGTCAATATACATACATGTTTATGTAATGATTAACATATTAAGTGTTCAGTGTAACACATGAGTCTGCAGCCAGCTGTCTTTTACATGCAGCCTGCCTATGGTCATGGAGAGTTTCCTCCATTTGCGTTGGTTAACACCCAGTCACACTGGAAGCGAGATCAACTGATCAAACACGCTTGGCCTCGCCAACCTAACAGATCTACCCAACCCGGGGGAAAACACCACGGGGTCAAGCTAACTGGAAGGAAGGATATGGCAAGGGAGAGAAACGCTCTCCGGTGCACTGTCACAGACAGGACCACGGCATAGCACTGCTATACCTCTCCCCTATCACGGGAGTAAGCCCGGCTCAGTAGACGATGAAGAAGAAGTGGTACTGCTCGAAGAAGAAAACATGGGTAGGGGGGGTGGGGAAAAGAAATTTGAACAGCTATTTTGGATCACTTGAACCAAAATGGCGTGTACATGAACATAATATGTATGACAGTTCACCAAGCCTGCCCAGAGCACTAAACTGCATAACATATTAATTAAGTGTTCAGTGTAACACATGAGTCTGCAGCCAGCTGTCTTTTACATGCAGCCTGCCTATGGTCATGGAGAGTTTCCTCCATTTGCGTTGGTTAACACCCAGTCACACTGGAAGCGAGATCAACTGATCAAACACGCTTGGCCTCGCCAACCTAACAGATCTACCCAAGGCACTAAACTCCCAACGCACTAAGACAGGTAGGCAAAGACTCGAGACAACACTCGGAAAGGGAAACGCCAGAGAGCAGTATACACGCTGCTGGAATGGATACGAAAGCCATGGCGCAACAGCCAGGGGTCACTGGCACCCTCTCGGGAGATCCCGTCGGCCCAGTTACTGGAGCTGGGTACCCACTCCCAGTAGGCGTAGGACTGCAGTTGATAGAGTAACAGATGGGCAATCTGAGACATATGATCCAACTCTGGGTTGTCAGAACGGCCACGCACGAGCGCCATCAAGGCGGCAATGTTGTCAACATACCACACTACACGGGCATGGCGGAACAGAGATGGATAGGAAAGCAATCCCTGTACGACAGCTAAGAGCTCCAACTGGGCAATCTTGGTGGGATGAGAAGACCAAAGGTCGAAGATGGATGCATCAATGCGAATGACGGTACCAAGACGCCCGCAACTCGGGTGGACCAAGAGGACACCGGCTTTACCCTGCCGGGGCATGTCCTGAGAAGCATCACTGGCCACTGTGATGTGCATGTAACGGAAACTGTCAAGTTGCACTTGGCGACGAGGACGGACTTCCAACATAAAAACTGGCCAAGGCCAGAGTGAATCGACGGATGCATGATTGAAGCAGGAAGGGCAGCCTATTATATGCAGTTACGGCTAAAGGTAAGCCGAAAAGCATGCCATGGTACCGACGGAACAAGGTGCAAGATCGACCGGGGTCCCGGTAACACACCAAACACGCCCACGTATGAGCGGGTATCATGGGGATCTTGCGGTAAGCTGACGGCAAATCTTCGCCAGAACTACTGATATCGTCCGGCCATTGCGTAGTTGGACAGCCCATGGCAACTCGCAGGGCCTGCAAGTGTAGGCATGGTTGGATCGCACTGCAAAAACGCAACTGATTGGCATCACTAGAAAATGCACTCTGGTGGCCTAAGTTGGCATCATCGATCACTCTCTTCTTTCCGCTAGATTGTTCAATGACAAAACGACGGATGAGGCGAAACGGTTGGTTCAGAGCCAACAATTGCTCCCATGAAATCGCAGGGGAACAAAACCCAGCGGCTTCGTCTTGGTTGCCTGAATCCACAGCAACCTGGTCATCATCAGAGTGACGCATGTGTGCCAACAAATCCTGAGCATCATGCAAACCTCCAGCTAAGACATCATCAAGGCTAATATACTCAGCAGGCTTCACATCCCAAAGTCCACACGGAGGGACATAGCCAACTGCTGGGAAGCCGAGAAGCAGTTGGGAGGGGAAGGAAGTATCCGGCCAACCCATCATGATGGTAAGGATTGCTAACATGGCGAGGTGCACTACCGGATTGACTTGACGAACCTCGACGGGCTGCCAAGCTCGAAGAAACTCACTCACTGGGAGCAACCGCGTGCTCAGATCGCACAACACTGCGAAGTTGAGTTGACGGAGGGAGTGCACCTGAGCGGGACCCTGGGCCATGGCACGGGCAGTGAACTGCAAATCATGGTCATTGGGGCCCATCCAATCTAAGGGTGAACCATGTGCATGAGAGTCCAATGCAAACTGAAAATGGTGGTCAGGGTCCAATCCGAAGGGGACAAGGGGAGCTAAACTGTGGCGTCTGGCAGCAGCCCCTGTTTGATCTTGGACACTGGCTCTTTGAAGGGCAACACCTCCTCGACCGAGGACTAAGGGGCCAAGCTCTCCATCGTGATCAGGATGAACTGACAACATCCAGGTAGAGTAGTCCAAAAACGTTGGAGTATTCAACAAGTCCTCAAGGAATGGCCACTTGAAATCGCCCCATTGGACTGAGGGGAAGAGCGCACACGCACTGGCAATCACGGATGCTTGAGACACAGGGCTGGCAAGAGCTGCTGGGACTCTCAGACCAACCATCAGACCCAGCAGCAAACGCTTGGAGCGCCTGGAGGTCCTGGGAGGC
>VSDK01022242.1:0-11009 GCA_009767595.1 Symbiodinium kawagutii | reverse complement strand
GGGTGGGGGGGGGGGGGGGGTGGGTGGATGTGGGGTGGGTGGATGGATGGGTGGGGTGGGGTGGTGGAAGTTGGGTGGATGGAAGGGTAGGGTGGGGGTGGATGTGGGGAGTTGGTTGGTGGAGTTGGTTGGGTTGGTTGGTGGATGTGGGCGGGTGGAGTGGTGGAAGTTGGGTGGGTGTGGAGTTGGTGGGTGGTGGGGTTGGTGGTTGGGGTGGATGGAGTTGGTGGAGTTGCGGGCTTGGTTAGTCCTTAGTGGCGCATGGTGAGTGGCGCATGGGGTCCACTTGAGCCCTTCCACCATCGCACCTCGGGCGCCGTGCGCAGCGCGAAGCCATGCTGGAACTCCTCCACGATGAGCGCTGCATGGGACTGCGACCAGCTGCTTAGGAAGCCGGAGACCTCGAGGCCCCGTGCAGGGTGACAGGGTGGTGGGTGGTGGTTGGACCAACGGTTAAATGGTGGTGATATGTGATATGGTGGTTAAGTGATGGTTAGGTGATGGTAAGATGGTGGTTAAATGATGGTAAGATGATTCTTCAATGGTGGTTGGTTGGTGGATTTTGATGGCTAACAGTTAAATGCGATGCTTTCTTAGTGGTGAGCGGTGATGTAGCTAAATGACGATCAAATTCGTGGTTAAGTGCGTGAATCATGATAAAATGGTGGGAAAGCGATGGTGAAACGGTGATATGCTGGGGAAATAGTGGTTGAAGAATGGTTCAATGGTTACATGATGAAGAATGGCAAAGTGGTGGTGAAACTGGTGGTGAAAAATCGGTTCCTGGTGATTGCATGGTAGTTAAATGATGGTCTAACGGAGGTTAAATATGGTTAAATTGTGATTTGATAAGGGGCAAAAGGTGGTTGAAGGGTGGTGAAGCGAAGGTTGAATGGTGGGCATTGTTGCGGGAAAGCAGTGATTAAGTGGTGAGTAAGCGACTTTTCACTGATGGTTCAGTGATGGCAAATTGTTGCTTAAGCAATGGTTCAATGGTGGTTCAATGGAATTTTAAGGGCGAGTAATTGATGGCTTATCGCTGTAAGTTCACTGACGTGAAATTAGTGCTGATTCTTGCATGATCTTCAAATAATAAACATGGCTGTCTGATGCTTGCATCAAATGAGCGCGTAACAGTTGAATGATGTTTCGTGTTTTTGATAGCTCGACATGCTCGGGAATATGGATGAAGCTGGCAGCAAGCAGGGGAAGTTTTCCTTCCCTCTTTCTTTTTCTTTCGTGGCATGGCTAGTTGATCAATGATAGCATGTGAGAGGATATTCTTTGTCTCAAGCTTCTGCCACTACAAGCCGTTCAATTTGAACATAACACAGGCAACGATGATTCTTAAAGCTGTGCGCCTTTTGCAATCAATCGAATCAAAGGTCAGCATGCTTGACCGTTACTAAGTATAGCCTACAACCAAGAAGTAGTATCAAAAGTATACCCAATCAAAGTAAAGCCGTGACCAGCAAATTAATTATCTTGTCAAAAGTGGAGTATGCAACACTGAGCCGTGTGCGACTGGGGTTATCACTGGGGCATGGCGCGGCTCAATCAACGCCTATGACCACACGTAACCAGTTAGGTCCAGCAATGGCGGCGCACAGCCATCCGAAGCTGAACCGGATACAGCCTTGCACAACCAACCGTGCGCAACATTCCGCTCACCCACGGATAGCCCACCAGAAATCAACAATTGCCTCTAACAACTAACTTTTGGCCCATTGCGAGACCTGCTTTGCCTTGTAGCCACCTGGTTATGACCAAACCCATGAATCTGCACCCAACTACAACCATCATCAACCATGACCACGAGTCGATGAAGAATCTGCAACCCATTGTAGCGCTACCGTCTGGTAAACTAACCGACTGGAACATGTAGAAATTCAGCTCCTTTCCCAAGGGCCAACTTTTTACGGAACTACCATGCACCTATGAACCATCATCAACTAAAACCACTCTCTCTCTCTCTATGCATGGTGATTTTTGCAGCTCTTTTGGGGAACCGTAACGTGAGAATCACCCACATAATGACCATCATTCAAAGTTGATTGTCACGAGGCCAAGCCTGAAGGAGCTACTCTCGCCGCCTCTTGGACGGCAATAGCTTTCCTATCGCGCCAGGCAGCTTTGTTTCTCCCGACATTTCTGCTTCCATGGCCGACCCCCTCCTCCCTAAGGTGCTGTTCTTGAGAAGTTGCCGCCTCCGAAGCTGGTTCGGAGGCTCTTAGTTCGTTTCGCAGCTCTGCTTGTAGATCCTTCACCAACGCTTCCTCTTCAAGAACTGTATCTTGGAACATCTGGGTCGACGTTACCAGGAATTCGTTGCTTGAAGGCATTTTTTTGCCAGGGCGTCCAACGGCGGATGTGGCTATCCTCTTTCATTCCCTGAATTGACTCCGCGTTCAAGAATTCCAGCTGCGTCTTCCGTATCTTGTCATTGTGGCTGACTTTTGCATCGTCAATTCCCGAATCCAGGAACCATCATTAACACCAACTATTCAAGCATTATAACCATCAAATAACCATCATACAACCATCAAATAACCATCATACAACATGACTACAAGCATCACATACCCAACACTCACCATCCTCAGCCATCCCTTGATCCACCATCCCCCGCCATGTCCCCAGCCACGCCACGGAGCGCCGCACGGTTGACGTGCGCTTCTCTTGTGCCTTGCGCGCGCGCAGGCGCGCGACCTCGTCCTCGAAGCTGGTGACGAAGGCGCCGCTGTTGGGAGCCAAGTGGATCTCGCCTTTCAGCTGCCTCGGGGGAGCGGGGCCCGGTGAGGGGGTGATGATGATGGGCTTAGCTATAGCTACTACAGGGGGACTACTAGGGGAACTATAGCCAGGGTAATATCAGGGTAATGGTGTTGGCGCCCTTGGGTGATGAAGGGTTGATGATGATGTTTTGTTGGGTAGCTACTAGGGCAACTATAGCCAGGGTAAGGTAACTATAGCTTACAAATTATGGTGTTTTGTCGGGAAGGGTAACTACTCGGGGAACTGGGGGCGGGTGAAGGGATGGCTGGGGGAACTACGAGGAGTTCAGGTTTAGGGGCTTGTAATTAGGGGAACTATTGACGGGGACTACTAGTGATGATTTGTTGGTAACTAGGCTACCTGGGCGGTGCGCGGTGAAGGGAGTTGTGGTTCAAAGGGGTGGGAGAATGCATTGGGAAGCCATTGGGGTGGTTCCTTCAACTGGTTGGTTGAGTGGTCGTGTGCAGTTCTTAGGTGGTCACTAGGATAACTACAACGGAAAATATGTTTCCCCCAGTGACCAACCACTAAATGGGTCAGGAACCAAAGAAACTGACCCAGTGACGTGGGTCACAAAGTGATAAGCTGGTTCCTGACACAGGTGGTTTCTAGATTGTCAAATGGGTCAGGAACCAACAAATCACTGGGATGTGTTGCTGCATAAGTGGGACAGCTGTTGCTGTGGGGAGCCCAATATCACAAACTCCTAGCGTGGATGGCAGGTCCCTGCAGGAGTAGCCCACAGAGAGGGATCAACAAAAAAAATGGGATGCATCAAGAAAAAATGAGTTCCCAAGACAAAAGGAAGAAGCAGCATTTAAGAAGGCAAATGGTATCAAGAAAAAAAATGCCAGGGATCAAAACAAATGAGTTTCCATAACAGAAGGCAAAGGGCGCAGCCTTAATTTGAGACTGCTCCTCTCTCTTCTGAATTGTGTGTTTTGCTCCTCTCTCTTCTGTATTTGAATGGTTTGGGACATCTTACCTTCCATTTTCCATGGGTGTATGGTTTTAGGGTTTCCTTGTTTCCTTGCTCCCTTGCTTCCTTGCTTCCTTGCTTCTTTGCTTCTTTGCTTCCTTGCTTCCTTGCTTCTTTGCTTCTTTGCTTCCTTGCTTCCTTGCTTCTTTGTTTGCTTGGTTCCTTGCTCGCTTGCTTGCTTTCCTTTTGTTTTGATGCTTGCATTTGTTTCTTGATGCATCCCAATTTATTTATTGATGTGTCCCGTTTTTTTGATGCATCCCATTTTTTCGATGCCCCTCCCAGTAGCCCAGCTCTTTGGAATCAGGTCATATATATAAAAGTGAATCCAGTGAACTGTTATGAGTTTTCCTGCAACAATAGATTGACGAATTTCAGAGTCGTTCTATAATCAAAGAATGCTTGCTATCAAAAGTTGGAATATATAGTTTCTATCATTGAAGGTTTCAGCGATTTATTGGCACCAGTGGTGGACTCATGAAAAATCCACATTTCCTCAAAACTATGCACATGCACACACAAAGAGAAGCATCAACAAACACCGAAATGAACGTCCGCGTATGTTAATTTGACATGTATTTCTATACATACGAATATAAAGCTACATGTTTTCACAGCAAATTTTCAGCTATGTTGCCAATAGTGGAACGAACACGCACACACACACACATATTCAGAAATAGATAGATAGAGAAAAAAAATAGATAGATAGATAGATAGATAGATAGATAGATAGATAGATAGATAGATAGATAGGCACAAGCATATTGAAACACAAATAGATGTATAACGATACACACACACACATGCTTAAAAACAATATATAACATCATAATGCGCAAAAATCAAGTCTTTTTTTTTGCCGGGGTCTCACTCGGATTTGCCCTGATGGTGCCCGCAATCGTTGAACGACCGGCACCCTTCCCAGCCGTGTGGGGAGCGAAAAGGCAGGAAGTTGCTATAGGAAGTATGTGACAATAGGTGTCAAACTACGATGATTCTTCTCCCTCTCAGTCAACGGAAACAAACTGGTACCAACTAGCATGGGCACATTCCAGCAAGATGTGACTGAGCAAGGATTGCTGATCGAGAATGTAGCCCCAATCCACCTCATTACTGCCACTTGTAGGACAAATGGTTGCTGAAACATACTCAGATGTTAGCACAAGAAGTCTTTGCATATATAGATCAGAAAAAATCTCAATTGTACTGAATCTATGGATAATTACCCATAGATTATAACGGTTAATTAATTGATGTAAATTAATATATCCCGTTAATTAATTACCCACTAATTTACATTAATCTATGGGTTATATAATCTTGGTGGCTTATAGATCCCTCGCTAAAAATATATGTTTAGTGGTTATATGGTAAATCAATCAGATCCCAAAAACACTAAAAACCTAAGTTAGTGGGTATAAGCCATCCAGTAATCCTTAATTGCTGCATAATTCACCCATTCCACACCGGCAACCGCCCGCCCCAGAACCTGCCGGTGCTGCTCGCCGAATATCGCAGGATGCCTTGTCCTGGCGGCTGATCATCGGGCCCCTAATCCTCAGCCTCCAAAGGTGCCATTGGTTTTAAATTGGCGATGGGTCAAGCAGTTCACCAACCAATGCTGGGGATAAACCAACCAACTAATAGCTGGTAAATGGTGAATAGGGGATGGCACTTAACCAACCAACTAATAGCTAGTTAATGGTTGATAATAGGGGATAATAACCAACAATTATAGGGGATATACCAGTTAACCAACCAATGGCCACTTGTATGATTGTTGGTTATAACTATTTAAAGTGGTTCATAATAGGGTATGATAAGCAACGATGATAAGGGATATAAGATATATACCGAGTATATGGCTATGGGTCAAGCAGTTAACCAACCAATTTCATGGGGGATGATAACCAGTAACAATAGGGAAAATAATGGTTAATGATGGGGGAACCAGGGCTACAGGGTTTTGACCCACGGCCAACTTGGGACTGTACAGGGATTTGACGGGGATCAGCAGGGACTGCACTGAGATTTACAAGGAATATAGATTGCCAGGATTCCAACAACCCTGCCTGGAAAAATGTTTTATGGCTGGTACCTAACAACTGTGCTAGATGGTAAAAAACGTTACAATGTAAGGACATACCATTGGGAAACCACCTAGAAAGGTATTCTAGGAATGGCCTGGTATCCCAATTTGAAATTGGTTTCAAATCAAAAGTCAATACCAATACATACCGTTAGAAAACCACCAAGTAAGGGAAACCACCTTGAAAGAGTTCATTATACACCATTAGCCGCCAATAGCCCAGCTTTTTACATACCTTGGGGGTTCCCGGCAGGTTTGAATTTTTTTCCGTTTTTTTGGGGAATTATTTTCCATTTCAGAGCTGGGAATAATAGCTGCTACGTTCTGGGGTTCCTATTCCTCTTCGGGTGTGGTGAATCTATCCCTCTTTGGGTCTGTACCTGGTGGGTTTGTGGTTAGGGTTGAGGTTGACTTGAGGTTTTCTGACTTTAGGGTTGCTTTGAGGGTTTTTGGTTGCAGGGTTGAGTTTAGGGTTTCTGGTTTTAGGGTTCATTGTATGGTTTTGCGGTTTTCAGGGTTGGGTTTAGGGTTTTTGCTTTTAGGGTCGAGTTTGGGGTTTATGGCCTTTGGTGTCTTTTTTTGGTTTTTTGTCTTAGGATTGGTTTTAGGTTCATTTTAGAGTTTATGGTTTAGGGTTGAGTTTAAGGTTTATTGCTTCGAGTCTATGGTGTTGGGGTTCCTTGTAGGATTTCTGGTTTTAGGGTTGGGTTTAGGGCTGATGGTTTTAGAGTTGAATTTAGGGTTTATGGTTCTATGGTTGATGTTATGATTGTTTTGTGGCTTTAGGGTTATTTCAAGTTTTACAGTTTCTTAGGGGTGATTTGCAGTTTTCTGATTTTAGGGTGCATTTTGGGTTTATGGTTTGGGTTGAGGCTGATTTCAGGTTGTCTGACTTTAGAGTTTCTTTTAGGGTTGATGTTTAGGGTTAAAATTGATTTCAGGTTTTCTGACTTTAGGGCTGCTTTTAGGGTTTATCGTTGTAGGGTTGAGTTTAAGAAATTTGGTTCTAGGGTTCATTGTATGGTTTTGCGGTTTTAAGGTTGGGTTTAGGGCTGATGGTTTTAGGGTTGGCTTGCCTGTTTGCCTGCTTGCTCGCTTGCTTGCTTGCTCGCTCTGAAAACGGAAAAAAATCCTCAAAAAAAACGGAACACATCCCAAGAAATATAGGACCCCTTATATGCTATACCTTTTATTGTTGGCAAAAACAAATCTCAAAAATCAAAAAACCATATAAGGCATATACATATGCCAAAAACCTTACATATCTTATCTTGGTGGCTTTTAGATCCCTTTCTAAAAGTCCAACTTTGAGTGGCAAACAATGGTAAATCAATCATATCCCAAAAAGCCGAGCAAAACCACAGGGGGTAGCTGTACTCCACCCAGTTATATATTTGGTTCTTACAAGGTGGGCCCACCTAGTTACAAGTCTACTAATGAGCAATTTAACTATAATTATATCTGCCATAACTGGTAGTTACCCTATTTATAACCCAGCTGACCTTTGGGGGCCCACCTTGCAACTGACATGGTTGATCCATGTGTGGTTAACCACTGTTATGGTTGATTCATGGATGAGTTCTGTAAGCATCACTTGATGGTTCGATGGCTGATTGTGGCTGATTGTAGCTATAAGCTGATTAAGAAGCCATTGAACCATGGTCATATCTTCCATAAACCAACTTAGCAAGGGGCCCCATCCTTGTACCTCCAAAAGGAGGTACGGTGTAGCTGGCTGGTTTGGGGTTAGCCACCAGCTGTATGCTTACTAAGGGGGCACACCTTGTATACCTTACCAGGTGGGCCCTCCTAGTAATAAGTTGATTAATAAGCCATTTAACTATAGTTTTATCTGCCATAACTGGTAGTTACCCTAGTTATAACCCAAGTTAGCAAACCAAGGGGGCCCACCTTGTAGATTGACCATTGGTACCCATATAACCCATAGGGGTTATAAGCCAACTTATAACTACTGGGGCCCACCTTGCTTGGTTCCCTTACTTGGTGGCATTGGCAGGAAAGCACCGGCGCCTCGAGGGAGTTGGCTGAGTTCACACCAGCGCTCCTGCCAAGAATCCTCAGTCGAAGGTCCCGGAACGCACAACTCGCTGGCAGATCTGACGAGGAAAATATATGGCTATGGGTCAAGCAGTTAACCAACCAATTTCATGGGTGATAAGTTCACCAACAATCATAGGGAAAACAGCCTGGTGACTGATGGGGGAACCAGGGGCACAGGGATTTGAACCACTGCCATATGTTATATGGATGTTTTACATAGAACATATGTGAAAAATATATGATATACTGAATTTGTTCAAGCATTTTGTTGGATTTTCTATTGCTAGATGTGGGTTCTCAAAGAAATCCAACATCCAGCATGTTCCAGAGATTTTCCGAGGGACCCCTCAAGGATATGTGTCTTTTTCAAACTAGGGGACCCCCAAATCATCCAGCTTTAGTATTGCTTAGTAATCATCCGTTATATCAAACATTTGATTTTTAATCACGTGATAAACCATCGCTTTTTTGGGAGTCCCCTGTACCAAAAGAAAATGCCTTCAGGTGTCAACTTGCAGCATGCAACAAGCACTAAAAAATCACACGGGCTGTCCATGCGCGTGGGTTGGCCGCGGGCACAATGATCTATGTAGGTAGAAGCACCTTGAAGGAGATCGATCTTCCCTAACTTTCAGCAATGAAACCATTTACAGGTTGAGGATGGTCCAATGCCGCATCTAAACCAAGGATGAATGCTCTTTGTGGGGTAGCTCCTGAAAACCATAGTCTAGAAATATCCCACGGCTCAATGCTCAACCAATTGATTTACAGGAAAACATGTCAGGAAACCAACATGTATGATGGTAAATAGGCAATTTTCCTTGATATTTTTCGATAACACAATTATATGACTATATCTTGTTACCGAAATTAGGACACAATCGCTGGGAGGAAGTTAGTGATTGCAACCACTAGGCGAGCACATAGATGTGATGATTCATTCTTTTTGGGCACTAAGTGTATTCAGAAACCTTGTTGCAATGCAATCCTACGAGGAAGAATCAAAGGGGTAACAGTGGACACAACTATCAACTTGCTGCATGCACCACAACTATCACCATGACCATTCTTATCGACCTTGTTGGAAGAGTAAGAAAACCTAAACGTTGCTTGGATGTTATGAGTTTGCAAACGTTGTGCGGGTTGGTTTCGCTGGGTGCTGGTATCCATCGCCAACCATCATTCACCAAATAGTTTTCCAGTGTTTTTTGCTGAATAATGTAGAAGTTTCAATTGCAATGAACACTTCATCATTGGTAATCATCATGCATCATTTCTAGATCAGTGAATTACAATTGGAATGTAAAACAAAAAACAAATAGTACAACATACACAACTGTGATCAACTGTGATCTAAAATGACTGATTGGTAGTTCATAGGGCCCTCCCCAATGCTGCTGAGAATTGTTACTGCTCTTGAGCACCCCTAATGCTTCAAAACCATGACTTAAATAATCAATTCTTCGGGCATTTCAGGAAATGAATGGTCCAATGCTATGGCCACGATTGACTAGTAAATTTATGATGTTACAACGGTTGATGGTTTCTCAAGTCATACCCCCAGTTATCATCCGTTAGATTGACCATTTCTAGCAATAAACCACCATAAATCAGCATAAACCATCATAAGCCAACCATTTTTTGGGCGTTCCCATTCCAAGAAACCAGCATCTTGCCATCCCCTGCACTCCAACAACGTGGCCATCCACAGGCGCCGAGGTGCTTGGAAGGGTCTAAGCTTGGCACGTTTCGTGAGCCAGCCGCTGACCAAGACCTTCTCCCCCGGGGCCCGTGGTCGCATGCCCCCGTGGAGCGTCGCCTGCCACCGTGGCTGCAGCGATGTGACATGCGGATGACGGTCACGCGCGGGTTCGGAAACTAACCTGCCAAATTATTCAGAAACTAATCTTCGGAAACTAGAACCGCAGATTCAGAAACTAAAAGAACAGATTCGGAAACTAGAAACGCGGCTTCGAAACTAAAAAACTATTGATTCGGAAACTACAAACAACGGAGCTGGCGCCCATCAATGGCTTCCTCGTTGGCAACTCCATGTTGCCCCTGTCCTTGCCATGTGATTGCACGCTCCTTGAGTAGGAAACACCACTTTCTCTGACAGTCGTTTTCCGCTGTGCAACGTGCATGGACGACGAACTCAGCCGGTGTGATGGCCAGGTCCTTCTACGATTTTCTGTTTCACTTTGTCCACTGTGCCTTTCGTCTGAGTCTGAATCCAAGACTTCACAGAGTCTCTCACGCTGCTGCTGCGCGTGCGTCTTCTCTGCTGGCCAAGGCTTTTCCACTCGTCCCATCCTCCACGAGCAGCTCTCGGCAAGAGCAGCACGAGGAGTCTGCTGGCGCCACAATGTCCTTGTGTACTTATTTGGGTACACGAAGTATAGCATGAGTTGAGGAACTGGGAAAACCACTCTGTAACCAAAATATTGACCAATGTGGCGAGCTGGGTCGGCACCCCAGCTGTTCCAATCAAGCTAACCAAACATTGCTGACGGCCTAGCCGAAGGAAGATGGAAGCCACTCCATGGCCAAAAGAAGAGAAACACCCATCATAAAGCACTATCAACCTCGGCAATAGCCAATCACAAAGCACTATTCACGTCTAGTGGCCATTAAAAACGGACCACCACAACCACAAAACACCCATTAAATGACCACTATAAACATTTTTCCAACCAAAAAAATCCAACAAACATCCAACTTTTACCCACTAGAGTAGTTGACCACCACCACTGCCACCGCCATTAAATGGCTGTGGGTCAGTTCACCCCGTACCCCTGGTTCCCCATCATTAACCATGGTTTTCCCTATAAAATGGTTGGTTATTATCCCCAATTATTGGCTGGTTAATATTGACCCATAGCCAGATGAACCACCATGACATGACCAGCACCACTGCTGCGCCTTCTCAGGTCCACCGACGTCCACAGAGCCGCGCCGCTCCATAGAGCTGCGCCGTTCCGCGCGGAAGCCTTCGCGGAGGAAGGAGTCCACCGCCTCCTGAGCTGGGGAAGGAATGGGGAACTGATGATCAGATTATTCATCAAAGGAAGTTTAGTTACGAAGTGCGGAACTTCCGTGTTA
>VSDK01022241.1:626483-639083 GCA_009767595.1 Symbiodinium kawagutii | reverse complement strand
GAAATTTTCAAAATCGATTGAAATTTTTCAATCTAGGATGCTCTGGGGAGTTGGACCCAGATGATCTGATACTTGTCGGAAACCAGGTGGGTGTCCGTCTTTGGAACCGTGTACACACCATTGGTTCCAGATGCTTTCAAAACACGGGAGACATCGGATGCATTCACACGGATGTGGAACTGAAAGCTGGTAGCGGAGCTGGGGTCTGAGCGCGCTTTGCCTTTGGCGAAGTTGCGTCCCCACGGTGGTGATGCAAGGTCCAATTTGTCATCGATGCCCAAAAGCAGCAAAAGACATGTGCGAATGGGTTTCTGAGTAACCTCTACCCACTTGGCTGGATCCAGTTCATCACGGAAAGTGGTCACGGAGATCACCGTTGAGTCCCCAACTTGAATTTGGACATCTGTGTCTGATGATACCTCAATGGGAACCTGGCCCATTTGGTGAAGCACACCCTGCACGATGATTGGAAATCCTGCCTTGTTGAACATGGGTACATTGGTGACTTTGCATTTGGAGCGATCATCACACAGGCAATGGCCAAGGACAAGGATGGCCAGTTCATCAGGTGAGATTTTCTGATTGGCGGAGATCCAAGGTTCAGCTTCCTTGGGAGTCATAATGACCACCCCACAGGCATTGGGCTGTAGCCGGTCCAGTTGCGTGGAGTTGGATCCATCCATGTTGACAAAGAAACCCTCCTGCAAAGTGAGGAGGTTGGGAATCAACTGGTCCTGCTGGTCCTTCTTCAATTGAGCCAATTTGTCTTTGATTCGCTTGCCCGCATCACGCTCTTTGGGGGAAAGCGTTGGGAACTCAATCGAGGCACCTGAAGCCATTTGACGGAGTGCTTTCCATTTGTCTGCAGCAGGTTTGGTGCCCAAAGCCTGTTGAATGGCTACGTGACCAACTTGGGTGAACATCTTGTCAACGAAGGGAGTGAGGTCTTCCAAATGGGCCCCTGCATTGATGAGCAACGTAGCCAGTTGGTTCTTGGTGCGGACAATCGCATCAGACACTGCAGGTCCTCCACCATGTTGTGGGGGCATGAACACAAAAGTGGTATGACTGTCACGAGGTTTGTCAGCAGGGATGTAGTCCCTCATCAGATTCTCTTGGATCGTAAGCTTGCCCAATGCTACGATTCGATATGGCATTGGGTCACCCACAAATGACGAAGCCTGATCCCAAGCATCATACATGTCTGACATGGGTGCGTCCAACTTGAGAAATCCTTCAAAGAATCTGACTCCCCACAACTTTGCACGAATGAGTGCAGACTTGCGACTTTCACGAACTGGTTTTGGGAAGCAAAAGGTCACGAAACAGGCACGGATGAATTCCCTCACAGCACGTATGGACATGGATTCTCCCACCGGTGAAGGAAACACCAGCAATCTGGCTTTTGCAGGTCGACCGAATTGAACAAATTGGACTGAGACCTTCCATCCAGCACGGTCAAGAGCCAGTTCCATTCCAGTGAACTTGAAGACACGATTCATTGGGAAAATGTTTTCAAGGTCATCTTGAAACACCAACATGCCATCTTCAACGAAGGTTTGCACTTCAAGCAAAGAGCTTGGTTCGAGGATTCGCTCCTGGGATGGCAATTCGTGCCACATCTGAAATAGAGCTTTCATGCCTTCAGAAAAACTTTCTTCTTCGATGGCGGCCAAGCTACGGGTGCGGCTGACAACACGACGGATGTCTTGAGTTGAGACGTCCTCTGGCATGACAACCGGTGCAGGTGCTGATGCTTTGGATGAAGTGGCCAAGGACGAAACCCCAGGATCAGACTCTGGTGCAAATCTGTTGTTTGGACGCAGTTCCACTGGCCCACCTCCGTGCTGGCCTGGTACCAGAGTGATGTCCATGGAAGCATCAAGCATGTCTGATGGGTCCAGAAAGGATGCAAGAGGTGCACTGGCTCCAATGATTTGTCCCTGAAACAGAAAACGAATTCCCAGGGTATCACCCACGATGGCCCTGAGAGAATGCCAAATCTGGGAGATTGGTCGCAAATTGGCCTGTGCATCAATTTCGCCTCTCCAGACCCAAGTTCCAAAGAGCTTGAATCGGCATGTCAAATTGGCTGAGTCACCTGAAAGGGACAAGGATTTGATCATGATGAGGAACAAGTGGACGAGAGAAACTTCAGAGGCTGTGTGTCGGTGGCCAAATAGCTCCACGAACAGGGCTGTGACCTCATTAGGGGTGAGGTCAGCATTGAAGAAAGCCAGCGAGTTGCGCAGAGCGATGGATGCATGTGGTACTGCTATGGCGTTGCCCATCAGCTTCAACGCTTTCTTGGCTTCAAGGGGAAGCCAAACATCCTGAGTCGCCCCCATGAGAAGAGCAACTTCATGCGGCTGAAAGAATCGAATGCCATCTTCACGGATGACCACACATCCATACAACCCCCCAGCCTGCAGTGTGTGGGACGGGAGTTCATGGGCAAAACCATAATTGGCCATGATGCAGGTGGCAACATCCGGACCGAATTTGCATCTGTACGAGAGGACATCCAACTTGGTGCGTTTGTGTTGGGAGTCAAGGCCTGCGATGGCTTTGCGTGGCAAACTGGCTGGGTCAAGATACAGCTTGACCAGTTCATCCGACAAACGAACCTGCGAAATCCAAGGCTCCACATTCGGCATGAAGATGAAGCTGTCATCGATTGTGGGTGGTGCGTAGACGGGCCAACCAATGCACGTGTGCAGCTGGAGTGAGTCATCTTCATAACACGTGGCGATGAGAAGCATGCGATCACGGTTCTGGGGCAACACTTGGTTCAGGTTAAGGGTGACTGACCAACGCACTTGAAATCCACACCAGTTGATGAATTCCTGGATCTGAGGCCAATGATGATGGCTCATCAACGTTGCCACGTTTTCCATGTCAATCACCTTGGGGCGTAGCAAGCTCAAGGCACCCCATACTTCCAGCATGACCTGACCATCTTCTCTGTCCAAACCACCTGCTCGATTGGTGGCTAGACTCCAAGCAGGGCAGGGCGGGGACATGAGCAGCATGTGAATCGGCAAGACTCCAATGAGGTGTATCCAGTTGAGTTGCAACAACTCACACACCACAAACATCGAACCTGGCAGGTCGTCTTCGGTCCATGAAAAGTCTCCTGGACCAACACGGGTGTCCACTGGATGAGAGGCCATGTAGGATTCAGCGCAATCCAGGTCATGATCCAAAGCCAGAAACTGGTTGAACGCAAAACCTTCTGAGCTCAGAGACCTCACTGCATGAGTCCATCCGGAGAATCCTCCTGCGAAAAGTTCTACGGTGTTGATCATGCTCCAACCTAGCTCATCACGAGCCATGCGCAAGGTGGTGGCACTACTCAAGCCATCTGTGGTGTCCAGGTGCATGCGAAATGCCGCTGTGACCTTTGCATTGACCAGCACAAAGCTGGTGGTGTGCTGGACTACATGTGTCCATTGGCTCATGGAGATTCGAATGCTGACGAACCTGGTAGTGTCATGGGGACACTTGTCAGGGAACAGTGGTCTGTCACCGTACCACAATCGAATCCTGTTGGCTTCCTGGGCTAGAGTTCCTCGGAGAGACACTGCATTGGGAGACATGCTCACTACCTCATAGGTGGCAACAAGAACTGATGCACGTGACAGGCAGGGGCACAATTCATTCCTCAAAGTGTACTTCTTGGCATACTTCAGGGTGGAGAATGACATGGCCCAAATTGGTTCACCGCCCCACAGTTATCCGACCGCACCGGGGGGAGGTTTTGAGCCTCACGGCTATCCAGTTGATTAACCATTGATAGAAATAAACCAACCATTTTTGGGGTCTCCTATTTTAAGAAACCCTCATTTGGGCAGTTTTGGAAAGCAAAATGCTAATAACAGCCTTCCCAACATGTCGTTTGACGCTGGTGTCGGCATGTCTGGGAGGCAAAAATTATTGTCCGGTCATACAAGCGTCTTTAATTAGCTGTGGGCCACGAGAAAGTAAATTGTGACAGCCGATCTCAAAATGAATTGGAACATGTCTCGAAACGGGGCTACAGTATGCATGCACAAATGAAGTAGCCTCTACCATCCCAAGAATAGTGATTTTTTTTTTAACCTGTCAATCTGCTTTTGCGGCCACTTTTTGTGTGCTTCATGTATGAACATCCGCGTCACTGTAGTGTTTTGCAAGCTGAAGCTGATGCAAGCACCAGCGTACAACATACTCCGAGTGTGTGATGCAGCTCAACCAGTAAAGACATGGCTAGCTAGCTCTCCAATAAAATGGAAACTGATGCTGAGGGTAGCATGCAGTGTGCCAACAGGGGTGCTGTAGGTTCACCTAATTCAAGCCCAGGTGAGGCATAACAGGTGCATTTTGGCCACGCTGGCTTGAGCATGCGCAGTGTACGTATGGAGTTCCCAAAACCTACGTGAAAACCAAGTGCTCGGAAAGTTGCAACAATTGTCAGCAGAGCATTGCTGATATCCTTACTAATATACATATACAGCAATACCCCATTTTCGTTTGCCCTGTCTATGTGTGCTTGTCATTGTGAAAATTGTCCATGAAAAACAGTGCATTTTACAGAGGACTCCATCAATGTCAAACCCTACATTCCTACATTGTTGTACTTTTTGAGTGTATATCATACTTTGGAATTTAAGGGAATTGAAGCCGCTCTTCTTTGTTGTCACCTTATGCATTCTATGCGGAGGCCCTCAAACATTTCTCAGGTCCAAAGCGGCCTGAAATTCACATGTAAGGATCATTTCAAATGGGATGGGTCAGTGGTCAAACACTTTCCGCTCGGAAACGGCACACAGCTTGCGATCTGAACCACCAGTCTTTGTTAGAGGCCGAAGTGAGAGCGAAAGAAGCACTTCCCGCTGAACAAATGCCAAAGTTGCTGGCCTCAGAACTTGCTCAGAACTTGCATGGCATATCTAGCATTACCTTGCTTGCTGTCATTGTGACAGAGAACAGACAGCGGGCTTTCAGGACTTCAGTTATCTCAGACAGGTTGAACGGACTTCACACAAGCGCAGAAAAAGCCGAAACTGTTGCCTTTCCGTTGCATTTCTTCCCGCATGTTTTGTCTAGTACTTCCTGCGAACTCATCCCGAATTGATCCTCCTGCAGATCGGGCATTGGATCCAACTGGTACCGTGGCTTTCTTGAAGATTCCCGCAAAGTCATAAACGAACTTCAAATTGCTTATTGCAAAAAATTTTGCTTCTGACTGGGCCTGCTTTAGCTACTCAAAGACAACAAAATTTTTGCAGCAAACTCTTTCCTGGCAAAAACTTTGTTTTCCGGGCAGACACAAACACATGAAAGCGTCTTTTGTCGTTCACCCAAAGTGCAAAGTAAATCTGCAACACGTACATAAAGCTTTCGCTGCTGCGACCTCGCGGCAAATGTGCAGTCCATGGTGTTTCCACCGTTGCCGTCCAAGCTTCATGAACTCGTTTCGCCTAGAGATGCGGTGGCAACTTGCTACATACACATGCTTGCAACAAGCCACATATTGCTTTGCATGGATTGAGTAATTACAAGATGTGTTTTTTTACAAATCTTTTCTATCACTGAGCATTGTGAGGTGAAAGCAAGGTCATTTTGTATGCTATGTTTGTTGTTGCTGCCTGCTTGATATAATGCTGAGTCAAGTTCCTAGTGCTTCAGAGTGCAGACACAAGGTTCTCAACTTCGGACCTTGAGGCACGCCTGAAATTGACTGGGGCTGTCCTAGCTATCCCGTGATGTCCACAATTCATAATATTCATTTGGTTCTGCTGATGTAAACTGTTGAACAGCTTCATGCGGCTGTCCCACGTCCGCGTGTTGTGTGCTTCGGCACTTGGGAGTTACGCCACGTTGGTACGTTATACATCGTCATGCGTCCATAGTTTTCAGTCATGTTTACAGGTCTTCAAGCCTTTAGACCATTCCGATGGACATACATCCAACTTGTTCAGGCAATCAGTGGCAAGTTCGACACTGTTTGCTGCGTGGATGTGCCTCGTCTAAGATTTTTTTCAGCAGTTTGAATCAAGACAAGCCAAGCATGGCCAGATATAGCTAGACAATTTTCTCATCACTGCAATTGCTTCGCTTTTGCCTTTTCGAAATATCAATTGCAAGGTCCTGATTCACTACCCGCCTGACAAGATGTCTGGCATGGTGCAGCACCTCGCAGGGTTGGGAGCCCGGAACATGTTGGTCACCCTAGATGTCTACCATGGTCAGGCAGGCTTGGCGGCCGAAGATATGTTCTCAAAATGCTGAATTCGATCGATTCGCTGAGGCTCAGCAAGGAGAGGCTGATTCTATCCTTTGCTCCAAAGACATGGTGAGCCAATCATTTTCCAGCGAAGCTTCAAAAGGTTTGAGTGTTTTAATATTCTGAAGCTTTTAACTGCTTTGAAGGTACTACAACCATTGCAGAATAATTACATAAGAATACTATGTCTTCCAAGGTTTGATTCCACCTTCTCATTTTCACCATTCAAAAGGTAGTCCTTCAAAAACATGGGGAGCCACCCTCGACATTCCTGTCCAAAATTCTTTGAAGGTACTACACTCTGCTGAAAAGAATCGGAGAGCTTTTTCCTGGCAAGTCCAAAACCACACGCAACTTGGACTGCTTGGCGTATGGCTACACATCAAGATGATAAACAAAACGCCCTTGATGCTGCAACTTCTGGGGTTTATGGAATTCCGCAAGCCATCGTCCACTTCACAGTTTGCAGCATGGCACGTCTTATCCCTTACTGGGCAACAAAAACACAATTCTTAAATACTCCTAGCAGTAGTGGTGAACTAGCAGCCGGAACTCATGCCTTCAATTTAATTGCACTCATTGTGTGAGAAGTCGCGGGGTTTGCGGAGTGGACCAGCGGAGGTGCCTACCTTCATGATGAAGCTGATGTTGAAGCTGCATTGGTGGCAGCTGGTTACAAGGCGGGGAACAGGGCATTATCCTCCCTTCACAGCATTTGTACATTGGGGCAAGCGATGGGGACCGCAACCAGGTCACACGGAAAGACATGACCAGCACGAACTTCTACTTCTCGCGCTTATTCGAGGCGGGCCAGGATCCAGTAGGACACGAGCGGCTCCAAGGGAACCACAGGCAATGCTCTGCCTTCTGCCGGCAGTTGCTTGCGCCCAGGCCCAGCCAGCCGCCTGAGTTACACCAAGAGCGACCCTCCAAGACCAAAGGGCTTGGCAGTCGACGTAGACCACGCGTGCCATCTCGTAGCCACTTGTTGGGTTTTGTCAAGATAAAGGGTTGTTATGTTGTTGTTATGTTTTTGTGTTGAAGTGATCCCCTTGAATAAAAGCGAAGAAAAGATCATTTATGGGAAAGCACCTTCCAATTGGGGTGGGGTATCCCATGGTATCTTCATCGCTTGTTTGCTACTGGTCACATACTGTCAATCTGACTTCCGTTAGATTCTCCGGTCAGCATCAGCTGAGCTGATGCACTGGCTTGCTCCACCGCTCGGCACGTCAGCCTAGCGTGTCCCGGCTCCAGAAAAGCTCTGCTTGTGATGCTGCAACTTTTTCCAGCTCTCAGAGCCTTCAACTTGGAGTCTGACAATATACCTCATACGAAACAACCAAATGTTATTCGTATCAATTTTGTGGAAGGGAATATATTATGAATTTAGCGGCGGCGAATGATGACTGAAGAAGAGACGTAGAAGAGACTTGCTTGACAGTTAGATCAGCGACGTCATCAATCAATGGATTCCATTCGAAATCGATCTGTCTCAAGCTTTCATGCAGGTGTCAAAGCCGTAGGATTAGCAACTTCAGCAATTTCAGCAACTTACCTATAGGTCTATCTGTCAGCAAAGCATGGTATTCAATGTAACGAAAAACTCTCCATCACCAAGTACTGTAAGTAATAAATTGCAGCAAATTCACATAAAACCATATGTAACACATCAAACCAAGTTCCATTTGCAACTAATCACCACAAACAACCCAAAGCCACAGCATCGCATATGATTCTTTGCATTGCTTCTTGGATCCAAGGCAAGGAAGCTTAAGATTTCAGGAGCCTCAGCCTTTAGACATATCCAGTACGAAGGTAGGTAGTAGATACGAGTAGCATGACCATCATGGGTCATGACCATCATGGGTCACCGTCTTTGAGTATTGTTAAATCATCAGCCAACTTTTTGCCATCAGCATCAGTTGATATCAGTCGATCCTTCAGCACTTGGCATTATCAGCTGATATTAATCATGTTACTGATATCAGTTGCCATCAGCTGATTCAGTTGATATCACTTTGCCCAGCATCATGGCATTCAAAGCTCCGTAATGAGCGCGGCGCTGTCAGCCGTTGGCTTTCGCCGGGCGACGCCAGAAGCTGTGGGCTTCAATGCTAAAGTCTTGGACGAGCACCGGGAACGAATCAAGAAACACCAGGAGCCCCATAGATGGCGGGTCATGTCACAACCAATCATGCAATAAATTGGTGGAACAGATGGTGTAGCCAGATCAATATGGTTATTTAGCCAGTTTCAACATATGGCTATGATGGGTTGAATAATTGTCAGCCCCATCGAATGGCATAGATTGGCATAGTCATTTTGGTGGAACAGATGGGAACAGCTGGATATACAGCCAGATCGCTTCGGTCTGCCTGTTTTGACTCTGCTTGGGTTTGCTCAAACTTACTACCCAGATGCATGTGTTGCAACTGCAGATGCTTCACGTTTGCGGAGAAGGTTGCAACTACCTTACTGCTTCACTCCGCTGAATCGGCAGGAAGGCGGAGTCTTCAGCGGATTTGCGGAAGGTGCTGTGTCTGATGGCAATATATTCTACCTCAATCTGTGTGGGTTTACAGACAAGACGAAGCAGCACAAGATGTCTGAGCGCACCCTTTTTCGAGGGTCCCTTGGTGATGCAGAGACACTCAGAAAGGAAGTGATAGTGGAAGATACTGGAACATAGTGGAACGCAGCATTGCAATTTGAGCTTTTCTGTGACTGCAAGGTACTCTATGATGAAGCCAATCACGGCGACTGCTTTTATGTCATTAGTGGATGATGGAATCTTCAAGCTGGACGATCCAGTACACAAATACATTCCAAAGTTTCAGTTCCTAAGAGCCTGGGCCTGAGCAGGTGCAGCGGCCTGCGAGATACAATTGCTATGTGCTTCATCCCATAATGATGTCCATACATTTGTGGATCTGTGCGTCCTCCGTAGTTAGTCTACTCGGGTAGGTCTATGAGCCACGTTTGCCACCGGAACTCTCAGCTCAACCCCAATCGTCCTATCTGACTGTTCACCTCACGTGGGCCTGTGGCCCAAGTTTCGGTGGGTCCATACATATAATACATTGGGCCCAGCTGCACTGTTGGACTTGCGTTGGGTCTTTTGCTAGATCAATCTTCCCGAAACATCGCTGCAAGAGACAAAACTGGCACCCAATAGTGAGCGCAAGCACAGCGGGTTCCTTGCCTCATGAAATCTTCACCAAGGTACAATTAGTGTGTTCAACTTCAGACAGAGGTTCAAGTTGTGTTGCATCGGCAAGTGTGCAAGCGAAGGTTGTGGTGTCCCATCTCACCACCACCCCAGGATCAGCAGGAGCATAGCAGGACCATTATGATCCCTACATTGGTGATGCCACGCTTGCTGCACACCTTCAAGGCTAGTGCTGCAGCATCTGCCGACAAGATTTGAGGTCAAAAAACGCAATGCACCGGAGCAAACAGAGCCTTTGCGCACGGCGATGACCTTGCGCCATTTGCTGATGCACACTTCTGGCATTGGATATGGGCCTGGTGCCATTACACCAGGTGTGTCTTTGGTAGCACGATCCCCTGAGGAGAGGTGCTGAAGCCAAGACTTGAAGTGGGACTCAGCACACTCTTGGCTTGGAAATATACCGTAGTAAATAGATGCAAATCAACTGTATGGTATAGAATTGTATATAGCTACATAACCTATAAACAAGATGATAACTAAAGGGGCTAAAGGATACAGCACATTAGGTCTGCCTTGCCGAGGAGACTGAAAGAGTCGCAGAGTGGGCATAACAAACAAAGCAGCAGATGCGCTTTGCATATGGCAATGGGTCCCCATAATGGGGGATAATGACCAGTAGTAATAGGGAAAACAATGGTTAATAACAGGGGAACAAGGGGTACGGGGTTTTGACCCACAGCCATATGAGTTTCCAGTTGAATCTGTTTGATCATCAGTGCTTCATGTGCGTACTTTTACTAGCTCGTGTGTTGGGAAAACGATCCAAGCGTGCTCACATTGTGCTCTGCCCCACAGACTTGAAGCAAGTGACAGACCCTTTCCTTTGTTTCTCGCTCGTAGGAGAAACACTACAAAGCCATAGCTGTGAAACAAGAAACAGGCGGGCAAAGCATTCGAATCAGAAGTCATCACCACATGGTGACTCATGTCCAAGTGCAGCTCGTCCACTGTAAATGCACCAGGTGAAGTGGACACTTTGGAGAAACTGTGCCATGAAATATGCAGTTTCTTGCCAGGCAAAGGTTGTTTTTACATTTCACGCCATTTAATGTTGCCTGATGAACCACTTTTACAATGCTGGTCGCCTGGTTTGGAGTCAAGTTTGAGGTTTGCCCCTGCTGTTTCAACCCGGCGCTGACTATGCTTATGGGATGAGCCTGGATATTCTTGGCCATGTCACTTGGAAGTGAAACACTGGATGCTTCACACCGAACTAGAAGTAGCCATGGTTGTTTCCTGCTACGTAGGGCACCATGGCTTACCAGGGGAAGCGACCATGAAATACCATGGATATTTCTGCTTGTAGCTGTGGTACCAGCATAGCCAGCTGCAATCATCCGGTACCATGTAGCTTGACCAGTGTGGGAATGCCTTGGCAATCCATAGTGACAAATCAAGGTTGCAGAATTAGATACTTACTGGGCTTCCCTATCAATAATGGATTCAATGGATTAATAAGAATTATATAGTGCTGATAATTTTATGGTGAGATATTGCCAGAATATTATTAGTGATAGAATTATAGAACATTATTGGGCTTCCCTGTCAATAACGGATTCATAACACTTAGAACTAATTAATCCATTCTTGATCCACTATTGAGAGGTTAACCTTACTGCCAATCAATCAGTGATTCCACGGTTAACCACTATCCATTATTATTAATCCATTATTGATCCACTATTGATCACTGGGTTAGCCATTATCTATTGATCCACTATTGATCCACTATTGATCCACTATTATCTGTTATTATTAACCCATTATTGGTAGCCAACTAATAGTGATTCCGTGGCTAAGCTTCCTGCTCCTTCGAACGCTGGACGTTTTCTTGACGACTCAGGTCATGCAGCTTGTCACAGGTCAATCCGTGCGGCAGATTGTGCGGAGACGCGCTCCTTGACAGCGGCAGGTGCTGGTGGGTTTCGCAAGTCATAGGGATACCCTTGGTGGTTAATAGTGGATGATAGTGGATAATAGTGGATGATAGTGGATGATAGTGGATAATAGTGGATGATAGTGGATAATAGTGGATAATAGGCAACACTAGTAGGGAAGATACCAGCTATATATGATCATATATGAGTGGTTCATCAAAATAGGGCTACCCCCTTAAATCATCCATTACTTGATAGTCATTTTTTAGTAACAAACCAACATTTTTGTGGTACCCCGATTTTGAGAAACCACCATTTGGCGCGTGTGTTTTCATGGCCGCTTGTGATGGGTCGAACCTGCTCTCTAAAGGCAGCACGGCAGCTATCAGCTTGGCGACTGAGGTTTTGGACCCTGTTGGCATGCGCGACTCGTGTTTTCTGGTGCCGCCATCGAAGCTGCCTTTGCTTGCGACCTACTATCGCCTCATGCGGGATCCGGAAGCTTGGCTCATGCGTGGCATGTCGTGGATCGTTGATCCCTCAACGGCAACCACGAAGTCACTAAGGTCAAAGGCAACCGTTGGCTTGAGCGATTGGATGGTTTGAGAGCCAAGGACAGCATGTAGCTGGGCAGCGCTGAAGAAAAGGGGATGTGAAGGATACTTTTGGGAGAGTTAGTTACAGTATACTTCAGCATTAGTATGTGTAGCATCCTTGTGATTCTGATGTTACTTTGTGAAGAATACTTGTGGGACCCGTAATTTCACCGACGAACAGCACCAGTTTGGTTTCAACCGCGAAGGTTTTCCAAAGCTGGGGGGTACCCTTGGTGCCTTGGGTTAGAGTCAACTTTTCAATCTTTTCAGATAGTGTGGTTGAAGTGGTGGAAGGGTTCAGTTGGTTTGCTCCACAACCATTGAAGTTAAAAGTTGAAGGGACACTGGTTATAAGTTCCAACCTGCTACCAACCTTATATGTTGAAGTTTGGAACTTGTAAGTTGTCAGAGACATGGATCGACAACCACTGCAATTCTCTGTTGTACATCCCACGATTTTCTAGACATGCTATGCACATATGCACCATGTATATGTCAGCTTGAATATGTTTGATAGTTTCCCCATGATCTCCATGATATTGTCAAATCATAGGTAATCTTATTTGTCTAGTATCCCGTTTGGACACTATGACTATGAGCATGTTTTCTGGAATGAAGCCGCTT
>VSDK01022241.1:588531-616237 GCA_009767595.1 Symbiodinium kawagutii | reverse complement strand
GGCCAGCGTTTGCCAGCTTTGAAACCCCCTTGGGTGTAAGAAGCCGATGCCTGGAAACTGTTTCTATGCCGTCCAAAGCCAGCGCTTGGCAGCCCTGAAACGCTCCTGCTGTCTGCTGTCCCTATTCATGGCCACCATGATCTGCCGGGTTTGCGTTCGGTCCTTTGCGTTCGGACCTAGTCATGGCCACCATGATCTTCAGGCCTGCCGTTTGGGTGTAAGAAGCCGATGCCTGGAAACTGTTTCTATGCCGTCCAAAGCCAGCGCTTGGCAGCCCTGAAACGCTCCTGCTGTCCTTGGGACCTATTCATGGCCACCATGATCTGCCGGGTTTGCGTTCGGACCTAGTCATGGCCACCATAATCTTCAGGCCTGCCGTTTGGGTGCCAAAAGCCGATGCCTCGAAACTGTTTCTATGCCGTCCAAAGCCAGCGTTTGGCAGCCCTGAAACCCTTCTGCTGTCCTTCGGACCTATTCATGGCCACCATGATGCGCCGGGTTTGCGTTCGGACCTAGTCATGGCCACCATAATCTTCAGGCCTGCCGTTTGGGTGCCAAAAGCCGATGCCTCGAAACTGTTTCTATGCCGTCCAAAGCCAGCGTTTGGCAGCCCTGAAACCCTTCTGCTGTCCTTCGGACCTATTCATGGCCACCATGATGCGCCGGGTTTGCGTTCGGACCTAGTCATGGCCACCATAATCTTCAGGCCTGCCGTTTGGGTGCCAAAAGCCGATGCCTCGAAACTGTTTCTATGCCGTCCAAAGCCAGCGTTTGGCAGCCCTGAAACCCTTCTGCTGTCCTTCGGACCTATTCATGGCCACCATGATGCGCCGGGTTTGCGTTCGGACCTAGTCATGGCCACCATAATCTTCAGGCCTGCCGTTTGGGTGCCAAAAGCCGATGCCTCGAAACTGTTTCTATGCCGTCCAAAGCCAGCGTTTGGCAGCCCTGAAACCCTTCTGCTGTCCTTCGGACCTATTCATGGCCACCATGATGCGCCGGGTTTGCGTTCGGACCTAGTCATGGCCACCATAATCTTCAGGCCTGCCGTTTGGGTGCCAGAAGCCGATGCTTCGAAACTGTTTCTATGCCTGCCTAGAGCTGTTTCTACGTCGTCCACGGCCAGCGTTTGCCAGCTTTGAAACCCCCTTGGGTGTAAGAAGCCGATGCCTGGAAACTGTTTCTATGCCGTCCAAAGCCAGCATTTGGCAGCCCTGAAACGCTCCTGCTGTCCTTCAGACCTATTCATGGCCACCATGATGTGCCGGGTTTGCGTTCGGACCTAGTCATGGCCACCATGATCTTCAGGCCTGCCGTTTGGGTGCCAGAAGCCGATGCCTCGAAACTGTTTCTATGCCGTCCAAAGCCAGCGTTTGGCAGCCCTGAAACCCTTCTGCTGTCCTTCGGACCTATTCATGGCCACCATGATGCGCCGGGTTTGCGTTCGGACCTAGTCATGGCCACCATGATCTTCAGGCCTGCCGTTTGGGTGCCAGAAGCCGATGCCTCGAAACTGTTTCTATGCCGTCCAAAGCCAGCGTTTGGCAGCCCTGAAACCCTTCTGCTGTCCTTCGGACGTATTCATGGCCACCATGATCTGCCGGGTTTGCGTTCGGACCTAGTCATGGCCACCATGATCTTCAGGCCTGCCGTTTGGGTGCCAGAAGCCGATGCTTCGAAACTGTTTCTATGCCTGCCTAGAGCTGTCTCTATGTCGTCCAAGGCCAGCGTTTGCCAGCTTTGCAACGCCCCTCCCAAAAGAGAGGGGTCGGCGGCACCCGGGCGCTAGCCCATTCTATATGACTACAATATGTCTATCATATTCTATTATATGGAGCAATTAAAGCAACCCAAGCTATCAGGGTCGTGTGGAAGATCCAGGCTCCCTGCCAGCCAAGCTTTCTAACATCAGCGAATCAGGCCACCAGCCCAAATGACATCGAATAAGTGCACAGATAGTTTCATCTGGTGTTTGTCTCCACTTCCAAAGATTGATATCAGCCAAGTTTTGTTTGACAAACAGCGCAGAACAAACAAGCATGGTGTGTACATTTGCGGGGATACCACTCATACCTAGGTCTACCAGCCTGGCATCCCGACACTTGCAATTCCACTTGCCATAGCAAGTGGAGAATCCTGTGAACCAATCGCCTTCCGATGGCTCTAAATGCTCTAGCAATCCTGTGAACCAGCTGGCGCGTCCATCTCCTGATGTCAGATAGCCCTTTGGAAACCATTGAAACCATCCATTGAGCGCCACAAACACAGTCTTTCCCATGCTGGAGCCTCCCTCCACTGCCATCTCAAGCTGTAACCTCAAAGAAGCCCACCAACCCTTCAGGTTTGCCAGGACCCATGTATGTTGGAACCTGACAGCAAGTGATGCTTTCCTATAGGGTAATCCTAAAAGAGTAAATGATTTCATGATTTCTAAGCCATGCTTTCCTCACATCACTTACTTTTACTCTTCCTAACAGTGTAAACTCCTTTAAAGCATCACTAAAAAAGAAGAGTTCAAAAGTAAGTTTTCTCATGCATCACTCATCTCTTCCTAAAAGCCATCGAGTTTACAAAGAATCACTTAAAAAGATGCTTAAAAGCATCACTTTAAACTCCGTGTTTACTCCTCAAAGAAGTGAACTTCCAGATGACATTGTTGACATTCTATGTCCGATTCTTCATGTGCAAGGTGCCTGCTGTCGCCCAAATGTCTACTCAAAAACGCTGGATACATCCTGATCTCTGCACCTTTTGAGCCTCCTGGAACTGTACCCAGGTTGCTGAAGCAACAAAAAATGTATATATATATATATATATCTGGTTGGTTTTAACCCGATAAAAAAGCATTAGTCAAGTCAACCAATCATTTGTTCATAATTGCTAGGGAAAATATGAAATGTTTAACACCAGCCAAATGATGTCCCTTCCGCACCATAGATCTACCGGACTTGACCGAATTCACTAGCGGCTACCTCATATGTGGGGCCCCCACCTGCTAACAAAATCCACAAATCATTGGCTCATGAATTGATGCACGTTGGTGGCTCCCTCGTTTCGCCAAAAAAACCACCAGCTGAAGACCGGAAGGCATGAAAACAACCCTGAACTACGTCAAACTCTGACTGATCTCAACGGTCGCTGGATTGGTCATGAACATTTAAAACCTTATCGTCGGGCTTCCTCTAAGTTTCATAATTTTCCCGGTAAACAGTGTTCTCAGGCACAACAGTAGTTCACCATGGAGCCATTAAGCTGTAACCAAACTCAAAGCCATTGGAACACACTGGATAATAAAATGTCATGTTCTCCAACCACCAGCAGTGGCGCCTCAATCTGTTGGAATATCAACCACCACTGCCTTGCAAAGCTTCAGATTGAGTCTCCAACCACCACTGGATTCTCCTTCTCAATGGCCTTGCACAAATCCGGGGCAGATTGCTGCAACTTGCAGAAACAGAAACTCAATGGACCATCAGAACAGCCATCGAACCGATATATGCATGTGTACATACATACTGATGTATACATACGGTATCATATCATTAATGCACATTCATTATGTACACATATATGATTATATATATGTATGTATATAATTTACAGAGACAAATCATCATGGGTATTAGGTCACAACCAAACCATCAAACAACTGGGTTGACGACCAACTACAAATCAACAAAATGGGCCGGACTGCTGAATCCTTCTGAATCCATACCAGTACCATTCGTTGAATCTGAATTGGACACAAACCTGGACTCAACTAGCTCCTGAAGCTTCCCAGCGCCACTGCCATGTTTCCTGGGAAGCCTTCCCTCAGCGGTGGCACCTGAAGATAATCCAAAGCGTCCTTCGCAGTCTTGCCCTTTACGAAGAGATCGCACCTTGAAACCATGGAGAGCCAGTTGTAAAGGTGCTTGAAACCATGGCAAGCTATGCAGGCTGTAGGAGGTCAGCCACAATGTCGGTGCTGATTTCAGCTGGCAGTTTTCATCCGAAACATTTGCTGGAACTGCCATCAACAGGCAGTTCGGCTACCGATACACGCAGGCGCACACACACCAATAGAACTGATCAGCAAGAACTCGCAAGACTTGAGCACCCCATCTCATAATCAATCATGTCTGTAGATGTCTGTAGTGGATGTACACCTGACCTGACATGACCTGACATGGATGCATGGGAAATCGTTCCCCATGGACCAGCTCATCTTGGTCCCCGGCAACCATGTTGGCAGACCTTCTGCAGGTCCTACTGCCTGCAGCTCTGCGGGTCTCCAAATCAGCTCCTAGATTCCTAGATGATCTCCCGGGGGATGAAAACCATTGGGATGGTGGTCACCCATGGGCATCTGCGGCATCCCAGTTGAAAACCTTGAAGGGTACAACCTCGTCACCAGCGCCGCTGCCGCTTCACAAGCTGGCCCGCATCGGTCATCCCAGCTGCTTTCCCAGCTTCGTAACACATGACTCCAATGAAACTTTTGGGGCTGTCTTTGGTGTCATCTAAACATCCCTAAACGATATCATGTCCTCCTGGTGGAAACCCCAAGGTCGCACCCGGACAAAATGTGGGGGACTACGGGGGACCGTCTTCGCGTTCGGTTTGCGGCGTGCCTGAGCACCGACTCGCGTCAAGGGCTTGGCCCAAACCACATTTTCTCTCTTCAACAAGTCCTGTGCCGCGCATAGCGCTGAGCATCGGTCAGGATCTATGGATCTATGCAGACGCGGTTAGGATCGGAACATTTTTTTAAAGGGATTTTAATGGCAAGACTTGAGCATCTCCGCGTAGGGCAACGGGCAACTCATGACTTTGGGTGCTTGGCAATCAGTTTTGCGACACAGGTGATCCAAATCATTGGTTTCCTTTCCTGTGACGTGCATGTGATGACTACGTCAGTGGACGACGTGTCACAAATCCCACCTCCTCGCCTGGATACCGTGGATGTTCGTTGATATCCTGTATCCATTGTATCCTCAACTACCATCTGGTTTCACCACTCCCTGCAGCTCTAAATCGCTCCCCCTTTGAAGGGATTGAACGGGATACCCCTGGCTCCGAATCGCTCCCTGAGAATCACCAGCTAGTCAATATCATTGACAAACTAAGCCCATCAATCCTAAAGGCTTGTCGTTCCCACGATCACGCCTCTAGCTTGCTCATGTCTTTGACGGTTCCCGATTTGCTGGCATTCACCTGCCATGCCCGGGTGTGCGAGCGCAGCTGCTAGCATATGGGCCGGTCCATAGACATTGATAGCACCAAAATAGATGATCCTTTGGAACCAAAATAGATGATCCTTTGGAATCCTTTGGCCGTTTGGGAGAACAGATCTGCGTGGGAACTATTCCAATGGTGCAGGACCTCCAAAAACATCATGTCTGGGACAACTGAAATTCAAGGTAGAGAAACTACATGAAACTCTAGGTCGATACGGGGTCTATCCACCTAAGTGATTGCGGTTGGGGTTTTATAACATTACAACATACAACATATGATGTTCTGCATCGCTCAATGTTCACTCAAAACAAGTGAGGGAAATTTACTGCCCGCTGGGAATCTGCCCGCCTTCTGAGATCTACAAAGCTGCAGTTGTCTGTTTTTTGTCGCCCAGCATGATGTGGGTATGATGTGGGGTTAACTAAACTCCAGCGCAAGAGCTTTACAACTTGCGCGCCGCAACAAGCAACAACATCTCAAAGCTTCTCAAAAATCAGGCCGGCGTAAAAGCCAGGATGCCAAAATTCCTTGACATAACATAGTCTCAAGGAAACAGCATGTTGGTTTCATTTGTCAAATCCATGGATCTTGTGCTTTTCGCACAAGCAACATTACCAACATACTTTGCATCATACAGCCTGATGCATCTACTCAACTCGCAGTAGTGTTCAGATCCATAGCGCGACTGGCAGTATGTACTCTGAGTGCACTGAGAGCCTCCCAAAAAGAGCCTCTTGGAGCCACAGAAACAATTGTACTCGCCGATTTGTGAGTTGTACGAGACGATGAAGCTCTGAAACCCCTTCCTGCTTCAGATCCTTCTGCACTGATCATTTTTGCTGCTTCCGGTGCCACAACCCATCTTGTCCTCTGCGGATGGAAACATTGTCACATTCGCGTTTTCGACTGCATCTGCCATGGCCAAGATGCAAAGGAAGATGAAGGGCCGCATGGCTGAGAAACACGGGGAACTAGTGACGCAAAGGGGGGCCCTCGAGCTACAAAGGCTGCAGTTTTCTGCGTATTTGAACACTTTTGATTTGCCTAAATTCCTGCGTTTGCGTTCTGCCACATTCCCCATTCTTGTGTTATCTCCTGTTTTCATCTGTTTTCTCTCTTGCATTATCTTCCTCTAGGTCTCCTCCTCTCCTGCTCGTCCTTTTCCTTTCACCTTGCCCATTTACGCAGCCTTTGCGCAACAAATGTTTGACCACCGTGTTCTTACACAACTCTGCTGAACTACAATAAGTGTTTGCATAAAAGCTGCAGAAGTCTTCAGTTTTTGCTAACACAGCCTGAACCTACACAACAAGTCAACTGGCCCAGAACTCGGCTCCAAATCGTCAGCCATGCGCAGCCAACAAGGTGTGAATCACAGAGGCATGGTACTTGCGATGCCCAACCGACTGTGTGACCTGCCGACATGTAATGCTGGCAGAAGGCCAAATGGCGGGACCAATCGTGACAGGTGTAACATGGAAAACATATCAAAGAATCACCGCTAACCATCAAACAATCCTGGAACAATCATCCAACTCTCTGTCACTAATTCTGGTCCCGGTATCGGAGTCCCAAAAACAACAAAACGACCCCGTCCTAGAAGGCTCAGCTACCCAACAATTTGAGGCTGTTCATAATCACATCATGGAGGAAGACTGATCCACTCTTCTCCAAAGTGGGGCGCTTTCGGACAATTTCCTGACTTTCTACAAAGTGAGGATGATGGGGATAAAACATAACATATCATCCGATTTTGAGTCCATCCTTGAGCTTCGATAGAAACAAATCCTGCACTCACCAGCACACAACCGAAACGCCCATCTGGTTGGTGGTTTCACCACCCCGCTTGCCAACCAACTATTTGTCAATCATATTTATATATGATAATTTCTAGGGAAAATACAAGAGTGTGAATCAAACCACCAGCCAGTAGTTGTTTGACCATTATTGTCATCCCCTATGATTAACCGTTATTTACCATTATTCACCATGCTTAAAACCACCAGCCCACCAGCCAGAAAAATAAAGCGCCAGCAACACATAGCAGTAAGCTGTGCCAGAGACAGGTTCTCTTGGAACCTTGGTCAAGAGCGACCCGACGCAAAAAGTCCATCCAGCTACAGCTGCTTTAACGTAGGTTGCCTTGCCACTGTTGTTGGAACTCTAAGCACTTTATGATTACAAAACCCTTATATGTAGTATGACCATGTGCATTTAGTATCATTTAGTAATATCCAATCACAAAACCCTTAAGCCTAAACATGATATGATCGACCCTGTGGACAGGTTAAAAAAAATGCAAATGCCATGGTTTGTTACACCATGACTGGCGGGTGCTCCATCACTAGGTTGGCCTGTGAGTGTCTCTAAGGTTCAGGCTAAAGGTCTGGAAGGAATGCCCAGGGCACAATTCAGGGTCTCCTACAGCCAGCATGGGCCGTGGTGATGTCAATGATGGGATACTGATTACTCATAGGTATTCATAGGAAACAAGAAGCAACCATTATTCACTTGGCTGATGCTTGGCTGATCTTGCAAATGGATCCATATGGTGGTCTCAAGTCATAGGGGTACCCCCAAATCATCCAATAATAACCTCTACACCAATCGGTGGGAGAACCTGACAAGAATTCTCGAACATACTGTAAAGGGTGCACACAAGTTTTTTGAAATCACGCTGGCACCAGTACACTTGCATGAGCGACGGACATATTTGAAACACTTTGGCTAACGGCTACACTGGTCGGTTGGCGGGTTTCACTGCTTGTCCTATTTTGGTCTCCCAGAATGATCATGTGGGTGCCATGACGCAATTTGCTTCAGGATTGGGGCTGGTTCTGCCTGAAGGTTTTCTGGCTCAGCCACCTTTCACAGCATGCCAACATTAGATGGACCGACTTCCTTACAAACTCAACATGAAGGCTTTTCACAAATTGCAGAACTCTACGAAGTTAAATCATTGCCTTTTTAGCTGATTGCCTTTTCTCTTGTACCTAGCATTTGTCCTATGGCCCACTCGAGAGCTAGCCGAGGATAGGCAAACTGTGGACTACTGCTGCGGTGCGCAAGCAAATGTTAACCATTTATAGTAAGAAACCATCCATTTTTGGGGTATATACCCCATTTTAAGAACCCCATATTTGCTAAAACCTGCTCTTCCGATCATACCCTTGGCTTCATCAGAAAATGGTGATTCGTTGTTGACGACAAGTGGGAACCACTTGAGCACTCATCCTCAGATGTGTTGTTGGGCCGCCCAATAGTTTCAGCATGTGAGTTTCTATATAAAGAGAACCCAAAAATGGCTGGTTTATTACTATCAAAGGTTAACAGTGGATGATTTGGGATGTCCCCTATTTTGAGAAACCACCGTAGCATACCTGTGACTATGCTGCAATGTCACGACTCCAAGATTCAACGGTCGAAAGTTATTCTGAGTCTACAATTGTAATCTGTCCTACAAAGGTCTGGCATCTGTCCGTATTGTATCAACATGTGTCGACTCACTCACCTGCGGGATCTCATGAGACTTTCCGTATGGACTAACCCATCTACAAATCAGCCCTATACCATTGTACATGGTTCTGAGTCCACCCAATGGTTCTGAGTCCACCCAAGTGTGTCTGCCATACGGAGACTTTGCCCAGCAAATGCCACCTTCTCATTGCCGACAGTCAACCGTTCACCATCACCAATTTTGCTAGGTAGCCTTTAGCCAACGTCTTCATGTGGATACCCACAATCATCAGCAAATTCAGACACACATCGCAAGATTGACCCTGAAATTGCATAAAATTGCCAGGTCTTGTACTTATCAGCAGCCTGTACACAGAACCAACAACGTTGGGGCCATGTTGGGCGACAGCACCAGCCATCTTTCACCATGTCCTCCACCAAACATACGCCCCAGGTCAATCGATTGCACTCGTGAACCTGACCTGCAACAGCCCGGGGCTGCAAAGGGAGCGCTGCATGGATTTGCATTGCCCGACTGCGTTCAACTAGATGCGTGGACCCACATCTTGGCACTCGAAAGAGCAAAACTTCCCTGTCATCCCATGCCTCCGCCCATGCGTGCGTTCACCTGCTGGCGTTGCAATGCCGTCAAATCACTCGCACTGGTTGGGAGTGCAAACATTGTGTTTGAGGTTCACTTGGGAGAATTAGTTTGGTCATGATCGGTTACTGTAAATCCCCCTCTCAGCAAGGGGGTTGAGGGTGGAGATGACATTCCAGTAGAATGGAACAAATTCTGCTATCAGTGAAAACGGTAATGATGGGTCCCAAACCCACCTTTGAACCTCTGGGATCCTCTGGGTGTATAAATGACCTCCTCCAAACAATTTCCAAGCAATGTAGAAAAAAAAGTTCAATACAAGCATGGCCTCCAGCAGCCATTTTTTGTGGCACAGCATATTCTTGCTAAAACTCTAGGATTGTAGGATTCCCATCATACAAGTCTAGCGGGGTTGGCTACTTTCTAGCCTGTTGACTTCTTACTAATTTGGAAACTTGGGTGTGGGATCGTGTGGGGGGAAAGGCACTGGAAGGTTGAGGGCCCCATGGGTACCTTCCTTCTACAAAATGCACACCCTCACACCGCTACGCCTTGATCTGGCAATTCTGTCTGGTGGGTTTTTGATGAACTTGAGCGAGAAGTCATAAATTGCTTGGTTAGTCACTGTTGAAATCCCCAATTGATACAGCTTGAGTATTCTGAAAAATGGTGGCTATTTGCAGGTAGCACATTACCCCATTGAGTTAAGAATTGAAGGATCGTCAGGAATGCAAGGTCAAATTCTTACGAGCAGTGGGCGGCACTACATGGGACTTTGGACTTATTGGCTACCCCATAGTGGGAATAAGAATCCCGCAAAAATTTGAGGGACCCTCCAAAAGGCATTCTGGGAAATCAAAACTCAGAATTTGAGGGACCCTGGGCTTGGAGCTTTCAGATTCTTAAACAACGCTCGGGCTGAATTCCCGGATTGTGGGGTTGATATTCCCAGTTCTTCGTGTCTTCGAGCATCTGTTAACCAGCTAGTTGCTTGAGGAACCATGGTTGACATGCCCAAAAGATTTCCCAAGTGAATCCAAATGACGAGGCTCCTAAACATGGCCTAGCTACGAATAGCGTTCGGGGCCGTTTCTTTGGAATTCCATGGTATTCTCACGCTTTACATCCCATGAATCACAGCATAGAACCTCAACAAGATCAATCAATCAGTGCTTGTGAAATACGATGCGATGGGAGATTTTTTCCGAAGCTTTTCCAAACGAGTCATTTGTCACTACAGAATGGTCCAGGACTTTCTTAGCAAATATCAAGGAAGTGGGGCGTTAGGGACTGACAAAGCAGGGAATGTACTCTATATCATTTTGCCCAAATGTGGTGGCTTTCCCCTACAAAAGGTATATTTGGTTGTGTGTCAAAACCCTGTACCCCTGGTTCCCCTATCATTAACCATTGTTTTCCCTTATTATTGTTGGTCATTATCCCCTATTATTGTTGATTAATATTGACCCATAGCCATATCTTTTGAGATGGGCATGGACCCATTCATGGACATCGTCCACGAGAGCTCCCGGTCCAGCTTCCACTTTTCCCCTCCTCGATCAAGTGTGGCCCGTGCGACGTATACTTGCACCTCAGTTGCATTAGGGACGTTTCTGAATCAACGGTCAAAATCATGGGTACAGGTGACACATTGGTAGACCATAGTTGAACAATGGCTGGTCAAATTCATGGACCTACACCAGAAACATGTCCCACAAACGGTGGATGCACAAGAAAACACATCATTTCAGTGTTTGGAGAGAAACCTCTACATATCTATTCTGAGTGCGAAAGGAAAGTACATAGAGTGGATATCAGTCAATCAAAAATTAGTTATATTCTATCAACGACTACCACTTCACCAACTGCATTCCCTTCTATCGTTTGTTACGGTTGCTGTGTTTTGCAGGGTGGTGTTTTTGGGCTGAGGGCATGGATGCTAAGTAGTCCCCTATCAGTTGCGAAGGAATTGTGGATGCTTGCAAAGCACACATGGCATGCGGGTGGCAGCCTATGCGTGCTGCATCGTGTGCCCCAAAGATAGATACCAATATTTGGACGTTTCTGAAAATCAGCATCGGCCAAGATTGTTAGGCAAACCTGCATTCGCAGATTTCTTGCAGCTTACCTTTTCATGCTTGCAACACTAGTTCTGTTCATGCAGCGATCTACAACCTCAACGAAGGGCTGCTGCAATCTGTCTGACAACTGGCCAACTTGTCCTGCCAAAACATCCCACAGGGTCTCATGAGATGCCATGAGATGTTGAGGCCACTACACCAGCGTGCCGCAAACACACCTCCCTGTGGCGCTACCGTGGCAGCGCATGGCTTCTCGAACATGGGAATATCAAGGCTCATCGTAGGGGTCCATTATCTTTTGAGACGCCCCCTTTGGGATGACTGCTCGATTGTCACCGCATCTTCTGAGCCTCACCACATCCCACCACCACTAATGCGGCAAGGTACTCCACATGGAAAACTCCCGAGGTGAAACCAAGAGCTTTGATGCCTTGGAACATGACTCCCAGTGCAGCTCAATATGTGTATTCGATGGGTGCATCCATAGTGTTCCAGACAATTCTTTATTTCCACATCGAACATGTTCCAACCTGGAGATTCTTTGGGGTAGCAACATGGCTATGGATGTAATCCCCTCACCCTGATACTACATACCCCCAGAAAACATAAGCAAAAAATTGGGGGTTAGTTAATATTCGGGTCCCGGAAGGACTCCTAATAATCAATTAGATTCCTGCATAATAAACAGAGACAATTTTGATTTCAACAATTATTCAAATTCCTTTTTAAATTCTATTCAAAATATTGCTTTGGATTTCGAAGCTTACCCCTAATAATCAATCAAATTATTAGCTAAATCCCTTTTTAAGTTCTATTTAAGATATTGCTAACATTGGATTTCGAAGCTTACCCCTAAAAATCAATTCAACTCCTTGACAATACACTTAGAGAAGTTATTTCAATGAGGACCCTCATATTAAATTATCAGGATCAGGCAATTTTTATTGTTAGGGGGTAAAAGCCCTTCTGATTCTGGAATGAATGAGTTCTCCTATTGATTTTCAATTGCCACAATCAAACACGCAATTAAGCAATTCAAAAAAAAAACACAAATCCGGAGATCCATGTCTGTTTTTGAATTTGGGGGACTTTTAGTAATAGGGAGAAGTGATTACACATATATCTGCCTTTGACGGGAAGATTTATGCACTCCAAAAGGCCAGAATTGCAACAGAGTAATCTCATCACAGAAGCAACCAACAAGTGGTTGCACGAAAGGACAAAAGGATCACTTCATTGCCTGTGACCGTTAGCAGCCTAGACTAGCGAAGTAAACCAAAGAAGTTGAAGTACAGTACTCATGGGGGTCAATCCTTTTCTATTTGAGCTTTTGGGGATGTGGTTCTGACATCCGGCAGAAAGCTGATAGATACAACATAGATGGATACGGACGCCAACGGTCCACTACTCCACTACGTACATACTATTTCACAGCAATAATCTTGCAAACATCATCTTATATTTCTCACCAAATCAATGAATACCTCTTCCTCTGCTGCACCCCTTTGTTGGTCTCCACTGAATTCATGGTGCCGCTTCGCACCAGAGACTTTCTCTACTGAATTCATGGTGATGTTTCGCACCATAGACTTTAAGACTGGTATCTGGCTCCAACCTCCACAAACACGTGCCACATTGTGTAACCCTCTTCGGTTCCTCCAAAGGGAGTCGCTGCAGTGATCTTGGCTCAACCCTCTCTGATCTAGGTACAAGTGATGAGCATATGCAATCACGCTGACCATACAAACGCAGTATGTGTAAACAAATGTATATCTATGTTCATAGAATCATGTATGTGTTCAGTATTGCAATACATCTTCATACCATGAAATCATGTCGCCCGACACCTTGGTCCGAGTGTATGCCACCAAGGTGCAATCAACCGCTAAGTCCCTGAGTGCGACCTGTTGGTCCTGGAGTTGACAGTGGTAGCTGTTGATACTGGTTGGTGGTTTCAACCCCCTATGAAAAATACTAGTCAACCAACCACTTGGCTATGGGTCAATATTAATCAACCAACTAATGGGGGATAACCACCAACAATAGTGGGAAAACAATGGATAATGATGGGGAACCAAGGGTACGGGGTTTTGACCCACTGCCACTTGTTAATTAATAAGTACTAGAAAATCTTTGAAACCACCAACGAGTATAAGTTATATAAGGCTGGATGATCACTTACAAAAACGGTGAGTAATGGCCAGTGATGGTAAATTGTTTTGACATTCATAACAGCCAATGATCTAGGATAAAAAGGTTTGTCCTACATTGACTTTCCCATGGTTACCCTAGTGAGCGTGATCATTTCTTTGTAGATTTGCCATCATACAATATATAGGCAATAGACATGACCCGTGCAACAAATTGGAACCACACTTCCCAGCATCCTCTATAAACAATACTGGTAGGTTTAGCGGAATTAAGAATATTTGATGACAGCTCACAATTCACCAACCAGAAGGAATTGGATGTCACGTTGGCTGATACTTTACAAGAGATGAGGCTGGAGTCGAGCCATGGTTTTCTGGTTGGTGGTTTCAACCCCTATGAAAAATATTAGTCAACCAACCATTTGTTTATAAATAATGGGAAAAATAAAATTGTTTGAAACCACCAACCAGTTTTTTACCCAGGAATTGGATATTAGTACGGTAGCCCTATCGACCCAACCGCGACCAACATGATCCGTGCTGTTTCTTGCCAACTTGGAGGCCACCAGCAGCATCCTGAGACACCGCCGTGGAAGCGGTTCGAATCTTTGGGAACTTTGCCAATTTGCAAAGCCCAGCACCATTGCTGGGTCGCGCCTTCTTCAGATGTTTTGGTGAGAAAATGAGAACACTCGAAATCTCTATCACGCGTTAATTCATGTTAATTCAACAAAGTCGTAAACGTGTACGAGATTGTACTCTCGTACTCGGACTACAACTTGAGCATGTTCAGTGTCTCATGAGGTAATCAAGTCGGTACACATGGGATTTCAAGCATCTCTAATTGACAGTGGGTCAAAACCCTGTACCCCTGGTTCCCCTATCATTAACCATTGTTTTCCCTATGATTTGGTTGGTCATTATAAGCCACTATTGATGGTTAAAGCCCTGACCCATAGCCAATTTTCAAGGCAACTGATCTTCAGCTCAGCACATCTGCAGCTTCAGCTGATCATTTCCCCAAGCGCAAGCGACTCCTTTGGAAGAAGCGACGGGCAACACGCCCACGTCCTTGGCCACCATGGTTCGTTCGTGCCGCTTAGCCGCCGTGTCGAGAGGGCTGTGTCCAGGGAGTTTGGGGACGTTAGGAACCCATTCCATGGTGAATTCTGGGGATTTCATGGTGAAGCTTCTCAGGTGGTGAACCTTAGATTCTGGCTGGTCAGCCTGAGCAGCGGCGATGCTGTTCCAGTGGAGAGACTTTGATCTTGAACCAAAGAGCATGGTTTGTAACAGTAGATAACAGTATATTACCTAATGTACTGTTTCCGAAGCCACTGTTGACTGTACCACACATAGTGGTATGCACAAAGATTACCCAATCTATTCAGCACCATTTCTCCATCACCCTCTGTGGTGAAGGCCTGAAGCACGACACCGGGAATACATAGTCTTTGTTGGAATGTCACTTGCCCAACCCGTCCCCAGATCTCTTAGCCTTTCAGCCTTGCGGGTTAGTGTCTGTTGCACTTCCCCAAGGGGTACCCCGATGTATGAACCTGCGGACATTGTGCTTCACACATTTGTCCAAGTATGTCCAAGTGAACCCACCAAAGTATCTCTGACCATCTCTGACCGTTGGTGAACATCCATATGATATAGTGTCAATCATCAACAGCAGGGGCGCATAAGTTCTAGATTGCAATTTTGCAATTGTTGCACAAGTTGTATATGTACACAAGTACTTGTATATCAATCTGAGTCAAATTAACATACGGGTGTTTCTCACAATAAGGGTACCTCCAAATCATCCACTATTAGTCATTATTAGCAATAAACCAGGCATTTTTAGGGGTACCCCTATTTTGAGAAACCACCATATCGTAATGAGTCAATGGCCATCCATCCAGGCACAGCCATCATCCCGCTTCGTTCCTGGCTCGGTTGCTCTGCCGAGGAACTCGTTGAAGTAGGGCTCTAAGGTGGGTCCATTGTCCGAGACACAGGCATAGCGATGCTGACCTGACCAAGGACGCTGCTTGCAGTCCACGAATGGATGTGTTTCTCAAGTCATATCAAGTCATATCAAGTCATGTTATCCATTTATAGTCATTTATATCATTTATAGTTATAAACCATCCATTTTGAAGGTTTCCCAATTTTGAGAAACCCGTAAATGATTGTTATCTGAACGCAACCAACCAGCTAGGGTGGTACATCATTCATGGACAAGACCATGCATCCATATCATGACTGCTCCCTCGACCATCCTCAAATTATAAATTGGGAAATAGTTATTTTGAATGGGACCTAATCATTCTTTGGAGGGTACATCACTTATGGACATTCCGATTTGGTGAGACCACAACACAAAATGGATCAAAATTTGGTCTTGTCTCTGCTCAGGGAACATAACCCTTTTGGACTGATAAAAAGAAGTCTACTCAACACATCCAGCATTGAGATCTGAACTGAATGATAGCGATTGGCCTTTTTGATGCTATGTAAGATGAATGAATATATTGCTTCTGCCCAAACCACATACAGTCACATACACGTAGTCCATGAAGCTCTCTACTGGATGTTGGAGTTTTTCAGGTGCACTCCTGCTTTCCAAAGGCAAATCATCTGAGATTCAACAATAAAGTCATTGCATGTCATTGCCATTTCAGTTGGTCAAGCGAGTCTTTTAAGCCTTTCGCAGGTCTTTGCCTAACGCTGTAAGGCACTTCCTTCGCACAACGAGATCTGGTCACTAATGACCTGGACCATCCTGGACCTAGACACACAAAACTTTGATGTCCAGCACACCAGCTATTCCAGCTGGACAATAATCCTGATGGAGATGATAACACGGCCAAGGCCAAAAATTGGCATGGCATGATTGTATTCTAAATTGCAGTCCAACATGACTGCATGACTCTGTTTCTAGATGTGCCTTTGGTTTCAGTGCCAGAGAAGCACAAGTCGAATCACACACCGCTTTGCTCAGTGAACCGCATTGTCGATGTAGTACAATGAGCAAGATGTCAACCTGACAAGGTGTGACAAATGCAGCTGAGGCCGGGTCAAGGAATTTGCCCCTGAGGTTTAGCAAGGGTGTATGCCAATTAAACGGTTTCATTTCACAACCGCTACCGTTAGCTACCTTGATCCCAAGAATTACACTGTGCCGTGTGGGTAGCGTTGCTATTGCTGTTGCTGCTGTTATGTCGCTCTCGCTGCTGCTGCTGCAGCAGCTGTTGCCTGGCTATTGATGTTCGTTGGATTCTACAGTCCAAAAATGCTACTTTGGTCACGCGCCGACCTTCCTTCGGCAAAGTTGTACTCATCATTCCATGCATGAGAGTTTCCAAAAGAAATCACATATATAGAGTTGTACAAATACATATAAGCATTGTAGGTATGTATGTATCATGCAAAAAGGGAAATAGATACACACTATGTGAATATCTGTCGATCTCTATGCATGTGCTCAAATCATCACAAGATCTCAAGATATCCCACGTTTGTGGTACTGGATGGTACTGGTATCCCACTGGAAGATGGATCTTTGCTGCCAAGGCGCACCACGGAGAGAAGACACCTGGCATCTTGCTACAGTACTTTGAATTTCACCACACTGCACAACTGCACCACAAAACGTTGTCCAAAAATTCCAAAATCATTGGTTCCCCTTCAGAAAAAGGACCAGAAATGAACCCTAAGTTTTGAAGCAAACAAACAAAATGCCCGCAAGTTGTCCATGTCAGATCAAAACGAAGGATCTCAACGTCTTAGCGGCGCTGGGCTTCTAATTCCAAGTCCTCACATATCCTGACCATCGGAAGGGGCACTACTAGCCTACCATTCAACATCCAGGAAGTCACCCATTGAAGGGGACACCAACAATATGGACAGCACGTGTTGAGGCACAACCAAACCATGGAAAACTGCCAGGAGCAGTGCCACTGAGCGTGCTGCCAGGCTACATGTAGGTCAGCAGTCCAAATGGCATGAACTTCCTGGGCGCACGGTGCACCAGACCCCAGGAGTGCCAACATCAAAACCGACATTCGAACATCAACCGCACAGGCCATTCAAATCTGGAAACTGACAGAAACCGACCATTCTTAGCTATTGAAAGTGACTGAAGTGACGGAAAATTAGAAACAGATTTCATCAGATTTCTTTCTCGTCGGCTGAGTCGCTTCTTTGGAGCTCCTGTCAAGGACTCTTCCAGCTCCTTGCCAGAGGCCTGCCACTTGCCGCGGAACATGAACGTCCTCAGCGTGGCCGCACAGCGAAACCTGCAGAGGCGAATCACAATCTGAGATCACAATTGGATGATCTTCTGAACATGAGGTCCCTCATAGTCCCTGAATCATCCTGAGTCCCTGAAGGGTTTCCGCTATCCCATTTTGAGGTCCAAGTTAGGGTGCCATGTGTGCGCCCGTTTCCGCCACCGGATCTGCTGCCATGTATCAGGGAGATGCTGAGAGCTACTTGGAAACTTTGGCCATAGACGCTATTGACCTGGGCTTGGAAACTGAAAAAATACCAGTGCTGGTGATACTGGTGATCGAGCTCTCTGGCAGTTGGAGTACCTGGCCAAGCTTCGTCTGCGAAACATATTGGAAAAAAGGACTATTAACGTCAACGTGCTGCTTGTCAAGCGGTCAATAACGATCCACTGGGGAAGGGGTCCCACCAACCCTTGACAGTTGGAGACTGTTCGAGAACAAACCATGACGTTTCTTCCAGGTCATGACGCAAAGCAGAACTCGTGAAGGGCCATAGCAAACAAATGCAAATACCGCGTAATAACACAATGTGACAAGTCTAGACCATGCAGCAAGTTCATGGATTGTTTCACTGGAGTGGCATTGAGTTCGCTGAACATCGTGGCATTGGTGTCGCTTCTCCTACCAGTCAACCGGGTTGTTATAATCGGGTCTGACCCAAGCAGTGTGTCGAGTGGCCAGTTGAGTTTATTGGTGGGTGGCATTGGTTTGGTCGCCCCAAAATACAAAGGTGACTCGTGGAAAGAGACACGCAATCCAAGTAGAAGAGTGAAGCATTCACTTGACTCGCGGTCAGGATGGGCCAGGTCCAGGTACCTATTAATTAGTGATAATGGATGAAAGGTCCAAACATGCCAAAAATTCCGCAAGGCGTGCAAGGCCTTTGGATGACCGCTCAGGCTCTCATGATCCACCCTTAACTTCAACTCACGTTCTGTACTTGGAATCCCACGGTGCACCCCTCTGGTATCCTGCTCCGGCTAAAGAAAACATGCAGCGGTGAGACATTTGAATGCATCCAGCGCAAAACCGCCAATCTAGGGCAACCAACCAGCATGGAGTTGAAATAGCAAAGAGGGCACTATTCATGTCGTATGTCAACATGGATATTGCATCCAAACCATGTGAAATCAACAAATCAGAATTTCTCGACTTGCTGTAACATCAAGTGCGATGGACTACGCCAACAAAAGCCACTTCCTGCAAAAACATAAATCAATCTCTTGGAATCAATTGGAGGGTTCTCAAAAAAGGAAACCTCTGAAGTTATGGTTGGTTTTTTTACTACAAATAACTAATGAACTGGATGATAACTGGATGATAACTGGATGATAACTGGATGATAACTATCACCATATATATATATATATATATCTGGTATATCCCCTACTATTGTTAGTTATCATCCCCTATCATTAACCGTTATAACCAGCTATAACCATTGGTTGGTTAATGATAACTGGATGATAACTGGGGGTACCCCCCATGACTTGAGAACCCCTCCCACCTCCAGGGTCACGTAGTCCAGTGCCAAAATCGCCAGTGCCACGCAGCTACTGGCCTTGGATCGCCCGTGTGCTGAGCACATCACGAGTGGTGAGGCTCGGCTTGGTATCATGGTCACCATCCCATGATCAAACGAAACAAAGTTCAACAAACTGAAAGTTCAACAACTATGCATGTATACAGTCTACATGGTTTACGAATAGTTGTTGGACTTCCAAGTTGTTGGACTTCCAGTTAGTGGATCCAGTTAGTGGATGGTTTCGTTGAATTCACGGTATTGTGCACACTTTTTGGCAAGTTGATATCACCATCAAACACCAGGTTTGGGTTCAAACCTTCTCAACCAGCAAAATCGACGGAGAAACGCATCAGCAAGAACGATGTGGGTCAATGCTGGTTTTACCAAAATGTGGGAAAGGGATGGAAAGGGAGCACCACCTTGACTATGTAAAGTGACCCTTCCCAAGCAAAGTTGGTACGAACTTATTTGATGGTGACTCACTACTTTTCGGTCTTTTGGAGATTCAATAGGCCAGAAGTATTCTACGAACTGTGGGTATCCAAAAGTGTTCTCACTGACCCAACGAAAGGACTAAACATGCCATGCATGATCTGATTTGTCAGATTATAGAACCAATACATGTAATACATACGTACTAGCTGCAGTGTAGGGCAATCGCGAACTTATTAAGGTATCCGTCACATCTGTCCAATGTGCATCAATGCGTCAAGTATTGCTGATCAACACATATCAAAACCAACAGGCTTTCCATGCAAACAAGGCGGCTCACAATAACCAACCATGATTTCGTCCTGCTTGTCATGACAGGTCAATTGCTGGGGCATAGCCATGTGTGCATAGCTGTGTGTGCATAGCCATGGACAGCCCCAATAGACTCACTGAAAAAAAAAACATCCAAACTGACGAAACCATCGATGGGTGATCTGTCATGTACCACAGAGAGATACATGAATCACATGATCAGCAATGATCAATGTCCTTGCTGGATTATTTGTTCTTTCTTTCACCTGGTTATCACCAGGCTATCACTGACTTGGCTATCACAAGGCCATCATCTGGTGATCCTCAGAAAACCTCACTTTTCTAGACTTTTCTTCTTCTTTCGCCCGGTTGCGATCAGGGAAGCCTTGCTCTTGGCCTTGAAAAAACCAATGAGACCACCTACGAAGACCATGCCCGCCAGCCTGGGCGCTGGAGCAAGAGAAAACATCCACTTGGGCGACAACGGGTATGACTGGTTGGTGCTTTCAATATGAAAAATATGCTTGTCAACCAACCATTGGTTAATAATGACCAGGAAAAATCAAAACGGATTGAAACCACCAACCACCGGAGGCAAATTGAGAACACATGCGATATTTGAATCATGCAATGCAATGAGATGCAATGAAATCATTTTGGCCATCAAACCTTAATGTACCTGCAAGATTTCATTGCTTGCGCAGCAGCACGACCAGCCAGAAACTAGATCATGCAATTGGGTCACAGTCGACACGATCTTCAGAAACCATAGATACAATTCCGAACACAAAAACGCCGGAGGTTTTGGAAAGTCTCTTCAAGGGTCAGGTATTTCCAATTTTGCTTTACACGACAGTCAGAATCCCCCCATGATGTTCCCGTTTCTTACAACTTGGTCATTTCGCTTACGTGCAGTGCAATATGAGTGCAACAAAGCGACACATAGGAATAGATCAACGAAGCTGACAGCACCTGCTTCGCATCCACCGACATCGCTTGTCGGCCACCGCGCGCTAAGCTGTGCGTTTGAGCTGTCAATGGCTGTCAGAAAGAGCTGCCCCAAACGCATCGCCAATATCCGCCATGTGACCCAAGTCTGGTAGGCTGCTAGACGGTACAATTCGCGTTCTCTGTGCATTCAAAGGATCCAATTTGTTTCTGCAGTGTGGCGATGACAGAACAAAATTACAGTGGTGTTCAACAACTCGCCCTGGGTCCGCAAAGGGGAATATGTCGGGGATCCCCACAAAACATGGACCAGCCATGAAGAAACAACTCATTGCGTATCAGCACTATGCACTCGCCTTCGACATCGACAGCATCCCCGTCTGTCGCTCACTTTGAAGGTCATTTCGCTGGAATCATGGAAACACATGTGCGACTTTCTAAACTCTGGTTCGAAATCATTGCCATGGACAAATTTGGGAAGGTCCCATCGCTTACCACAGTTTTGGCACATTTCAACGATATGATTTTCTGGGGGGTATCGCTTGCGAGTAAAACCCTCCAAGTACCTTTAACAATACAAGAGATTACAAAAGGGGTATCGCTATTTGGGAAGGTCCCATCGCTTACCTCATGTTTTCAAGATTTCTTGCAAGCCATGGCAGCCGAATACTACTTTTAAATTACCGGAGTTTTGACGGTTGCTCACATGTTCATATCCTCCATTTCCTGATTCATTCCAGTTCATTCACGTCACATGGACCAGGTAACAATAACCAATAAGCATGTCAGTTCATATCCTCCAGCCGCACAGCCATGAACACCCCCTCAGCGGCCTTCGGACATAACCACCTCGCCAGTGGTTGCACCCAAGGTGGTTCACCAAGAATTTGAACATTCTCCGTTGGGGAAACTTCAAATCTCTGGAACTTCCTGCAACCGGAAATCACTGCATGTAGCCCAGACTTTTTATCAAGCAAGTCATGCTGACCTGAGGATCTCGTGAACACATGGCTTCACAAAAGCTTTGGCGGGGAAGAGTTCTTGGATCTCAGGAAACCGGAAAAGTCAAACTTCATCGCTACGGATCTACATTCGGTGGTTTTTCAAGCCATAGGGGGTACCCCCAGTTATCATCCTGTATATGAATCATTGCCAGTAACAAACCATCCATAACTTGGGCATAGCGGCATACCCCTACAGCTTGACAAACACCCATTTCTATCCATTTCTCAACAATCCAGCGATTTGGAGCCCCTTGCCACCAGCTCCCATCGGGCACCATGGTGCCAGGCGCCAAGGGACATCAACATCCACCTCTGGACCATCCAGGAACTGCTCCATCAGCACAGTGAGGTCCACGCCGGACTGGCGGCCCCCAATGGGTTTCGAGTCCCGTGGGTCACCATCCGTGGATTGGAGCCATTTTTTCGGGGCCCATGCTCTAGACCTTCGACACCGGTTGAGGCAGGAGATGGAAAAGTGGTCATGTGGAGTTGCAAAAAAAAAAACGTAGCAAATCATTGATCCCTGAAATTGTTATCCTCTTTTTGCTGTTATCGTTTTTCGAAGTTTCTGACACACATGTGGGAGTTGTGCTTGTTTTCGTAGCAAAGCAGCAAGCAGCGAGCAGCGAGGAGCAGCGAGTAGCAGCAAGCAGCAGCAGCAACAGAAGGAGCAAGCAGCAGGAGCAAGCAGCCAGCAGCTGCAAGCATGTAGAAAATATTCCATCATATATGCATCATATGCAATTGATATCGTTCTTTTTTGCTGTTATCGTGAATTTTCGAGGGATAGCTCTGTCCGGACCAGTTGGGCCCACACATTTAAAAACCAATTGACGGGGTTATTATACAATCCCATGTGTCATAGTATGTGGTGTGGGTAACCAATAAACCATTGCGAGTGGTGGGACAAGGTCAAAGACATTGTCAAGACAGGTCGACCCTGGCCCTTCCAAAGATCACAACTACAAAACTGCGGAACTGTTTGTGCACTAACCTTTGCAACTTGTTTCTGCCGCATGATGCCGCATGGCTGTGGGGCCCAAGGGCTGTTGACCAGTCCCCCTGTTGGGACGACCCATAGCCCATAGCAGTTCGCACTTGCCAACAGCTTTCCTAAAGCTACGGCTCAAAGCCATAGGGCAAGGTTTTAACGCACCTGGTGAGTTCCGACCCGCATCACCCCATGGTTGTACACCACTTTGAATACAGGAGCTAATTTTTGGGTAATCTACCAGGGTATCTGAGTTGGGTGTAAAAGAAAGAAAACAAATCCTTAATACCCAAAACAGCAATTTAGGATACCCCCATGTCCCCAATTTCAGGCATGGAAACACATACTACAACAGCCACAGCGCTTTCCCCTCACCTGCTTCGCATTCTGACCTTTGTTGTCAGGACTTCCTGCGTGGCTTTCCGGAGAGGAACGAAGCTCAAGAAAGCTGAAATGAAACTTGGCTCTTGCGTATGAATGGTAACCCAGGATTAATAAACCCCAGGTTTATTAATAAAGGGGGTAACCATTTTAAAAGGAAACCAAGGCTTTTGGGGGATACCCCCTATTAATCAACCAGGGTTTATTAATCCGGGGTTAACATTGCTGACAAATGTAAGAAGTCGCTGTAAGTTGTGAAGACAAGGCACATGGGCCATGCCAAAGAAACAAAAAATGCATCACTGCATATATGAGATTATGGAAAGAGGTGTCACTCATTCATTCGGCAACCATCGTGGTGCGATCTTCGCTTAACAGGTCTCAACTCAACCAATCTGCGTCTCAAAAAGGTAGGGCCACTGAAGTTGATACGACTTACAAAAATGACGGAGACCATCACAAGTGGCCGGAAATCAATGGCATGCCAAGTGCAGCCGGGCTGTTCATTGTCCTTCCCATTTGATCCATGTGCTGGCTCCACTGTTGGCATATCAAGCATGTGGCAAATCGTTCAACACCCAGCAAATCATCAACTCTACTCATGTCACTGTCCAAACTGATACCCCCGCGACTGAAAACGGCACAATCAAAGTGGTGATGAATTGTTTGTATATCGCCAACCCAGCAATGAATTGAAATCTTATCTCTTGAAATCAACCCATCAGAGTGGTTGATCATTCTCTCGTTGGTGGCTTCAAAACCTATGAAAAATATTTGTCAACCAACCATTTGTTAACACATACTAGTGAACATATGTGAACATCAAACATGTTTGAAACCACCAACCATTAGTTGTTTAACCATTATTGTTAGCTATTATCCCTATAATTAACCATTATTAACCACTATTAACCACCATTAACCACCAACCAGTTTTCATTTCTTCAACCCATCAATGCTGGCATCACACCGTCCACCTCAACGCGCCCGGCCGCCTTGCACCAAAGCGCCTGAGGACACCTCGAGCCATTGCTGCCACCAGCTGGGGCACGACTGGAGATGCAATGTTTATGATAGCCATGACCAACAGCCATGACCAACAGCTATGACCAACAGCTATGACCAATAGCTATGACTAGTAGACCAAGAGCTATGACAAATACCTTCGACCAGTTGCTACTGACTCCATGACTAATAGATACTGCATGACCAGTAGTCAAGTGAATTTGCGGGTTCTGACTCAATAGCTTTGACCAGTGACTAATGGACACCAGTGGGTGTGGCCTATGACCAGTGAGATACTTGGAGTACATGTTTGGGTATACCCATTGAAAAAACCATGTGATCATTGGCAGTTCCTGAACAATTGATGTACCCCCACCGACCAGGGTAACACCATATGTGTAGACAAACAATCGTGGACCTGTTTGTGTGCTGACAATTTGGTCTGAAAGAGTCAGACCGTAAGCATCTGCCAAAACTCGCAATGAGTTGCATACGATCAACCAAGATCAATAAAGTATCCATGAATATCCATGAATACATCCAAGGGTCTTTGTACATATATTCACAACTTCATTTCCCTACAAACAATGGCCTGAACTTGGGACAGTTGGGGCTACCGGCAACCGATCACTGACCTGTGGACCCCAGTACCCACGCTGGCTGGCCATAGCCCAAGGCACAACAAGGGTGGACAACTCATCCACGATCTCCTTGTAACACCTGCAGGCTGCTGGGTCGGGGCCCTTGAACACTGTTTTGGGGATCGCTAGCTGATTGGTGAGCCAAATATTTGTCGTGGCTTGCGATATAATCCATCGGGGATCAGCTATTTCATCCACATACATACGCAAATCATCCACACATGCGCGGACATGCAAAATGCTTGGGAACCTTAATGTGACCACTCATTCTGCGTGAATGTGCGCGCATCATTGGCTACAGACTCCCCAAGGCCAGTCCCCTTGGATGATCACCCTAAGCAACTGGCGAATGTCAGAAGCCACTTGTCTAATGGCTGGTTGGTAGCTACTGTAGTTGGTCCCCATGGTGTGACCTGTGACCCCCCAGTTGTGGTATACCCATGGTGGTTAACACTGCGACGATATCGATGTACTTTTCCCAGGAATGGCGGGTGGGAACATGTCTCTACAACTGGGGTACCCTATCTCCAAGGCTCTCGAATATAATCTATAAGGGGGGTTCTTATAATGGGGAACCCCCCATAATGGTTGATTTCCTGCTATAAATGACTATTCATGGATGATAAAAGGGGGTGCCCTTATTTTAAGAACCACCATAGAAATGTCAAAACAAGATGAACCATCTGGAAGCAGGCAATACACCCCAAAAACCTCAATACAAGTACCAAAGAGTGTTGTCCTGACGGACTCCTCGAAATCTCTTAAGACTCAAGGGGGGTTGTATGAAAGCAGGGCTTGAGATCAATAACACATTACCCACACATTGCCGTTTTTTCTTTCTTATCGTTTTGCAGGGAATGCTGACTATAAAGATCTATAGACATAATCGTTTTCCCAGGAACTCAACCGGCTCACTTTTGCAGCCTGGTTCCCTGTCAGGAAAACTCACTTGACTTGTTTTGGATGGCAGAGCGCCATACCAGAGCGGAAATTTATTTTCCTCTTTCGAAGTCGCTTTTTTGGAGGGCGGCGCAGCAGGCAACGAGCAGGGGGAGCAAAGGAGACATTACATGAAGGTGCCAGCGAAAAAACATCAGCTTTCGAAAGGCGGTTTTTTGGAAGGCAGGGCAGAGTAGTACCAGCGCAATTAAAAATTCTTGCTGGCTTGAAAATTGCTTTTTTGGACGCCGAAGCAAAAAGAGAAGAGCAGCGGGAGCAAAGGAGATCATTAGATCAAGGTACCAATGAGAACATTATTTTCGTTTTTGGAAAATCGTTTGTTTGGGTGGCATGCGAATTAACCAGCCGTATTCTACAGATACAATCAACACATGAATATCAACGTTATCGTCATGGTTCTACAATGTTCTACACGTGTTTTTACACAACCTCGAAGGAGAAAGGCTTTCCCACGTCTCGTGCACCTCAATTAAAGCTGCCCTTACTGACCCCGGATAAACCAACCCTGCTGGTGCCCACATGCACCTGTCCATCTCCATAGGATTCGTCACCTTCTTCACTCCCAAGGACGCCGCACCAGACCTCGCAGGATCGAAGCTGTGGCACATTTTGTGGACCAAAACATACCAAAACAAGAAATCATGATGAATCCGAATGAAGATGAATGAACCATATGTATCCGATCCTGTATAATCACGTGGTTCAACTTTGCTTTGTTCATGTTACACTGTGGTTCAGTATCCGGAACATCCATCCATCGGCCAGGTCCAGGGTGCGATTCGGGGTGAAGAAGCAAAAACATCTGAAAACAAGTTGCTTGTAGTCAGCGTCGGGTCCAATGTTGAGCCATGCGGCACCAGCAAAACATGTAGGACACAGTATGGAGGACACAGCTTAGAGGTTTTATTTGGACTGACTGTCACGAACGCAGAAGAATCGCTTGGGTATGTGTCGTGGCCGGCAGGAATAGTATGAGGCAGTGCCTTCAATTGGCTGTAAACCTGCCCTAGTGATGACACCCATCATCTCACCTGTCCTTGTCTACGGCATCTTCCAAAATTCAAGGGTTTACCTAGTTTATGACTAATATCAATTAATTTCATTATTGAATTTTGGGATGGTTGGGTGTTGTCTCATAGTGTGAAAAAAGGATATCACCCAGTGAATGTGGACTGATTTCACAAAACACTCATGGCGACAAAACCAACAGCAATGCAGCGGGCACCACCAAGCACCAAGTTCAACAAATCACATGGATTCAGCCCCGATTCGTACAACTATTCGCTACAAGCTAGTAGGTTGGCCGGTCAGGTTGTCATGTTGGCCAGTTGTGGTCAGTTGGCTCATTGGCCACTTTTTTGTGGGGAAACCAATCATTCATCAGGAGAATACCCTTGGTTGGCTGGTGGAGTGGTAACTCAGGTGGGCAGGTAGGCAGGCCAGCAGGTAGGTTGGTAACTTCAAAACTGCTTAAGCCCTGGATGCTGTCACCGACAGCCATCAGTGGCAACAACTTGGCGCCAAACACAGGTTTCAGAACCGCGGGGAAGCCCACCTCGGGAAAGTTCGAGGTCAGCAATCATGCAGAGATATGGTGGTTTCTCAAGCCATAGGGGTACCCCTAAATCATCCAATAATAGTCATTTATAGCAAGAAACCAACCATTTTTGGGGTTCCCTGTTTTGAGAAACCACCATATAACGGCAGGGGGAGCAA
>VSDK01022241.1:513250-588498 GCA_009767595.1 Symbiodinium kawagutii | reverse complement strand
CCTGCTGCCATGATGACTTCCGATTTATCCAGTGTCCATGTAGGCTGGTCTGTCAAAGCATGTCGGCAAATCAAACACATCAAAAGTGGTGGGCTGTTGTTTGTCACTATCTTTCAACGCATGTGACGGGCTCAAGGCCATGGAATTTGAGAACGTTGTGTTGTGTGTTTGGAGAAGACATACTGCAAAAGTCTGATTGGATCCGATTGGTATCGACAATCCCCGAGTTGTTGTCAGAGTCACTGCTTCCGACAGGGCATGAGAAAACTTTTTGTGCGAGCTAGCGAGGGATATGGCGACTGGATGATTGGTTGGCTGGTATATCGTGGATCACCCCAAAACAAAATTCAAAGTTCTTAAACTATCATTCCGGTGCCACAAATCAGTGTGTCTCCAGGTTAGTTCACCTTTCATCCTCCAACCCGTCCCATGAACTGGAACAACTTTGAAGCTTACAAGAAACAAGTGGCTTGTGTCGAAAAGCTGCTACCGCAGTAAACATCCCGAGCATCGAAGAGAAGAATCTATCTCCGGATGCTCCAACTGGCCCGTGTTTGCGTAGATTGATATTGGCTGGCTTGACCATACCCACATGATTGATCCCTTTTGTAGCTGATTACAGTGCGATTACGCTTGTTTCTTACAGTCGTTGGTGCCGTGTGAAATCCATACCACCGTCTTGTCCATTTCTGATATTAAGTTGTACTTCCAGAAGCACCTGCAGGCACGATCGAAAGCCAACTTCGCGGAAACCACTGAGACTAGTTGGTAGACTTTCTCCCTCCAAGGATCATGGGATCAGCTGAAGTTGCAACACAGTCTAGGCAAATCAATCGTCAAGAAACACGTTGGAGAAGATTAGCAGGGACATCTTGAATGGATCAAGTCGAACATCCAAAGCATGGGCTACATTGCATGTTCCAAATCCTGGCCATCCAAAATGATCCAAACAAATTGAACAACTGAACTCCCCAGTTGAGTCCTCAGCAACCCTCGCGACGAGCTTCGCTTCGCCAAGGAACTACTTGAGCAGCTTCGCGCAGCTTGGACTGGTCCGTGATGAGGAAGTTCCTGGCCAAGGGACGGCGTGAAGGACGACCTGGCATGACCTGGATGCCCAACACAACCAAAGCTATGGCAAACCTTTGACCTCATGTGGTGGTTTCTCAAGCCACAGGGAGCCCCAAAAGTGGTTGGTTTAGTACCATAAATGACCACTAATGGATGATTGGGGGGTACCCCTATTCTGAGAAACAACCATGTGGACCCCAAGTAACCAGTGGAAGGCGCATATGATTGTAAGGAGAGCATCCATGTGAGAAGTGATACTCACAGTTGCTTCACGTGAGCTGCGTTGAACACCAAACAATCCATCAGGATGGTGGTTTGACAAGAGTTTCCATACGACCATTCCCCAGAAATACCAGCTGTGATCAACATAGTTGATTGCGGTTGACCGCTAAGATGGATGAAGTATCGATGGTAGTTTTCCTCAGGATGCATCTTAAGCAGCTGAACTTCTTAATTAAAGATCCTCATTTATAACCGCCCCACCAACACCAGTTTAGCCAGAAAAAGCTTGCAATTTGCCATCAAGATTATAAGATTTATAAGGGTGTTGTTAACAGCGCTGGATGTGCCAACTCATCAGCTATATTGATATGCAATAATATCTTCCATAAATACCATAATATATGATTCATATACCATTATCATCAGCATAATCATCCACTATCTATCATCATATACGGATTCATTTCATTAGATCCATTCCATTAGCATTGCCAGCACATGTCATCACCTCCAACTCTGCCACCCGGCCGAGCCCAAAAGCTCGGGCCCAACCTTGGAGTTGGCAAGCCTGCCTGTTTCAGGCAGGCGCGCGTGGTATGCCTCGGCATCTTACAACTTCAGAATCCACTGGAAATATCAAGCAAACACGACTAAACCAACAAAACTTCTATGATGACTTTAGTTGAAACTAACAAATAAAACAAACTAAATAGAATGAGAATCCACTGGTTAAACCCCAACCAGAAGCAAAAGAAACATGAGATAATCCAAGTTTGATCAACTGCTTCAACTCGAAACATCGCCCGTCGCCCCAAACGATCTGCCCCAAACTCGTTCTCTGAGAGCAGGCACTTGTTTCTGGCTGCGTCCACTGCAGCCGGCCTGAGGCCTTGCATCCAGGTCAGTGGCGATGACTTGGGGAAGCAGGTGGGGCACCATGATTTCAACTGATTGAATCTAGTTAAGACATGTTAAGATATATTTAAGACATATCTAAATAAATCTATAAGACATATTTGATTGATTCTCAACTTTCAACTATTCATAAGCATTTAGATTGAATGTCCATATCTTTCCCCAAAGACTTCAAGGCAGTGCAACGGTAATAGTCCTTTCCCACTAGCAAAAGACATCCAAATGTTTGCAAAATCACTGACGAGGTTGTGTAATGGCAAACTGTGACCAACCAAGGGGGCTTTTTGACACCGCTTTAGAATCGTCCTGGATCAAGCGGTAACCTGATCCTTGTAGCCATCATCTAGGGAAACCTTCACTTTCATAATACGGTCAATTGTGCTGACATCCAAAGAACTGCTTAAAGGTTTCAAACGACCAATCACATTTACAAAAATAAATCCACAATAATATATTTTTAGAGAATGTGAAGAACCATGATGTCTCATCATTTTCCATACTTTCCATACCTTTTCCATCCTTTTGCCATACCTTTCCATCATTTTCCACGGTTTTTCACCCAGAGAACAACACAAGCGTGATGAAAGTGAATCTAACTGCCCTCTTTCTTCTTCAAATGCAACAGGACCTGTTGCCCACTGGATGAGGCATGGTCTTTGATGTGTTACTAACATTCAACCACTTGATCTGAGGGCTCCATTCCCTCCAGGTCCGTTGATTCGAATTGGTTTCAAGAACTCTTCGTAAGAAAATAAAAAACAATGAACATCAAATAAACAATATTTAAAAATGACTTATAAAAGCTCATCCTATATAGCCGTGACGACATGCATATGCCGCCCTACCCGGCACAGGTTCCCGGCCTGGCAAGCCCAGTGCCTCAGCCAGTCGCGCCGCCAGGGGCACTGAGAGCTCCACGAAGGTGGCCTGGCAGCGGCGAGCCAAATTCCCCATGCCGCGTGGATCTGGGAGGGACGTTGAGCCAAATTTTTTGGGTTAAATCCCAAATTTGCCTATAGTAATCCAATAGTAATTTGGGGGTTCATCAAGTTGTTGAGCCAATAGTAATAGTTGAATCTCAAGGATCAATTTACTATCAATCCTGGATATTTATGTTGGCTCAATTGATAGTAAATCTCCAGGATTTCGATGGTTGGGCCAGAGCCTGGTTGGCAAACAATGGTAATGACATGTGCTGACAATGGTAATGGATTCGAATGGTAGATATGGCTGTGGGTCAGTATTAATCAACCAACTAATGGGGGATATTCCCCAACAATCATAGGGAAAACAATGGTTACTGATGGGGGAACCAGGGGTACGGGGTGAACTGACCCACAGCCATATGTTGGCTCAATTAATAACAATAAGGGATTGTTAGTAACTATAATGATGGGATTGAGTAAATGTAATGAATTGATGGGTTGAATTTCAAATGGTTTCATTATAGTTACTAAACTAATTTATGGCAATTATAATTACTAAACTAATTAATGATGACTATACTTCCTAAACTAATCAATTAATGGTAACTAATTTCAGTCAACTGGATGGTATTGAATGGTTGACTATAGGGGATAATGACAAACTGTAGGTGAATTCTAGGGGATATATAATTGCTAGATGTATAGGGGAATGATTACAAGTTGATTGGTGGTATTTGATGGTTGACAAGCCAGGGCACGATAACACCAACAATACTAGGAATGAAAGGGGTATTGAAGATGATGATGATGATGATGATGATGATGATGATGATGATGATGATGATGATGATGATGATGATGATGATGATGATGCTGATGGTGGTGGTGGTGGTGGAGGTGGTGGTGGTGATGGTGGTGGTGGTGTTGATGCGATGACGATGATACCAGTAATGACTCGATATATCCCAACATTCAAGTCATGTCTCGGGGCACTTATCATGTTGATCTAACTTTCACTACCATGTGGAGATAGGTCAACATCGAACCACCAACAACTTGATGAACATCGCAACCAGTAAAGACTATATCGGATATCGGATTCGGGGATCATTGTCTTATCTCTAACGCATCTTTCTAGCGACCATGTTGGAGGTATAGTCAAGGTGTGGTCCAAACGGAAAAGTAACATTCTGATTTAAACTACTGATCTCAAATGATGATATTGATCAACCAGTGCACTTGCCATTCCACAGTCACCAGGCATACACTTCTGAGATTTTGTCGCTGATGTGGGGGGTTTGTCAAAACAGGAGTACCCGCAAATCATCCTTCCTTAGCCATCTATAGCAACGAACCAACCATTTTGGGAGTCCCCCATTTTGAAAAACCACGATATGTAGTTGTTGTTCAACCATTATTGTTGGTGATCATTCCTTATTATTAAGCAATGTTCAGGATGATAAACCCTATAAAATACCATGGTTCTCCACCAACCAAAGTGATCAAAATGTTCTACCACCGCCTCCAGGCGAGCTTCGTCCAACTTCTCCGTGGTCGCACGGAACGAATGTCAAGCAGGCCGGTGAGACGATACCATCTGCAGGCCCGGTCACCCCGTCCTGGCGAGGCATGCAGGTCACATCAGGTCGGACGTTGAGGAGAGTTTTTACCAAATGCTACCAAACCTCAAAAAACTGGTTGGTTTATTACTATAAATGATTAATAGCTGGATGATTTGGGGGTACCCCTATTTTGAGAAACACCCATTTTCCATGAGGAGATGATTCAAAAAGATTAAAATGCGCCCCTGGCGGCAAGCAATCTCCCTGTGAATTAATAGTGTGTCAGCCACTTGATCCATAATACCCAAAGCTTAAGGCACCAGGAAGGCAGTACTCAAATATATTCAAACATCCTTGCCCGGTTTGAAGTTTTGTTTACGACTCAAACGGCTTTGGAGTGGTCGACATCCACCTGAACTTGCCTCAGAAGTGTTTTTCTAAGGCTAAGGCTGGAAAATCACAGTCGTATACCTTGTTATCACCATCAGTTTCACCACCAGAATCATCCCTCAGCGATCAGTTCCCACTGACCAGAATCATCCATCATTCCAACCATCAGTTTCACATAGTGTCGCCATGTTTCACCATGTTTCACCCTGTTCCACCATGTTTTGGCGATCACTTCCACCATGGTAGGACCTGGTCACATCCAGCGCTTCGAACAGCCCAGCATGGCACCGGCCTCGCCCAGCTCCTTGATGCGCTCCATGGCCCTCAGTCCGCTGGAGAGGTTGCGACGAGCGAGTCATGTCATAGCCTGATGGGGTGGCCCAAAATCGTCGGGTTGGTGGTTTCAAGCCTCAAAATACCATAGAAAATACCATAGAAAAAACCATGAAATTACCAGTTCATAACTTCTGTTCAATCGAAACTTTATGAAATTGCCAATATTTATAACTGCGCCAGAATAACATAGAATGATCCCACCAGAACGTGTAATGTGATAGAGTGGATCATAGTGGATCTATAGCAGTCCAGCCCACCACATCGCTAACCAACAAAGTGAGAACTGCTCAGACCTTGAACAGCTATGAAGCTTATTGTGAGTAGACAAGCAGCATGAAACAACGTGGCCGAACGCCTACAATGTTGCATGCTGTCCCTCCTCGTTCTTCCTTTGACCAAGAAGGGAGTTGCACACCATGGTGCGCTCGTACCAGCTTTTCAGAGGTCACACAACCACCTATTCCAGCCATGTCTGTCATCTCTCTGCTTGTAGCGATGCGAAAAATCAACTTGACAGGGTAAATCATGGTAAATCACCGCCAAACTTCCCAATTTGCTATGATTCACCCATCAACCTGATTTACCTATCAAGGTGATTTACCCATTGATACCCATTGTACTTACAAATCATGGCAACAAACCAAAGAACCATCCACTGCGAAGCTTGAAGACCTCACTGCACTGTGCTCAGGCGGGCGCTCATTGAAAATCGTCTCAGAGTCTTGGGTCATGTCCACCTTGGCCAAACATGTGAGGCGGCCTGGTTTGAGGCAGCAACAAGGCTCATAGTCCTAGGCTTCTTGTGGTTTCTTGGTCTATGACATTGATGTCTATCTGCTTTTCCATCTCTCTCGCTCTCTCTATTTCCTGTTTTTTCCCTCCTTTGGCCGAGCAATGACAAGCATAATATGGCCCCACCCCGCGATGCGTCGAGGCTCAAGTTTGTCTGACAAGAAACTACCAATCAGATGGGTTAGTTTATGGATGTTGACGGTTAATGGATGCTCAATTGACGGTCAATCTTGGCTAAGTGCTTCGGGAAGTTTCTCTATTGACATACAACGGCGATGTCACGGTACCACACTTCACTAGCAACAAGGTGCCACAAGTTGAGGCTGCCGACTGGAATGAACTTTGCTGCTAGACCCTCATCCACCAAACTCCTGCAGAAAAGGACGAGTTCCTGGGAAAGCTACCCCTAAGCTACCAGCTTTGAACATCGCTTGGCAAAAACGGGGCACAAACGGTTTGTAGCACGCATGGAGCAGGTGGGGCTGCTGGGACTCAACATGACTTGGATTGGAAACTGGCGGCAAGTGCAGGCAAGTACCCTATCTACATCTTCAACTGTAGGCACAAGCCATGCAACTTGAACCGGACTACATCATGGTACCCCATATGGTGCTGCAACGGTGTCACGGAACTCATATTTTTGAAATCAACATAGCAACCTGCCGCTACGAGCATGGGCATTACCACCCAAGTGGCCCAAGCTTCTGTGCATTTTGGGAAAGCGATGGAAACCCGGAAATGGCATCATGAACAAATCACCCATGATTAGTGCATGTTTGCAATCCCGAGAAGGCACCACCATTTTCAACCACGTGCTCCCCAAGCTGTTGCATCCCAAAATTCACCGATTCCGAGATCAGCTCTTCCTGCCCCAAGAATATCTCCAGGCACCACAAAATCTGTTGGGGGCATCAACCGACCATCTTGTACGAATGCACTGGCCAAACCAGGCGAAACCAAGGGGAAAGACGAGCGATCTTACACCCCAATTGATGGACATCTCCTGCTCCAGGAATCCGGATGCTCTAAAATAACAGGCTTCACCTTGGCTGAGCGCCGGGAGTCGTTGATCATGCTCGAAGTTGCTGAGAGTGTGGTGAAAACCGCAAGGGCCGTGCTGGTGACTACCAGAAGTCCACATATGGGCTACAAATCCAATGGCTGGGACGTCAAATGTATCGTTGCCGTGACAAAACAGCTGAAACCAATCCTTAGCCAGCTTCTGGCTATATTTGGTTCTAAACAAGTGAGAGGAGCAAAAGAGAACATATTGCTTAGCAGCTTAGGGACTGTCCATATTTGTCGATTTCCCAGAGGCTGTATGGCGACTTCCCTCTTAATCGTGATTGAGAATTATCTGAGGTACAGCGAAACTACATCACTGCTGTTCCCCTTATTATCATTGGCCATCAACAATCCACAATGCCTGGTTTTCCTTCACAAGCAGCATGCCACTCAGAAAGGCTTCAAGCATCTCTGTTTTCAGAAACGGTTAAGTAACTCCAGGTACCCTGAAAAAAATCTTAAGCGCTTCTCATTCAACAGTTCTGCCGTACCCCCGCCCCATCCTCAATAGACTCAAACTGCATCTGAGCCGTAGACGCCCAGAGATGCAGCAATCTCAAAAGTGAATCTGGGTGCGAGCCAGGAGCCACAGGGATTTGTTCATCCCCTGTTTGGGTGGATGGTTGGGCTGGTTGTCTAAAAGTTTCTTGTGGGGTAACCAACCGTTTAAAACCCACAGCTGATCGCAGCTCTGGAGATCATGAACCAAAGTGGTTATCCACGATGAGCTTGGGCATACGAACACCACTCATGGTTGCATGGCTCTGGGTATTAGTTGAGATTCCCGTACGTCATCGTCACCCCAAAATCGCAAATTGCATGAGCATCTCAGTCGCTCGTTTGGTGTTTCATGTACTCTGTTACTTCTATGCAAGTTGTGGTTTGAACTGCTGTCACTCGTAGCGACGGAGCAGTAGGAGCGCTGAACCTTAAATTCTGTGACAAACCAGCATCAGTGACTCACCAAGCACCCTTGACACAAAATGTGAACAGCCTGTTTCAGCAAAAGACATTTTGTAATGCTTCATTTCGGGGCATGGTTTAACCATTTTGATAACCCGAGATGCCCTTTGGAGCTTTCCGTGCATGGCTACATGGGTTTCCCAACATGGACATCCGCACTCACAGGAAGCGGTGAAGGTGGCCCGACCTCCAGAAGTCTCGGTTTTTCTTCACCGTCAATTCACTAAAAATCATCGAATCTTTGCTACAAGCGAAGTAAAGTGGTTTCAAAAGGAAGATGGAGCCCACGAACCTGAATGCTCACACGTAAGCTGTTGACACAGTAGTTTGAACTTGAATGTGTGCACTCTTGGTAAGACACACTCCTGGTAAGACACTCTGATGGTAAGACACTCTTAGTGGGAAAATCTTCGACTGACACTCTTGGAGTGACACTCTTGGCAAAATACTCTGGGTAAAACAATCTTGGTCAGGCACTCTCATGTGACACTCTTGTAAGACACTCTGGTCATCAAACTCTTGTCAGACATTCTTGGTATCACACGCTTGTTGGACACTCTTGCAAAACCTATTGGCACGAGCGCATCAGCAGGCAAGCAAAGACTCTTCTTAAATGTTTCCCAATTGACAGCGCGCAGAAAAGCAAGCGTTTGTAACGCCTGAAGCCGCAACTACCAGTGCGGGGTGTGCACAACGACCAACATGACACGTTGAAAGTGCAGCGCCTGCCATGCAAAGCGCACATTGACCACCTTGAATCCACAAAAAGTGAACATTGACTTGAGAGGAAGACACAAAAGTATTGCACCCGTTACACAAAACCACTTGTGACACCTCTTGTGCAACTTCGGATATGCACAAGGTGCCACACCTAGCGCACCAGGCTTTCCACAATGGTAATTAGCCTCCTACTCCAAACGCTTGCAAACACGTCAGACAGTTGCGGATGGTGACGAACACACACACAGATGCAACGCTGAGCGAACGCACCGTGCACCGACCCCTGGGCTGCCGCACTTCTTGCCCGGGAGGCCAGCTGTGACGAAGACCACGGTAGCGCCTCGCATCATCTGCCTGGGGCCCAGCACCAGGAACGATCGAAAGAAACGATCACCAACGATCAGTCACAGTCATTCCATTTTATTTCCATGTGGGTGTTTCTTACAATAGGGAACCCAAGAAATGGTTGGTTTACTGTAAATCATGTTAAATGATTAACATTGGATGATTTTGGGTTACCTCCATTTTGAGAAACACCCATATCTCAACAAGTGTGGCTACTAAACCGGGCGTGGCCAGCAGCAAAAAATGCGCGTGAGCAACTCCTGAGAGTGACTTGAGCCTAAGAACCCATAGAAAGTGATCAGTCCTGTATGTGAATTATCAATGGACGGAGAAATTAAGAAACATTAAGAACAATGGATAGTGAATTATCATGGATGGATGGATCAATTTCACTGATACGTAAGTTATGCGGTTAAGTGAAGAATAATTAAGACAAAAACACCTGCCCCAGCCTAGGGGGTTGATAAATCTGAGAGGTTTTGTGACGTGAGTACTATGTATTCCGAGGAAAAATCCGGTTGTAGATTAGTTGAACTAGTATTGCACTGGATTTGGCTCCGCTGGGGTTTAATCAATCTGAAGAGGTTTTTAATCCAAAGTCAGCACTTAAAAAAGACATTGTAAAACACTTCTATTGCGCTCATAATTCAATACTATAGACTGACTATAGACTATAGATATGGTAATGACCATGACATAGACTGACTATAGACTATAGCTAGGTCATAGCTGGTATAGTAAACCATATGCCATGACTGAGGGTTCCCAGCTTCCCTTGTATGTTGACAATCTTTCTTTGCAGGAACTAGCGACATTAAATACAGCTGCCTGGACGATCACTCATTCGCTGCCGGACACGAAACCACACAACATCAATCAAGTTATTGAACCAAACTGAGTGGTTGCACCACCACTATGAAAAAGATGAGTCAACCAGGCATAGGCCTTGGATAAGACTGGCATCGGACACGGCTGCGATTGAGTTCAAGCGCTATCAAGGATTCTTCTCATTCCATGTAATGAGCTTGTGATATTCCTTGGTCAACATATGGCCATATGGCAACTACGGTAGTCGTGGGACATATCTTAAGGGATTCTTGGGGCGTGGGGTCTGATCAAACCTGGATGGCTCCGCCTTCGCAATTGCTTCGCCGATTCGTTGGTTGCGGTCAAAAGGTTCTTTGGCACCTGTGGTGCTGCAGCAAAGGCCTGACTAGGACCTTTTGTCTTTGTTGGTCTCTGGGATACCCACTGTTTATGGACAAACCCAATGCGAGTTTGACTGGTGCCAAAACTATCAACCTGTGTATGTACGCTACTAGTAGGAATCAGGAATCCGGAGCAAGGGTGTTGACAACTGGATGATAGCTTAGCTCACGAGTACCTGGATAGCTTAGGACCACCCATTGAATGCGAACTTGTTAACACCGGCCAGTTGAATAGTGTTTTTCTCCATTCGACAAGAACACAATTTGGTAGAGATCAACTGGTTAGACATAGATTTTCATAGAAGCACTGTCCAGAATGGCAGAAGCATGGTCACCCTCCGTAAATTCCACCAGCAGAGATGCCGTGACCATCCATGACCCATCTTCGCTTCCCTCACCTTCGCTAGCATCTGGAAGGTGGCTGTGGGCAACAAGGTTCGGATCGCTTCCTGTGTCCAGGCCGCCCTTGGGGATGGATGAACCCTGTGCCATTGATTCACAAGTTTGGTTGTGTTTGGTTGAATACTGATTGTGTAGTATGGATTCCAATATGGCTCCAATATGGATGCACATACTTAATTATCCGCATATACGTAATATACGTGGGTTGGGTTGGTGAAAAGTAACAACAAGATCAATAACCAACGACCTCATGGTCGTACCATCAGCAGCAGGAAAGAAACCGCAGTATCAAACGTTTTAATGCAGGAATGAAACCGTAGTATCAAACGTTGTAATGTGCTGCTTGACATTGCCTGTGTCTTGAATCTTCATGTGCGCATTCAGTTTGTCTGATGCAGATGAGATCTCTCAGTAAATACAGCCTCATCTCCCATAGTCGGATGCAAACCATACTATGGCAATCTACGGCACACTGAAATCATCATTTTCTTCCTTCCTATATAACATCTTCAGGTCCTCAACTTTAGGAAGCTCTCAAGTGTCCCTGCTAAGGGCTTCTACTTCAAAGACTTTCAATCTGAGTAAAGGGACGCCTACCACCACTTCTGTCATACTTAGATAAATGATGGTGCATAACCCTTGAAATGCTTCGACCAACCAACGTTCATCCAACCTTCATATGTGACTTCCGGGTACTAAGTCGTCTCTCAGTAGTCAGAAGCTGATGGCAAAGAATGTACGTACACATTACAAACTGGTATGTCAACGAGTACTTAGCTAGAATCAAAACCACTATGATAATCTATGGTATGTATGTTTGAGCTAAGATCAGGCTATACCAACTAAACTCAGCTGCAACACAGTGTCCTCTCTCTCGTCAGCCGAGAGCGGTGGAGGCAGCTTTCCAGGGGAAGCGAGCAGCATCTCTGCTTCAAACCTGGCTAGCACGGCGCCCTCAGCAGGCCAAACCACAAAGCCTAAGCGTGGGTAGCCATCACGTAGCTCCCCAAAGAAAGGGTCAGACCTAATGTAGGGTCAGACCAGTTTCAAACCCTAGTGGGTCAGAAACAGTTCCTAGAGATCCCGATGCAAAATTTCAGTAGCATTCGGAAAAGACCCATTCTGGCTGGTGGACCAGCACAAATTTTGGCAAACCATGCCATTGGTATGTTCTCATGATTCTGCACAGGCTGGCAAAGTAAACACGCTGGGTTGCCAGAAAGAATTCGAACAAGCATATCTATGTAGGGGTGCTATGTCTATGTAGGTGTGTCTCAAAAACTGACATTCCCCAAGTATCCCAAGTGCAGCTGGCCAATCTACAGTAACGCCCCCGAGTGGATACCATTTCCTTGGTTCAAGACGTACCATCTTGGGATGGAGGTGGCATTCGGGCGCCTGCTCCGTCTTCGGCCAGTGTTGCCCACGCGATCTGCAAGCGTGCAAACACTTCCAATTTGATCATTCAACCATGTGCGGTATATCCAAGATCTTGAATGTTTTTCATGCTGTCCAATCAAGCGGGAGTCAAACAACCACAAAAATGGTCGCAAGAAGACACTCCCCACTATTGCAAACAGCAGGGTTTGGCTCTTCGGGGTGGTGTTTCCAATTTCCTCACATTTCTGCAAGGATTCAATATGTTTGACATAGATTCTTTCAAGCTGCGCCTGACCTTGCCATGCACAGGTCAATGCATTGACTACATACAGTTTTAACTTCGATGGATGCGAACCCCGAATCCCAAACTGTGGAACCGATCAATTGCAACCTTTTTAATGCAATAGGAGTAGCAAAATTAAATCAATGCAGAATCTCCTATGGCTCAAGTTTCAGGATGCATCAGGCCTATCAGCATACCAAGCTCAGAATGCTGGGTCCCGCGCTGCTGGGAATGTCGGTGTCTATGGTCTGAACACCTCTGCAAACCGCAGCATCTCACGCGAGCAGAAAAGTGCCAACGTCGGCAGAACGGGTCCGATGTGGGGCAGAACACGGAACCCATTTGTCATCATCCCCATCAACTGGTTGGCTGACCATCCCCCGTTAATGGCTACTCTAACAAGTTGCTGTCAATGGCTGTTGTTCATTCCACCGGCGACAAATCCGCATGTAACAGGTGTTGTTTTGGCTTTCGAGGCGACATCAACAGGGTGATATCCGTTGATATCTGCCCCATTACAAGACACCCAACATGTTGAGCAATGGAATGGTGCATCATAGTTCACGCCGACCGGCCAGAGCTGGGAGCAAAGACTTCGGGTGTGAATGTCCTTAGGAATGTCATGGATAGATAGAATAGAATAGATTAGATTAGATTAGATTAGATTAGATTAGATTAGCTTGGATTAGATTAGGTTAGATTGGATTAGATTAGATTAGATTGTATAGGAGCGGTAGACAGATAGATGGATAGATAGGTAGTAGATAGATAGCGAAGGTAGTTGGGGATACAACTTATGGCTACCTGGTTTTGCATTGATACTTGCCCGTAGTATCTGATCATCATCGAGCATGAAACAAACACACACACACACACAATTTGCACATGACAGGGTAGTAGCTACAATATATCAACAATCTGCATGTACACATCCCTCTCTCTCTATACCTGCAACATCGTGTAAAACATTGTACAACATTGTAAAACAATAACATTGATCTGCTTATATATGCAAAAAGTTATGCATACATCAGTATTCTACAATATCATATTCATGCGCATGTGGGCTCATACCTGGTTGTCTACGTGGGCACCTTTCGAAAGCTACCGTTTCTGTTCGTCTAAACTCCTCTCCCGCTGAGCTCGCCCGCGTGGCTCTGTCTTCGCTCCAGCTTTGGCTGAGCGCGGTGTCAAAACGATGGGACGCATGGGACCACTGGGACCACTGGGATGCAATACTTGATGTAATCAACACACAGCCAACATCTAAGCAGAAGTGGCACCAGCAGTGCCATGCTCATAGTCTCATTCGATGAACTCATAACGTGTCATGAGGCGTCCAATGGCCAAAATTCTCCTTACCCCACCCCGCAAGATCTCGAGCAAGGCAACCTGTCCAGGATCAACTTCAGTGTCAGTTAAATGGTATCGACGAATAGATGTATATACGCCAGTTCGGACTCACAACTTCTTCTGTTCATTTACGGCTCCAAGAACATGCAATGTTTTGGGCAAATGATGTTGACGGTTGCAAATGGGTGCATGCCAGTTTCCACACAAATTTGTTTCCAGTAACAATCAATTTCGGTGTCGATAAGTGAGGGCGATCACAGTGTTCTCAGAAGCTATAAAGTGAATCTACATGGTTGTTTCTCAAAATAGGGGTATGTACCCCCAAATCATCCGATATTCACCCCGATTTCAAGAAATCACCACGTGTACTGTGTGAGCACTTCTGTGTGTTTTCTGTCTCCCAAGTGCACCCCAGCCGCTTGGACCACCGTCGGTGATCGAAGATGTCATGTTGCTCAGCGGCGGCTTCGTCATATTGGCGAAGCATATCCGCCCTTGCGCATTGGTGCGTTACGCATACACTGTATAGATACATCAGTATAAAATTAGGCATGCCAATCTCACGACCGCCTCTTCAAGATGCGCTGACCACAGCTGCGAGAAAGTGCTTTTATCATTGGACATCTCATGCTCGCAGTTATGTAGGATTTTTTGTGTAATCTCCATTTTGTCCCCCAACTACTGCGTGTAAAACATTCCACACTAGCTGTGGGTCAAAACCTTCGAACGCATGCGATGGGGTCAAAAAGAGTCGACTGGTCAAATCCGAGATAACCCATCATTGGTTCTGAAACACACATATATATATATATATAAAGATCCATACAATACACTGGGTAGTATAACCCACTATGCCAAGCAACAGGGTTCTGGATCCTTGGTGGACCATGCTTTGTTTCGTGGTGACTCTGGGGTTTCACCTTTGCCAACGGTTTAGCCACGGCTGGGATGTACACGTTCATCCACGTCGATGATGATGTCGAAATCCACTGGCCCACCGCTGTCCTGGACAAAGGATTAAGGATGCAGTTTCCACGTCTTGTTTTGCTAGATCGGTAACGGATTTGAATTGGTAACGCAGCGTGAACAACAAAGGATAGCAACACTAAGCAACGATGATTGGTTGCGGGTCTGTAGCTCCGAATGGGTGAACCTCCCTGGCTCGTTGACAACACCCCAACAGTATCAGGTTTCTGAGTCTTTCTTAATTTTTTTTCCAGGGCGAAAGGACTTAGCATCAAAACCCTGGCCTCAGTTCTTGACGTTGGATATGACGTGTTGTGTACACCTCTCCTTTCAGCCACAGTGGGCACAACATCTTTGTGCCGCACCTCCACTTGGCTCCGATCTTCTCATGGATCCTGATGAATTGGTCATTTGGTGGTTTCTCAAAATGGGGTACCCCCAAAATGGTTGGTCTATTGGTATACTAGAAATGGATGATTCAGGGGTACCCCTATTTTGAGAAACACCCATTTGATGTCTGAAGATGCTTGGCCATGTGAAAATGTCACCCACTCCTGGGAAGATCGGATCCAAATTTGAACCTGCCAATGCACCCTCCCAGCATCACCACCAGCGCACCGCCGTGAGTGCGGAGGGCCGTCGTCTTGGGATGGGAGAGGCCTCGGGATTCACAAGCACTTGAGCTGGCAAGTCATCTAGTTACCATTCGAGTAAATAACTCCAACTATTGGCTGGTAAGTGTGGAATCACCAACCCCAGTTACAGCAATTGCAGTTGGTAACCAGCTGGTTTCTAGTAAATAACCAACCCCAGTCACAATAATGGCAGAAACCAGCTGGTTCGACGGGTAAGTGGAAGCATAGGGATACTTGAGGAGTCTCTGATCAACTGACTCATGGTTAGCCAAAAGTTACTAATGGTCGCTTACATGATTTTGTTCAACAACTATATAACCTAAATGTTGCTAATGGTCACTTAAATGGTCTCCTTAAAACCGGTTCACCAATTATTTGTTGTCGCACTGCTAATGGTTGAGAATGATTAGCCATTAGCCATGATCCCTTTCAAGCGAACCAGCGACGGGCAGCCGGGCCAAAGGCACACCACCAGGTGGAGGCAGCAAAAGTGGTTGTCTTTGAAGCAGCAATGTTTGAGTTATCAATAGGAGATGAATCATAGCTATAATTTTATAATTGATAGTTAATTAAAGTGGTTATAAACTATCAGAACATTGTATGAGTCATAAATAGGAGATCAATGATGAAACAACTATCTGATGGTTAATCTCAATTCAAGCAATGATTGATCTGATATGGCTACCTATAGCTGATTGTGTATCTAAACCTGCCAGAGTTCGGATAATTTATGCCCATGTTTGATCTGATAGTCATCAATGATCAATGACCATGGTAGGTGACTTGATGGTTTCTATTTACAACAAACTATCTACTACCATAGACATAGTCCAAAAAGTAAGAGTGGTAACTCAAGATATACTTCTAATCTGACAAATGTGACCAAATGTGTTTTCCCTGGTGCGTCAATGCCTGGACAACAACGTAAGAGTCATTGTACCATTGTACTGTTGGCCAAGCACATGATTTCATATCCATTCGTTTTTTCAGGTTTTGGCTCTGTTAAACCTGTCCATATTGGAGCCACATGCCAAGACCAACCATGCAAGCAAATGCCCAAACCGACCATGCCACCATACCATGCAAACCAGTACCGCTTTTCATGTCGCCGAAGAGGTCATAAGAGAATCGCTGGGTGTATGAAAGACTTATCAGAAACCTCAGGCTGATTACCCAAGGAGTTGAGTGGCCTCACTTCACTGCACCTCTGTCCTCCTGAGCCGCACTCCTCGCTGTCATCCCATGGTGTCCGCAATGCCAAGATGTTGGCAACGGCCCCATGTCTGAGGGATCGACCCAATCAAAGGCATCCTTCGCTTGTGGCGCCCTGGGCGATTCATCGCTGCGCATTTCACCCACTGAGGATTTTTCGGAGAGAGTTTTGACCACAAATGATTGGTTTAGCAAAGTTCAGTAGTATACATGGTCAAAATATGTCAATATTGGATAATCTGGGGGCAAACCCATTCTAAAAAACCGTCATATGCCAAGGTGCAAACAAACACAATTTAAGGAGACACCTGTATAACTTATGCAACGAAATACGAAAGTGCAAAGCAGCTCATGAGCACATGATGTGTTGTTTGGTTTTGAATTCCTCTGAAGCCCAGTCGCAACCAATCAGTGTAGTCAGGTGAAACAACAACTTTTCACTGATGGCATTTGATCCTAAAAACATATCCTACGTACCATTTTTCATCATCCCAAGCATCATCCTAATACAAACATGTAAAACCAGTTCTGATCAGTTCTGCGTTATCATTCTAAGCAAGAAACGACAGAATCACACCCTACGCATCTCTGCGAGATAAATCATGTGGAACTTTCAATTCCTCAGCTATGTCTAACGAGATGAAGGTTTCACAAATGCTCTACTCGTCAACTGGCCATCACCGCCAGTTCAAACGTTGGCGTTCCAGCAATCCTTCAACATTAGTAATCTGTTACTACCTGGTACTACCTTTCTGTTTGGGAGTTCCACCGACTGCCTAAACTGTTGCCGCTTGTACCCCTGGTGAACATCTTGCCGCTCACTCCGTGTGGTTGGTCTCGACCCATAGTCTGTTCCAATCTGACCTTGAACAGCACACTTCCCAAAACAACCAATTTGGGTGTCTGGATTGCAGCGCTGGCCACGCTTTCGTCCAAGAACCCTCCCAGGGTACCTCTAGAACCATCGTTGGTTTCACGCCTCTATAATCAAGCAAACTATAGCCTTGATTAACCATCACGAACAATCGATCTGTTGAAAAACCTATCAGTCACCACGATCAACAATTTGAAACCACCGTTGCCAATCACCAACCACTAACCAACAATCGACCATGAACTGCTGACAGTGATTGGTTCTCCGCCGCAAACTATACTTGTCAACCACAATCGAACTATCATCAACCGTATGTAGGTAGCACTGGTCAGTAGGTACCACTGGTAACCACTGGGCGTTTCTCAAATAGCGATACCTCCAAATCATCCACTATCAACATCCACTAATTAACCATTCATAAAAACATCCACTATGAACCATTCATTAAAAAACATCCACTATTCATAAAAACCAGAAATGTTCATAAGCATTATACTTGGTATATCCTCTTATTAACCAATATTAAGCGTTGATAAACCAACCATAACTTTGGGGTTTTCCCCTGGCTTAAGAAACGCCCACAGTAACCACCACGCTGAGCTCCCAGACTCCCAGGAGCCGACCTTGGGCCGTTGAAGCTTCATGGCCTGCGGGGAAATGCAACGCGCAATGAACAACCACGGGGCAGTGGAAGGAAGGGACGCGCAACGCTTATGGGTGGTGACAGGTGGCTTATGCTTTGTTTATGAAGGTGCGTGGTTGGTCTATGGTGGTTTAAAATTGGTTTATGCTTTGTTTATGAAGGTTCGTGGTTGCTTTATGCTTTGTTATTGGTTGATGATGACTCATGATGCTATCAATTATGGTTGATGGTTCCTGATGGCGCCAGGTAACAGTGAATGGGAAGAGTTGAGGTAAGGATGGTTTTTCATTGCGGGAATAGAGAGAGAGACAGGAACCGTAAAGGACTGACTCACGCAAGTGCAGAATTGGGGCATTCTGCCATGCAAATTCCGACCAAACAAAAACTTTGTTTTCACATATCAGAAAATATCTGGACCTGTTGCTCACTGGACGCGGTATTGTCTTTCAAGGCCTTCTGGCTTGAAGCACATGTATTTGAGGGTTCGAGTCGCTCCAGGTCCGCTTTGCATTCTTATGTTTCAATTCGGAGCAGTGCTTTCGACATGTGGGACGAGAATTTCATAACACATTATATATTAACATTTGAGCTCTTGCACAGGTGATAGATCGAGCATAAACATTCCTTCCTTTTCAGATTATCTGGTGAGGACGCCGCCAAAATGCAGATCATGCAAAAAGAACCGACAGTGAGAAACCATCCTTAGCAAGTGATAGCCACTGGAAACAATCGAGCGGCTAGAAACCAATGGTATAGCTCGACTGTAGTGGATAACACTGGAAAGTTAAAACTGGGAATAATGATGATATGTAATGCCATCATTCTTCCCATCACAATACCATCATTATTGTCGCCACTTTGCGTTCATCATCAAGCATTATCCGTTCTCATCAATCAGTTTCTTCCCGTAGAATGGCTGATGTCGCCTGCTGGTTGTAGGGGTGTTTTTTGTGTAATCTGTATATTCCCTACAATGGTTGGTCAATAATGCACATGTTTGTTGATGCTTGTTGTTTCAAAAATCATCATCATCATCATCATCATCATCATCATCATCATCATCATCATCATCATCATCATCACCATCATCACCATCATCACCATCATCACCATCATCATCATCATCATCATCATCATCATCACCATCGTCACCATCGTCACCATCGTCACCATCGTCACCATCGTCATCGTCGTCATCGTCATCATCATCCTCATCATCGTCATCATCGTCATCATCGTCATCATCGTCGTCATCCTCATCATCATCACCATTATCACCATCATCATCATCATCATCACCATCGTCACCATCGTCACCATCGTCACCATCGTCATCGTCGTCATCGTCATCATCGTCATCATCGTCATCATCCTCATCCTCATCCTCATCCTCCTCATCATCATCATCATTATGATCATCATGATCATCATGATCATCATGATGCTTGCAGAAACGCAAGCGCTTCAAAACTCCAAAGACCACCATTGTGTCCTTCCAGAGTGGTACAACCCTTTTCCTGTACAAAGGCTCTTGTGGCCCTGCGTCCTCCAAACAATCCGATGTAGGCTCTTCCAAGTATAACCAATCCTCCATCCGCAAGGAATTTTGCAAAAAAACAGGACCATTTGCGGGAAACATTTTGGGGAAACGATGGGAAACCGACACCTGTTCCAAGCCTCTGTGTAGCTGCTCACCACGGGGGCTTTTTGCGGTGAGCCTGTGCGTGAAGGGGGCACGAACCAGTGTGTGAGTCCAGGTTTCATAGGTTGAGCAGCTGCCTGCCTTGATAGGTATGGTGCCAACGTAGCTGCAACTTTACTCAAAGGATCCAGTGCCTGAATTCAATACGTTATTCTGAAGAGCATCAATGATATCCTTGGTTGAATCATTTTTGTTCTACAAATCTTAGGGGATTGTGGTGCATGTGATGAATACTTGATAAACAGCTCAATCCATGCCACTACGACGACAGTTGGCCGCATTGCAGAGTGCGGGATGTTTTACTGGTTCACTATAGCTGATTAGAGTTTTGGGATAGCTCATTGAAATCCAGTACTGTAGAAGGTGAATGCATGATCATGATCCATACATATCCATACTCTTATAATACTCTTATACATGCATGCTGCAGCATGCTTGCATCATGAAATTGGTTGAAATAATCAACAACCAGTGGATAAACTTTATTCCCTCCAGGACCCTTCATCAACAAATTTCAGCAAAACAGCAGCGGCAAGCTGCAGGTTCCGAGGGGCGCGAGTGATAAATCCTTCCTCCGATGCACTATCAAAACCTGATACAGTCTAAAGCTTCCTCACCTTTCGTGTTTAACCATATAACACAACCATTTTGACTTTCGGCATCTTCCCTTGTGGCAATCACAATCAGCCTGGCTACTCCTGGACTCAAAACCAATTTGGAACGGTTTTGGTCATGTGATCAGTTTTGATTGTCAGCAATATTGGCTTTCAGGATGGCAGTGCATTGCGACCCATCCAGAACCCTGGCAACCCATTCTTAACTCCCCTAGAAACAACTAGAATGGTAGGTCGTTGTGGTGGACACCGCGTTTCGGATTGGCAGTCACTGGTTCCATACGTTCATACGTTGGCATGGGTCAAAGTTTGGTCAAAACAATAGGCTTCAGTTCGGAGATTACACCCACCAATTCCGTCAAGTTTGAGCGACGTGTTGGGCACCTTTCGGTAAAACACAGCTAGGCATTGGGCATTGTTAGATTGTTTACCAATGGTGATTTTCGTCAGGTTGGTTTACAGGGGCAATCAACTGTCAAAATTGCTGAACAGCGTTAAGGGATGTGAACCAATCGCTCTTTAGTAACCAGTCATCAATCAATACAAACAGTCTGGCGACTAATCGATTATGAACCATCTTGAACCGGCTATCATCAACATTAGCTATCATCAATCATCATCAGCAATTCTCAGCCATCATCAATCATCAACTATTCTCAATCATCAACATTCATCAGCAACCATTTCTAGTCATCATCAGAGCAGTCAATGTGCTTGCAATTGGATCGCCTCGGATCGGCATCGGCGAAGGTTGTCCATCACCCTTGCTGTCCAGCCACCATCTTTTGCCACAACAACCGCTATGTAGTCAAACAAGTACAAGCGACCATTCACAAATGTCAAAACCATTCAAAACACGTGATTGAAATTTATATCAATCTACATGTAGATACTAATACATGCATATATGTGCATATATACTTATGGGCATCCTATGATAGACATACCCCATGTCAATGCAAGATCTTCCCAACCGTCCATGGGTGCCCCCACCATCTCATATCTCATTTTTGCACACCACTGGGCTGCCGCACTGTCAGGTCGCAACGCATGGCTTGGACCAAAAATGCCTCAGCGGTGGCGGCCCCAGGGTGCTACGCCGATCAATGCCGAGAGGGGAAAGGTTCTCCCATGCCGTAGCTCCTTCGAAGGCCCTTCGAAATTAGGCGGTTGAATTTGTGGTCTATAAAATCGCTGCCATAATCTCAGATTTATATATACACGTCTCATCATCCCGCATCACGAGAGGAGTATATAGATTCGTTGTTCCTGCACATCATTCCTTGTGCCGCGAGTGCGAGGATAGTGCTACTTCGCAAAGTAGGCACTCTGGTTCAATTTGTGATGTCGTCTCCCATATCTTGGAAACACACACATGGAAGAGATTGCCGCAAAGAAGCAACAACTGGGCTGATTGCATGGATTCCCAATGCATCATTCCCCAAAAGCCTTCTACTTTGTGATCATGCTCAAACAGTTTGTTTTGTGCATCTCTAAACATAAGCACTGTGGGTACAAACCACTGAGTTTCATCAAACTTCTACAAGAAATGAATCCAAGGTATTCACTCCATCTTGCAAATGCCTCACCTTCAGGAACCAGTTACCCTCCGGTAAACTCACCTAGCAGTGAATTTTGACACCATTTTAAGGTGAAACTCTGGGAAACCAGCAAGAAATGGCGCGGATTTTCCATTGCCAGGTTAGTTTACCAGAGAGTATTCACTTCGGTAGAAACAGCAGTTCTTCATCCCAGGACGTCACCACTGTGCTTCCGCCAGGGTCCCCAGGCCAGAGAAGCATTGCCCACAACAACTCATGACGGAACTCAGCTGGGTCACAGGGCCCAACCCAAAACTGTTAAGATCCAAAAGCTGCTGTGATGGCGAGCCATTGACCAAGGCTGCTGTGATCGGCATCTCAATGATGTTGTTTCTTCCCACATTCCAAGACTGGTTGGTGGTTTCAACCACTATGAAAAATATTAGTCAACCAACCATTTGTTAGTAATTACTACGGAACATAAAACATGTTTTAAACCACCAACCAGAAGAACATCCAAGAACCCCATGTGGATAAGATAGATCACTCAATTGATCAGCATGACATCAAGACACCAGGCCACACATTGTGGATATGCGCCTGACCGGAAAGAGAGCGCCAAAGATCACTCGTAGCCATTGAGAATCAGCTGCTTTGAGGTACACATATGGTGGTCTCTCAAAATAGGGGAGCCCAATAGTGGTTGATTTATCACTGTAAATGATGAAGATTGGATGATTGAGGGGTACCCCTATTTCGAGAAACACCCAGATTATGGACAGTGCAGTTCTGGACCCTTGAAGCAAACGGGTCACGCTTCAAATGGAGCCTTTAGCTGTCCCATGACTTGGGAGTGCGTGTTTTTTCCTTCGACCAAATCATTCATATTCAAATGATCTCAAATGACGCACACAAAAGATAGCAAAAGGCATGCAAAAGGTATGCAAATATGCAGTTAGGCAAATTTGGCAAGATCGGAATAAAGTGTTGCTTCGTACACTGGGCATGCACATGTGCCTGTATATTTGGAACACGTTAATTCTAGTGGAATGGAACTGGCTGATTGATTCGCTGCAAATGATTCTAGTCAACTCCATCATGAAGTAGTCCAGTAAAGCACATCTTCAAACAAGAAGTTGATGGCACATCAAAGAAAAAAACAGCATTGAAGGTCACCATCTCATTGCTATGTCTCTTGGCTTGGAGACTTTGGCTTCGTTTCCAGTTGAATATCGCACGACGTAGAGTTAGGTAAACATACATGCTGCACTGCTGCATTACGAAGCGCATTTTGCTGAGATACTGGTTCATCATGATTCATCTATAATCACACAATTTGCTAAAACATGCTATAGCAAGAATAGTGTTTTTCAAAAAAGTCTGTCAGCAGCCTATCTTTTCGCTACAACTCTGCTGCATTCGAATCACAACTGCACACTGATACAAACAACAAGCTCTAGTTCGTGCCAGCTGACAGGATGCGCTAGACTTTTTTCATTCCCTCGCTTCGGTTGAATCCGATATCATTTGCACTGGTGATGCAAACACTGACGGCGCCTGGTACCCAACGCAGCTTATCAGCAGTGCGCCCGAAACAGCTCTCAAGTGGCTTTGCCATGGGGTTCAAACGACCAAAGAGCTACCAAGCAACTTGCGCACTGAACCATAGAAGCCTACTTGGCACGCATGGCATGAGTGACAAGGGGTCTGTGGCCAGCGTAACAAGGAGTAGAAGGCCAAGAGCGGACTCAAATCATAGTGAGCCTCGTGAATGCTCTTTCATCCTCCCCCTTGTCAGAACCTTCATTGAAGGAACTTCACACATGCCGTGCGCCACTTGGCTTGAGCAAAAAAAGCGCCGCCAGAAAAAGCTCTCAATCTTGGCACACCGCATCGCACAGCACTGAATTTGTTTGACTCTCCCTGCTCAAACAACCTGTTCATGGCACATGAAAAACAGCATTGAAGGTCACCATCTCATTGCTATGTCTCTCGGCTTGGAGACTTTGGCTTCGTTTCCAGTTGAATATCGCACGACGTAGAGTTAGGTACACGTACATGCTGCACTGCTGCATTACGAAGCACATTTTGCTGAGATACTGGTTCATCATGATTCATCTATAATTACCAAATTTGCTAAAACATGCTACAGCAAGAATAGTGTTTTTCAAAAAAGTCTGTCAACAGCCTATCTTTTCGCTACAACTCTGCTGCATTCGAATCACAACTGCACACTGATATACACTGATACAAACAAGTAGCTCTAGTTCGTGCCAGCTGACAGGACGCGCTAGACTTTTTTCATTCCCTCGCTTCGCTTGAGTCCGATATCATTTGCACTGGTCATGCAAACACTGACGGCGCCTGATACCCAACGCAGCTTATCAGCAGTGCGCCCGAAACAGCTCTCAAGTAGCTTTGCCATGGGGTTCAAACGACCAAAGAGCTACCAAGCAACTTGCACAGTAAACCATAGAAACCTACTTGGCACGGATGGCATGAGTGACAAGGGGTCTGTGGCCAGCGTAACAAGGAGTAGAAGGCCAAGAGCGGACTCAAATCATAGTGAGCCTCGTGAATGCTCTTTCATCCTCCCCCTTGTCAGAACCTTCATTGAAGGAACTTCACACATGCCGTGCGCCACTTGGCTTGAGCAAAAAAAGCGCCGCCAGAAAAAACTCTCAATCTTGGCACACCGCACCACACCGCACTGAATTTGTTTGACCCTCCCTGCTCAAACAACCTGTTCATGGCACATGAAAAACAGCATTGAAGGTCACAATCTCATTGCTATGTCTCTTGGCTTGGAGACTTTGGCTTCTTTTCCAGTTGAATATCGCACGACGTAGAGTTCGGTACACATACATGCTGCACTGCTGCATTACGAAGCACATTTTGCTGAGATACTGCTTCATCATGGTTCATCTATAATTACAAATTATGCCAAAACATGCTATAGCAAGAAGAGTGTTTTTTCAAACAAGACGGTCAACAGCCTATCTTTTCGCTACAACTCTGCTGCATTCGAATCACAACTGCACACTGATACAAACAACAAGCTCTAGTTCGTGCCAGCTGACAGGATGCGCTATACTTTTTTCATTCCCTCGCTTCGCTTGAGTCCGATGTCATTTGCACTGGTCATGCACGAGCACTGACGGCGCCTGATACCCAACGCAGCTTATCAGCAGTGCGCCCGAAACAGCTCTCAAGTGGCTTTGCCATGGGGTTCAAACGACCAAAGAGCTACCAAGCAACTTGCACAGTGAACCATAGAAACCTACTTGGCACGCATGGCATGAGTGACAAGGGGTCTGTGGCCAGCGTAACAAGGAGTAGAACGCCAAGAGCGGACTCAAATCATAGCGAGCCTCGTGAATGCTCTTGCATCCTCCCCCTTGTCAGAAACTTCATTGAAGGAACTTCACACATGCCGTGCGCCACTTGGCTTGAGCAAAGAAAGCGCCACCAGAAAAAACTCTCAATCTTGGCACACCGCATCACACAGCACTGAATTTGTTTGACTCTTCCTGCTCAAACAACCTGTTCATGGCAGATGAGGTACAAGATCAAAGGTCCTTCAATGCTGTTCTTCATGTGCCATGAACAGGTTGTTTGAGCAGGTTGAAAGTCACCATCTCATTGCTATGTCTCTTCGCTTGGAGACTTTGGCTTCTTTTCCAGTTGAATATCGCACGACGTAGAGTTAGGTACACGTACATGCTGCACTGCTGCATTACGAAGCACACTTTGCTGAGATGCTGCTTCATCATGGTCCATCTTTACAAAATATATCGAAATTTGCTAAAACATGTTATATAGCAAGAATAGTGTTTTTTCAAAAAAGTCTGTCAACAGCCTATCTTTTCGCTACAACTCTGCTGCATTCGATTCACAACTGCACACTGATACAAACAACAAGCTCTAGTTCGTGCCAGCTGACAGGATGCGCTATACTTTTTTCATTCCCTCGCTTCGCTTGAGTCCGATGTCATTTGCACTGGTCATGCACGAGCACTGACGGCGCCTGATACCCAACGCAGCTTATCAGCAGTGCGCCCGAAACAGCTCTCAAGTAGCTTTGCCATGGGGTTCAAACGACCAAAGAGCTACCAAGCAACTTGCACAGTGAACCATAGATCCTACTTGGCACGGATGGCATGAGTGACAAGGGGTCTGTGGCCAGCGTAACAAGGAGTAGAAGGCCAAGAGCGGACTCAAATCATAGTGAGCCTCATCAAAGCTCTTTCATCCTCCCCCTTGTCAGAACCTTCATTGAAGGAACTTCACACATGCCGTGCGCCACTTGGCTTGAGCAAAGAAAGCACCGGCAGAAAAAACTCTCAATCTTGGCACACCGCATCACACAGCACTGAATTTGTTTGACTCTCCCTGCTCAAACAACCTGTTCATGGCACATGAAAAACAGCATTGAAGGTCACCATCTCATTGCTATGTCTCTTGGCTTGGAGACTTTGGCTTCTTTTCCAGTTGAATATCGCACGACGTAGAGTTAGGTACACATACATGCTGCACTGCTGCATTACGAAACACATTTTGCTGAGATGCTGCTTCATCATGGTTCATCTTTACAAAATATATCGAAATATGCTAAAACATGCTAGCAAAAAACAGTGTTTTTTCAAAAAAGTCTGTCAACAGCCTATCTTTTCGCTACAACTCTGCTGCATTCGAATCACAACTGCACACTGACACAAACAAGTAGCTCTAGGTTGTGCAAGCTGACAGGATGCGCTAGACTTTTTTCATTCCCTCGCTTCGGTTGAATCCGATATCATTTGCACTGGTGATGCAAACACTGACGGCGCCTGATACCCAACGCAGCTTATCAGCAGTGCGCCCGAAACAGCTCTCAAGTAGCTTTGCCATGGGGTTCAAACGACCAAAGAGCTACCAAGCAACTTGCACAGTGAACCATAGAAACCTACTTGGCACGGATGGCATGAGTGACAAGGGGTCTGTGGCCAGCGTAACAAGGAGTAGAAGGCCAAGAGCGGACTCAAATCATAGTGAGCCTCATCAAAGCTCTTTCATCCTCCCCCTTGTCAGAACCTTCATTGAAGGAACTTCACACATGCCGTGCGCCACTTGGCTTGAGAAAAAAGCGCCACCAGAAAAAGCTCTCAATCTTGGCACACCGCATCGCACAGCACTGAATTTGTTTGACTCTCCCTGCTCAAACAACCTGTTCATGGCACATGAAAAACAGCATTGAAGGTCACAATCTCATTGCTATGTCTCTTCGCTTGGAGACTTTGGCTTCTTTTCCAGTTGAATATCGCACGATGAGAGTTAGGTACAAGTACATGCTGCACTGCTGCATTACGAAGCACATTTTCCTGAGATACTGCTTCATCATGATTCATCTATAATTACAAAATATGCTAAAACATGCTATAGCAAGAATAGTGTTTTTTCAAAAAAGTCTGTCAACAGCCTGTCTTTCAGCTACAACTCTGCTGCATTCGAATCACCACTGCACACTGATACAAACAACAAGCTCTAGTTCGTGCCAGCTGACAGGATGCGCTAGACTTTTTTCATTCCCTCGCTTCGGTTGAGTCCGATATCATTTGCACTGGTGATGCAAACACTGACGGCGCCTGGTACCCAACGCAGCTTATCAGCAGTGCGCCCGAAACAGCTCTCAAGTGGCTTTGCCATGGGGTTCAAACGACCAAAGAGCTACCAAGCAACTTGCGCACTGAACCATAGAAACCTACTTGGCACGCATGGCATGAGTGACAAGGGGTCTGTGGCCAGCGTAACAAGGAGTAGAAGGCCAAGAGCGGACTCAAATCATAGTGAGCCTCATCAAAGCTCTTTCATCCTCCCCCTTGTCAGAACCTTCATTGAAGGAACTTCACACATGCCGTGCGCCACTTGGCTTGAGCAAAGAATGCGCCACCAGAAAAAACTCTCAATCTTGGCACCACACGCTACAGAGTACAAGTGCCAGTACTTTGGAAAGTTGTTGGCCTACTTTCTTGTTTATCTTGTCTTTGTCAGCTGCAAAGGACAGGTGTTTCGCACACGAAATTCAAGCACTTTTTGTCTGAAACAAATACATCGGCTCAATGATTCTTATACAACTCAATCAAACCTCAGAGGGCAGCTCACAAAAAGTTGTTGTTGGGTTTCCTTCAAAAGCTTGATAGTCAATTTTCAGTGCTTTCAGAAATTCAACATCATGTGCCTCCCAAATCCAGGAAGTTCAACAATTTCATACGCCTGTTGAGGCTTTTTGTCTTGATTTTCATATGATCTGAATCTGATTGAATCTGGTTGTGCAGCTAATTTGGCAGCCGCGCAGCATAATGTCAGCAAAGGCCAAAGTCAAACTCGTCACGATACATCATCACTTTGCCCCGGTCTTTTCATCTCTCTTCCCTTCGTGCGCCACAAATGCTGGAAAGCAAAGTCTGTCGTGTCATTTAAGTCATTTGCCTCAAGGCTATTCAGTGCTGCCTCTCGATACCTCAAAGAAAAGCAGGAGTGTAGCGCTGCTGGTCTGGTTCATGATGCTGATGATCAAGTCCAAACAATGATCTATTCTCATCTATTCTCTCTAGACAAAGCACACAAACAGAAAAACACATCAGGCATAGGATGTGATGCGACCTCACAGATGCACACCGGACAACTTGTGCCGTGGACAACATAACTCAAAGATACCCAAAGACTCTTATCCCCTGAGCAAAGCTGATCAACAACCATTGCGGCGTTCGATTTTCTCTGTGATTCCATGGATCTTGAAATCTCCTTGTTCCAAGCAACGGAGGTTGCATGTGAATGGCTAGTTGTTAACCAACTCCCTTGGGAAACAACAAGGCCCCACGACGCCGGCCCAGACACCAACGTAAGTAGACATCTGTGGGCTGAACGCTTGAGATCCGCTTGAGGACAAAGATTTCGTAAGCATCGCTGGCATATTTGCCTCAGTGGATATGGGGAATCAGCAAACTGTACCCAGAATCAATGGCTGTCACCACGGAGGCCAATAAAAGCCACAAATCATTTCCCCCACTTCAACCCACCAAATTATGGCTGAATTCCGAATCTGGGGCACGCAAGGGTTTGTCGAGGGGCTACATGGGTACTGGTCAGCCGTATCGACCACCAACCAAAGTGGCTGGTTCATGCGTGTGGCACCATGATTTGGTAGGTAGTGGTAGTTGACGGAAGCTTTCCATGCCGAAATGGGCACTGGCGGTCATGAACTGATTGGTAGTTGCAGTGTACCTGATTTTATGGTTATGTATAGTTATGTACGGTTCCATCTCGTGTTTCGGCAAACTTCTGCTTTTGGAGGGCGTACACTTGAGCTCCAAGTGTAGAGACAAATGAACCTTGAAAACAACCCGCCTCTACAGCATAATTTAGTGATGTTGAATGCCAACTGTCTAAACTCCCATGAATCATACACCCTTTTCTCAAAAACCTTGATCCCGCCACCAAAAGCGGATTCTCGATCAAGCCAGGACAACAGTTTCTGGAGTGAATTAAACGTAGCCAAAAATGTGAAAGATAAATGATATATAGTGTCTTTATCTATTGGATATACCATGATGATATACCCATGTATTGCATGATTTTGGGATTCCAATGGGATTCCATGTCTACCGGGGCTATGTCTGACAAGACATGGCCTCTGCCATCGCCGAGATGCCAACTCCATGAAACCTGTTGCGGAGCACCGAATGGCAGCTGTTTCAGGATGTGCTCAAGCAATCATGAGGCGGAATCATGCTGAATCATAGTCCATTGCCCTGAAAATGATCAATGATTTTCATGAATCAAAAGTGCTCAATCATGCTGAATCATGTTGAATCATGTTGAATGATAGCTTCAGTGCTTTCCCCGGAAGCCAGCAACCACCATTGAGCATTTTTCAAAACCAAATAAAACCAGTAGATTTGTTTTCACCACCTTCCCTCCCCTTGAAAGCTCCAAGTGAATGATCAGGGAATCCAGGGTACGAACTTATATCCCTGTCAAACCAATCAGCCAATGACGGTGACGTGTTGGCTTGTTAGCAAGGCGCAGCGTGGATGAACATGCATCAAACACTCAAGCAAATCATGTGACATGCAGTCAGCGTCCAAACAACTCAGACTTCTGCTCATATGATGCATGTAGATATCTCTCGATACACAACTCCTCCGACTTCTGCTCATATAATGCCTATGGATACTTGCTTCTGCAAATCTCTTTCAGGCTCACTGAAGAATCTCCCAAGTCTTGCCTTCGTACTCGCTCGATGGGAATGGCTTCTCCATCAGCTTCTTTCTCAGCCTGTCACTGTCATAGCTCAAACCTCGTTGAATAACAAGGATGCACAGGTTCTGGCCGCCCTCGCAGGCTTGACCCACCCAGATGCCTTGCACATGTCTCAACATCGAGTAAAGGTATGATTTCTGGATGACTTTGCCAGGTCAGTTCTTCATGGAGTTGCACACCTCCCTCCAAGTATTCCAGTACTAACAACCCAGGAAGATTGGTTCGTCGCCGATGGAAAACACAGGGAATGGCAAAGAGAGCCATGATCACACCTAGATGGTGATGATCCAGCTGGTATGTGGTATTAGTACTGCTCCATGGGTCTTTGTTTGCGAAATGTACCTCCATGGAATCCATTATGTGTTCAGTACTTTTTCATTGGTCATGGATGGTCATCAATTGGGTCTATTTAATTCTGTTTAACACATGTATAATCTATATGCAGTATGAGTATATGACTATCAAACCAATTCCAACAACAACATGAAAATGACTGGTCAAAACACCAACGACATCAGGTGTCAAACCACAGCCAACAATTCTTCAACATGCGAGCCTCCATGTACTCGCCACTGAAGCGTCGCAGCATACGGGCCTCGGGATGAGCAAGTTGACGGGTCATCAACGGGTGAGGTGTCTAAAATCATGAGTTACCATATATCAACCATCAACCAACCATATATCAACCATCAACCATCAACCATCCATATATCAACGCTTCACCACCCCTACAACCAACCATTGTGCGAACATGACCTTGGCGTTCAAGTTGATGAGCATGGAACAATTCAGGACTGCAGGAGTGATAGTATCACCGGGGACCTTTGACTGTGGGTCAGTTCACCCTTAGCCTCCCTGGTTCCCCTGTCATGAACCATTGTTTTCCTTGTGATTGTTAATCATTATCCCTAATTATTGGTTGGTTAGATTGCAGGAGAAGCTTGGTTCCCTGATTGTTGGTCATTCTCCCTATGAAATTGGTTGGTGAACGGCTTGACCCAGCTCGCCATAGTCTCACTTGGCCACCGGACGCGCTTGCGATGCAGCCCCAAGGGCTGGAAAATCCTGTTGGCCGGGAAGATCACTTCGCGGCACAGTGCAATGGTTGCGGTTACAGGGTGGTACCCGCCAGGGCCTGTTGACTCAGGTTGTAACCTTTGAGGAACTGCCACTTATGCAAGCTATGGTGGTTTCTCAAGCCATAGGGGTACCCCAACAATGGTTGGTTTATCCATTGTTTATATAGAGGATTATTTCAGGGGGCACTCCTATGACTGATAAAGCCTCCATATGTCTACCTTTTTAAATGGCAAGTCCTAACCAACAACTGGGGGGTTACCACTCAGCAAGAAACAACCAAGGCAACGTCACGATGTAGCACCATAGCTGGTGGGTTTCCCTATCAGTAGTGATCATGACTGAGGATGCTTGTGGGTTCCAATGCCCATGATGCTATGTTTACCCACCCTTGGTGAGATCTGGTCCCCCCCTATAGCTTGATCAGACCAACAGCTGTACCCATGTCATTGACATGCCAGGTCGCACCTAGCTTTCGGATACTGTTCATACGCCTGTCTTGCTACCCACGCTGCCTACATTCCCCCACTGAGCTTGTGATCATAGAAAATCTGCACGTTTTTTGTATGGCTAAGCCATCCTGCCCCATGCGGTTTAAACATGTGGACATCCATACACATGGGAAGATGATGTTGTCCCATATTTTTCCTAAATCTCCCCAAGGAATACAGGACTTTGTCCATCAACAGTAGTGGTTGGTGGCTTCCAGCAGACCAATCCATACCAATCAAATGGTTTGATCATCCCAGGCACTGATGGATATGCCCAAAAGCCATCACTTCATGAGCGAGCTAAAGATGGACATAACGTATCTATACAAAGCGAAACTAAATAGCATTAATACATAAGTCACATGGAAAGAATACAAACTCTTTGATGCCTATATGACCATATATATAATACAAACAACTAAAGCATATGGATCAATTGTATATCAATAATGATCAATATATAGTATATCACCTCACAAACATTCATGATAAAAATCTCGAGCACTGTATATCACTGTAAAATCCATCACGGTCACTATATCACTTCATAAACATATTCCTCATAAATTTCCCTAAAGATATTCACTCTGCTTTTTAGATGTAAAAACATATTTCATCGCAATTTCACTAAATATAAATACAATATATCACATACATATATGTATCTATATATCTATATATAAAAGAATATATATATATCACCTCACAAACACTAATCACTTTGATTTGACTGTAAATCATTGTATATCGTTGGTTGTTATCCCCTATCACTAACCATTAACCAGCTATTCTTAACCATTCATGTTGGGGATATATCCAGCTGTTATCACCATTATTAAGCATTCTTAGCTCTACCAACTACTTAATCATTATTACTTGTCATTGGCTAATACCATTATTATCAACTACTCAAGCACCATTAATCAGCTAAACCAGCTATTTTTGTTGGTTAATATTGACCCATAGTACCATAGCCATAGATCCATGGATCCTTTGCCCATGTCCCAGGCACCCGACGTCTCAGCGCTGCGCACCTGTGCAACACCTCGGGGGCCGTGTCCACGAGCTCCCGTGGACCTGCGCAGTCGTCATCACCGTGTGCCCCAGGACCAGAAAGGCATGGCGAAGGAATGGCTACATGTTGAAACTATATGGTGGTTTCTCAAGCCATAGGGGACCCCAAAGTTATGGTTGGTTTATTACTAAAAATGATTATTAATGGATGATTTGGGGGGTCCCCTGTTTTGAGAAACCACTATATGATGAAGCGGTTATATAATTAATATGTCTAACATAAAAACTTATACATGGCTAAGCCATCCTGCACGGTTTATAATGAATGGTTACACACTCAATGTCTAAGGATACTATATGATTAGCCAATGGATGATTCAATCTATGATAATCTCAACAAGACAAACTGCACGCTCCCTGGCTGCGAAACTGTTGGTGGAGTGGGGTAGTGTCAAGATAATGACGTGCGCACTACCAACTGCAGTTGAAAACTTGAAAACAACGAACTCAAGTGACACAAGGGTCAATCGCTGGATCAATCCAGCCTCAAAAGGTCAACCGTTTCAACTGTTTCCAAAACTTCTGATGGCAGATTGGTTCCAACCAAGTCAAACTATAGAAAGCCTCTACAATAAATATCATAATGCCTATATGTGATATGCATGCTGATAGCAACTTGCATCTAAGAGACACGTCAGCACCCAGGCCTGGGCAAATGGCCAGGAATTCCGGCAGCATCCGGTCCACGACCTCCCAGCATTAAGGCGGCAATGGGTGTGCGGTGCCAAATGATGACCCAAAATTCACTGACTGAACATCCGCAGGCGGTTCCGCGTTGTACAATTGTCATGGCTTGAATCTATCTAATTGCGAGTGTTCAAATCCTTGCCTCATCCCATCTCCCTACTCATCAATTGACAAAATGGATTGCTCCCAAACAATTGGTGGGATCGCGAATTCCTGGTGTTGAGACCATCACTTTGATCCACATGAATAGTGGGTCCATAATCACCAACAAGAATAGCCTTGAGACAAGTCAATTTCTGGAATCTTTCTCTTTCTGGACCGTGATCTACGGGTCTTTTTGCCGCCGAAATGATCGGGGGCACCTGGACAGTTCACCCAGCCTTGCTAACAAACAACTTGGCCTCAAGCTCGTCTCTAGTATAGCAACTATGGGTACTGTGGTCGACATCCCAACAAAGGTGCCTCTTATGTTTTCTGTAGGGATGTTCACTCAGAAATCCGAAATGGCATAGGATGAAATGAGATGTTTTCATAAACCTGTCGTCTTCGATCGCGGTCACTGTGCATGGCAAGTTTTGGCCAACGACTTTGGCTTGGCACCAAAGACACAGTCCTTTAGGTGATGTCAAGTCACTGGTTTCTTGACCCCTGCAAAAGCCATTCGGATGACCACCACCTATCGATCCTTCGGGTGTTCCTCGAAACAGGAAACCCCAAGAATGCTTGGACTTTATTTCTATGCAGCATCATTAACAAACTGGATGGTAACTGGGGATATCTCCAAGACTTTAGTACCATAGTTACCCCAGTGATATGACTGGGGGCACCTCCGGTGCCCCTAGGGACCCGGGTACCCCCATGACTAGCACCACCGGCATTGTCCACAACGAGCGGCCATTGCGATCCGATCAGCTCCAAGGACCCCGGCCACTCGGCCAGTCTTGTTCAACAAGATGCAGGTGGTCTAGGCACAAGCGCGGTCGCACACGCGGTGCTAAATGATTTTGGCGCTCAAACAATGGACAAAAAAAACACATGAAACAACATGGACACACACACTATCAGTTTAATCCAGAACACGAATCAACACGAGAACATGAAGTGTATGTGACCCACCATGAGGCACGATTGCTCATTGCTCAGTGAATCCCTGGGGCTGGGCTCTCACCAGGTTTTTGCACCATGAAACCCTTTTTTCATGGCCCGTTCGGAAACAACGGGGGTGGGTGCCGCCACATACGAAGCGACCTGGTCAAATTCGCCACCTGAACCAGCCAAGGACCCCCACCAAGAGTTGCCAGGGCTCGTCGGCCAGCAATTCTTCGATGAGGCCAAAGGGGCTTTCAAGCACCTGAGGCCGAAATGGACCCACTGCCGCGCTGAAAGTGAAATCTTTTTGGTGATTTTTGAAATGAAATCACCATTCCCCAAAAGATCCAATTTGTGGCTTTATAGCAAACCTATAGACCCTGATTGATTCGATCTTCGGACTTATGTGTCCATTTTGACGTCCTCATTCGCACCATCAATGTCTGGGTCTAAGTGGGACCCCAAAATTGGTGGAGTTGTTGAACAAAACAATCGTTGCTTATGCGTCTTATTAATAGTTGATTAATGCTTAATTGGTGGTGCTGCGTTGCGGTTAACGCCCATCCCCCGCACAGCGCAAAGATGGCTTGATTAATGGCTAATCGATGCTTAATCAATGGTTCAGTAATGGTCAATTGACCATTTATTTCATATTATTTCAGTACTATTGGTTTCTCAATGCTCAACTCAACTGCAGGTCAATTGATGGTCAAATGTTTTGCCCCTGTAAACGGACCTTCTCCGTTCGCGAAGCTGCACAGCGTTCCCTTTTCCACTTGTGAGTCATGCAGCGGCAAGGACTGCATGTGTGGATTGCGCCGGCTGTCGATGAGGCATCGGAGGGAATCCGCCTGGTGCAGGGCAAGCATCGTCCATGGCAGCTTGGGCAAGTCCCAAAGTGAAACAATCCCAGTGTAGATACACTTCTTCTATGTATATCAATATATATATATTTACAATCTATGTTAAATATATTATGTGTGTACCAAGTGTACGGTATGCAAACTTTGTCTATGATCATCAAAATCTTGAGTTGGCAAACAGCAACGACATAACGACTTTGTACACACAGTGTTAGAACGCATTAGAACGCTATATTTGCAGAAGTAGTAGTCTTTTGCCAAATCAAAAAAAACATGTTGTTCCGTGGCTCCATCACACATTCCACCCTGGTCCACCAGTATACAAGTCATGGCAATGCATCTATCTTTGAAAGTCCAACGAATCTTGCAAGTCCTTGTAAGCAAATGTTTTCGCTCAACAACTATGCCCAAACCTACGTTAAGCATAGCAGTTTTGTGTACAGTACCTCTACCTCCCCAGCTGCAACGAACTCTGATGCCGCCATTCCCCTTGGCTTCTGGCATATTATGCTTGTGACACGGTACACTTGCAACACCGAGACTTGGCATCCATGTCTAGCCAAGATTAATCATCATTGACCATCACTAATTACCAATGATCCGTTTGATTGACCTTGATTTTTGCCTCAGCAGTACAATAGTTGTTTAATCTTCATTATTCTGTGAGCTTCATCATCACATATCATCACTATCCATGAGCGATGAAGACTCATGACACTTTATAATGGTTGACTATCGGAATATCCACGAACAGCATTACCATCACTTCTCCCATCAATCATCATGAATCCATTTTTTTCCATTTCCATGGCTCCATCATGAATCATGTTTATCAACGATTGTATTTATCATCACCCATCATTAACCAACCGTGAACCGTCCTTCGGAGAGGTCCCCATCAATCTTCTTTGGGGCATTCATCTGCAGCATCCCATGGATCCAACAGGATCCCACCATGCAATCTTCAGCACTACACTTATTGCATGAAATGATAAGAATGGTTGAGATGCTGCACTGATGCTCAGCATTCATGATCTTTCATGCCAACCTTTCCGCTCACCTTTGCAAACCATTGGATGATGGTAAAAAACCATTGCCAACCATTGGATTAACCATCACAATCAACATCAATCAACCATTTTTCCAGTGCAAACCATTGGTGGTTTCTCAGAATAGGGGACCCAAAAATGGCTGGTTTGTTACTATAAATGATTCATAGCTAGATGATTTTGGGGTACCCTATGGCTTGAGAAACCACCATTGGCTTAGGGATGGTGATGCTGGTGACTCCAACGTCTGCGCCTGTGCTTGATCCACCTGGCACCATGCGGAGCCCTGCTGCGAGCGCAGCCGCAGCTGCCCCTGCGAGTCACTGGGTGCCGCGCTGGCACCTGTGTGGAGAGGAGTTGGGATGTCATGAGGGGTTGGAATAGCTTGGTTAATGGTGGTTAATGGTGGTTAATGATGGTTAATGGTGGTCAATGATGGTTAATTAGTGATGAAAAATGGTTGGTAGTGGTTATAAGAGATGTTCATAGTGGTTAGTAATGGTCCATTCGTAGCGGTTGATGATGGTTGATGGTGGTTGATGGTTGATTGTGGTGTTTTTTTTGTTTAACACATCTCAATTAGATCCCGTTAGTTGGAATTTCGCGAACTAGTCGTTTTATAAACTTGGGAAAAACAATGAGATGAGTGTGTACATGGGTTCATCATGGATCATCACTGAGTCATGATAATGCTTGATAACTCGTTGATAACCGTTGTGTGGGACTTGCTAGAATCAAACATTTCATGTGCAAAAGCAACCATCTTGCTGATTGTCAGCAACCCATGACTAGCAAACATTGTCAGCCGCTAGTTGGTATCCCTGCTCATCGGGTCATCTAGCCATATCTAAATCTGTTGATCGTAGTCCAAAACGCTGATTCAGTGAAAGTCAGTCCAAATCAGTGGCAAATTTACTTTCAGCGCTTTGCATGTTTTTGACTTGATCAACAGCAATTCTATTTTATCGGATTTTGTTCTAGACTTGGGGTTGCGCATGATAGCTGCCAGCTGCCAGCGCTTTCATTCAGCTCTGGGAAAGCAGATTGGAATTGCACGAGCAATACTAGCCTGCCTTTGCCAATTGAGAATAGTTGAGGTACAAGCAATGCATCTAGGATCATCTAGCTGTGTGCCTCATCTCAAATCAAATCATCGGTGCCATTTACGGCCAAAAAGGTGTTGGAGACACCCCTTGGACACCAACTTTTTGGAAGCCAACACCCGCACAGGACAGGTGCCTTGGAAGATTCGACTGGCCAAGCGCCAAGCTGCATCGGCATCCTGACTTGAAATCAGCTCCTAAGATTAGCTTCCCAAAAATCATCCAGGCTCGGGGAGGTGCAATTGATGGAATCATGAATCCTTTTGGATCACAGGAAACCAGCTTGATCCATCTTCTAGTAGGGTTGATCCAGCTTGCGGATGTTTGACTTGCCTCGAATAGTGAAGTCCAAAGCATTATTGTGTCAGAATTGCTTGATGAGATTTTCGGGCAGTATACCGGTAGCACCAGTAGTACCAGTAGTGGTGCTGGTGGTGGTAGTGGTGGTGGTGTGAATAGTATTCGTTAGTAGCATGTAGTAGTAGTCCAGAGGTCCTGAAAATGATCCTATGAATTAAATGACAGGTTGACATCAGAAAGCCTCAACAGGTCCCAATGAAAAGTCACTTTCCAATTGTCCGATCGAGCCTCCTCTTTGAGTTCGTGCAAAACCTCGGCGCGGATCATGGACCATCAACATCAATGTGGGATTGTCGTGGGCTTTCCACAAGTGATGGTGCACCCAACCATCACCTAGAATCATCACTCTTGCAAGAAAGCCTGTGTAACATCATTCGGGGACAGCATCTGTGGATACCAGACTATTATAAGATCATCATCATGAGATCATCATCGAAAACAGCGTCATCATGAGCCAGAACGAGTTGAACCATAAGAAAATGAGGACAATAAAGATCACAAAGGAAAACATGAAGTGCCAGTAGCCATGGCAATATTCACACTGGTGTCTTCGTCCAGTACATGTGAGTGTTGATTCGTTGGATGCTTCTCCATATAGTCAAACCTGTCAACTCATCATGATGATACATTCTGCTGCTCAAGAACCAGGGTGCAGGTTGTTTCAATGTTCACGATTCAAGGGCGAAGTTTGCTGACGATTCAAGGGCGAAGTTTGCTGACGCGACGTTCGGTCTCTGAATAGCAAAATGGCTTTACATGCTGAGATACCTACCTCATGTATAGGACCTACTACCTATTCCCGGTACCCACGACTTACAGTACCTCCCAGTACCTGCCACCTAGTCGCTATTATCAACTGGCTGAACATACCTGTCCTGCTATTGGGGCCCACATGTTACCTCTTGCGTACAACTATCTACCTGTTAAATTCAAATCTCTACTACGGGTACCTACTGCCTACAGCTACTCACTGCATGGTACTACAACCAAATGCAGAGTACCTGTAGCGTATGCACCTGCACCGCCTACTACCTACGACCTCGTGGCATCAATTGCATAGTACCTGACCACCTGCTGCTCGCTATTGCACTACCACTACTACTTCCATTACTAGTACTAACAACGACGTCCTACTTACTAACTGCTTACATTTACTCGATCGAAAGGGAGATCCCCTGAAATCTTTTGACAACAAGCAGGACCCAGTTCTATATCGTGTATTGTGATCCCCCAAAAGGCTTTTGAAAGATGGTGCGCAAAAAACTCGCAAAGGAACAAACTACCAGCTCGCCAAGAGTGGGAGGCCCACTACATACACCATCATCACACCATCAAATCCTGGTGGTCAGAGTAATCCCAATTGGACTCTAAAAATAGGGTCATCCATACCCCTAAAAATGGTAGCCTCCCTCTTCGACAGGCCATGTATGTTCGGTTGGAGGGTACCACCATGAATGGACAACACCGGACTAAGGGAAAAAAAATACAGCTTCTTCGACTCTCGGTGCCCGCACATGGCCGTTGCGCGAGCCAAAGTAGGAGGGCACCCAATCCATGCGCGCCACAGTGCTAGACCCCTGCTGCTTCAAATTGCAGGTGAGGATCAATTTGCTCATCACCTGGCCCGCTTGTACTGCTTGGGCTGCTGCTTATGAACCATTTGATCACCGTGGGTGGTTGTAGTTCCACTTCTGTAGTCTTTTGGATAGATACTCGCATAATTTCAAGTAACTCGCGGCTTAAACCTGGGAAAACAAAATCATCAAATCAAATGGATTGATAGACACACTTGGCACCTGTGCATCTGGGCCAGCCACAAGGGAGAGTTGTTGCGCAAAACCACTGTCAGGTACAAAAGGCGCCTCACCTTTGATCTACTGGCAAGCTATAGAGTTCATCAAACATCACCATCCTGGACCATTCAACTTTTCATGTAACAATCATCCATCATCCTGGGCCATTTCGTTTCAAACATCATCCATCCTCAACGCATCCATCCTCAGCCCTGTTCCAAGTTTTCATGTACCTGAAAGGATGTTGTACTGCCCCTTCCGGTCGTACCTGTTCGACCTCCAACTCCAACTCCGTGGGCCCGCTGGGTGGGGCGAAGTGCACTGCCCGCGGTGATGGGAAGGACCTGGAGAGGACATCCGCAGAACATGTTGAAAACTACATGTTGGATGACCAAATCTACAGGTTGCATCACCAAATCTACAGTCTACAGGTCGAATCATACAAAGTCTATCGGAGTCGACACTTAAGACATTCTAAAACACACAATGGCCTCTAGCTCATGATTTTGCTGTGAAAGAAACAAGGTTGTACCCTGGCTTTTGGATGTCAATTCATGCCCAACACAAGCACGTACTGTAGGAGTGCAGCATGATGAAAGGCAAGGAAATAACAACCTGACAATAACACATCTTTCCAACTACCACTCAAACATCTAATTCTGTAGGTCGATGTAGTCCGTGATTTAGACTTTGCACAAATCATCCTTGGCTTCTGGGAAGGAGATGCATTGGACCGTTGGACATGATTTGTTTTGAAGTGGATTCGTTGTCTGCACATTCCATGGAACATCTTTGCTTCGCGCAGTGTGCAATGAGGAATGTTTTGACAACCTGGGCGTTCACGTGCTTCCACATGCTTCCACATGCTTCCACATGCTTCGAAATGCTTCCACGTGCTTCCAAATGCTTCGACAGCAAAAACGCCAACATCGTTTACTGCAAGCAGTACCAACTTGCAGGGAGACTGTCCATCCTAGTTCCCTTTCAGCAATCTTTTGCCTTCAAGCCATGGAGGTCACCATTCTGTTCTGTGGGATTTTGGTGATGCCTTGAATGTGCAAATAGGTCGCTATAGGCACGCGTATAGTCCATAATCATTCTATATCTATCTGCAAAACAAATGTATCGTCTACATCTTGATAGTCTATAAGTATGCATCCATCGACATCTGTCAAACAATATGGAACTGTATGTACTTGCATATTCTTTCCGAATCTTAAGAAATGTTTGGCGGTGTATGACCACCTGCACTGCTGCTCTCATGTCTGACCTCCACACAGACATCCAGCGTCGCGACACACCACGAAGCAACACCTGGTGCTGAACAATCTCATGCAAGTCGGAATGCCCCCGGACTGGAGCTTGCGTGCGTGTTTGCATGTGACCAAAATAAGAAAATAAGAAAAACAACAACTCTGACAAACAAATTAACACCCAGAAACTGATGAATAACTTGTTGGTCAATCCGCTGAATTCAATCAGTATCAGCAAGAGGGAATACAAACAGGCAAGGCAAAGGATGATGTCGTGTGGCTGGTTTCAACCCCCTATGAAATTGTGGGTCGACCAACCAACCATCCCAAGCATTGGGGAATTAAAACACGTTCGAAACCACAAGCTTGATGTATACATGCACGTTGGACCCCCAACGTATTCATAGATCATTGCTGTACAACCTCAGCCCCAAAGGTGTCCACCCAACTGAGGTCGTAGCCCGAGGAGTGGACATCCTGAGATGAACTGCGGGAACGAGCAAATGTGCGACGCTCATTACACCATTGCAGAATGCCCTGACGGACTGTTGATGTTCGAAAACTGGCAATTACATTGCTGGTACAAACTTAACCAACTGAGTGTGAGAGTCCAGGTGTACCACCATTGGACTTGAAATGTGTAGGCACACAGCCGTTCAGAGTTTTCACACAAAACAAAAGTTGGGTCAAAAAACGATCTATGATCAGTCATCGCGAACAAATACTGTACAAGCACCTACGAAGACATTCTTTTTCTGATCAATTCCTTTCATTCCATGACCGATGTAACGCAAAGGCATAAAAAAAATATAAAAAATCTCTTCACCAATGAAGTGTTCAATCATTATCTATGTTTTCTTGAATTGGTTCACGAACAAAATTCCAGGGACTTCTTCACGGTTGGTCAAAATCTGTGGGTCCCCTGACCACACATCACTCGTCTCCTGGTGACGAGGCATGCTCTATTTATCACGGCGATGAATGTTTCCACAATTGCTTATGATGGAGATTCGTTGACTAACCATATAACCATACTGATGTTCAACACAGTTGACGTTTGTAATATCATTATTTGCATTTCAAACCGCCAGCCATCCTTGATGATTCGTGAAACTCTTGGCGCAGTGAATGGCACATGCACTTGGTTTGACCGCCATCGATTGAACTATGCAGGTACCTGATGTTATGCATCTCCAAGAAAACAGAAATCAATGGCAAATCTTCAGGCATCTCAGGATCAAATCGCAAGATTGGACACTGCAATGCGACAAATTTCCACGAAAAAATGTAATCAGGGTTCGAAAGAGCCACTAGTTGCTTTCACATCCAAAACTACCAACCATCATCAATCGGCCATTCTCAATCGTTATATCATTTTTCGTTGTCGGCCATCATCTTCAACCACTGCATCATTGCTAATGGTATAGGGAGCTCATCAACCCACATGAAATTGGATCATCCCCGCACGCAAAAAACATCATGTTTTGGCTCAACTGCGCAGACAAAATTGGCTCATCTGCGCTCACGATTTGGGAAGAGGGGTTGGGGTTGCGGTTGGGGGTGGGCGCGATGTTTACGTTCGTTTGCACGCGAAAGTTAGTACGGAAAGGGTGGGTTTGGGGTAAAGGGGGTCGGGATTGGCATGCTAATGTTCATTTGCACGCGCAAAAAAGTTACTAGGACATTGACGAAAAGGTTGGTTTGGGGTTGGGGTGGGGTTCGGTTAGGGTGGGATGTTGACGTTCATTTGCAAGCTCGCTTGAACAATATTTGAATCATTGCTACTTGTGAATATCACAGATGTCTCTGAACATGCATGTCTGTATGTATTTTTGCATGCATGCATGCATGTATGTATGTATGTATGTATGTATGTAAACAAATATCATGTATGTAAATCCCGACGTCTGTACGCAAATCATGACACACTCCCCGTGAGCAAACGGTCCAAATCCCATCTGCGCAGACGATCCAAAATCCGCACGTACAGGCGATTCACCATCCCATTCAAAACCGCGCGCGCCCCCCCTGCCGTGGCGGCCCCCTGCCGTGGGCTGCTCGGCAATCTCTTTGGCATAGCATTGACATTCCATTCGGCTCCCAGCAGACACCATTCCTTCTGGCATCAATTCAGATCTTCTCTTGCGAAAACTGAGACACTAGGACGCTTATAATGAAACTTTCACAACATATCCACAACAGCGCAAGGGTCCTTTCCAATCCTCCTCCGTCTCTCCGATCTGAACAAGGCACAGACCAGAAGAGGATTCGGATGATATTGAAGTTTGGCTACAAATTAACTGTCAATCAATTCAAAAAATTCACGCGGTGAATTTTGCCAAAGGCCAGGTAAGAGTTTTCAGAATGTCGCCGTTAGAAAGAGCCATCTTGTTTGGCGCGCGCATTACCACTAGTGAAGTTGCAACCCAAAAAAGCGAAAAGCAACACTTCAAAAATTAATTCACAACAAGAGGGTCAGCCCTGTCCTATACAGGTACATTGAATGATTGTTGGGCTAATCATGGTTCAGAAGTTCATAGGGTACAAAAAATCTATTGGTTATGAACTCTTCGTTGATAAAACTCATCTTGATGAATAATTCGGACTAAAGCTGCGTGATGGGTGATGATGGTATTTATGATTGCTGTTATTCTTTTTATTATTATTGGATATTTTGGGGCGCGTGATTTGGAGACCCCGCAAACGTGGTTGCGGAGAAGAATTGTGGGAACTGCATTCAGCACCACTGTCCCACGAATGAGGAAAACATCAAGACCAAATGGTTGCGCACGCTTCCCTCCATTAAGCATTGCTTCCCTTGCGGCGTCGCACCTCTTCCTGCGGCGCATGCCGGGCGCGAGAATTCGAGGACTCAAGCAATACGTCAATGACGGGTAGCTGCGATGAGCCAATGACATTTCTGATGAGTTGATAGGTTACGGTTACAAAGAAAATTCATTCAATTCTATATAACTTTTTTGAACGTCGGCCGGGAATGTCAAAAACAATGCGCTCCCTAGGTTTCTCCATGGGCTCCTTCAAAACGGCTCTTTCGTAAGTTAGAATCGAAAGCGCAAGTATTGAAAACAGATTACAAATTTTCCCACGGATGCCTGCAAATATGGTATGAAAAATTTCAAAGGCGCTTCGCAAAAGATTGCGCGCGCCGAAGTCGAGTCATGTAAGAATATGTACAATATGGATGTTTTCGTCACTTCGGGCACCTCCAACCATCTCTGAAAAAGTAAAATGTTCAATAGCAAAACTTGGGCTAACCAAATGAATGGTGACTCATCGAAACTTGCACAAAATAGTAGAACATATGATAAACGATAAATGTATAGGAAAGGTTTCCCCTAGCTCAGTTACGTTCCAAAATAAAAGACTCCGCGCCGAGCAAATGCGCTGAGCCGATTTTTTCCAAACCGTCTGTCTGCAGAGCCAATCGCTCCTACCAAACTGCGCCGGGCCCTTGAGGCTCACCCCCACCAAGCGCCTGCAAACGATTTCACCGCCTGCTGAGCAATGGTAGTGTTCTGGAAGCGGAGAAAAACTGTAGAACCCTCCACATAATGATGCTTCACATCGCCTGCCGCAGCACGCGCCAAGGATTTCAGAGAGTGCCATTCATGGGAGCACCCATACGTTGAATCTCTATGAAGCAGCAACGGGCAACGCGCAGAGCGGTTGACTGACTAGAGACTGTCCAAAAATCTCGTTTTGCGCCATTGGAGCAGCGCTAGATAGCGGTAAACACCTCAGAAAAGTCGCTACAGCAGATGTCACTCTGTCTGGCAATGGGATCAGAGAAAACATACAGGGACGCACAAATTCAAACGATAGAAAGCGCGCGAAACTTTTCGGACATTTGGTTCAAATTTGGTTCAAATTTGGGATATCTCACACACGCAACTATTTTCAAGACCCCCGACCGGCAGCCGAGCCAACACCGTGTTGCCATTGCGGGCGTGGCCCAGTTTGCTGCGCTCCTGCGCGGTCAAAATCTAAAAGGTTTTACGTTTCATCTGGGGCCAAGTTTAATTGATGCCGAATGGGCGATTGAGAATTAATCTGGCGAGACACCTCCCGCAAAATGGCGTGAAGAAAATGGCTGGGCGCATATCTTGAACTATTCATGCACGGATATGCCAACCTCACCTTCCGGCCTCTCGCCAGAAGGTGGGTGGAAATCCTTGAACGGGAAGTCCTTATTGGACTTGTCCTTTGGGACCTCCTTCACAAGGAAGTCCTTATGGGACTTGTCCTCTTTGATGTCTGTACCAGGTGCTCTGCGTTTGAAGGCCTGCCACTCACGCGCGCAGAAGCTCACAAAAGTTCCGCGGCTCTCCTTCTCCATTCTGTTGAACTTGCGCTGCAGTTCAACTTTGTTGTCTTGTATCCATTGGAGCTATGGATTCTGGTGGGCTTTTGCGGCACACTTTGCCTGACGCTGTCGCAATGCGTGGGCCCTGCATATTTGCCCCAACAAAAGCGTTGCCATGGACATGCAACAAATCCAACCGTTTCGGCGGCGGCCGTGCACAAGAGGAAGGGCTGGATTTCAATGCTTTGTATAAGGTGAAGTTGGCAAAAGCGGGAAAAGCAAGTTGTCTCCTCCACGCCCACCAACAGCTGCTCCAGCTTGGCGCGCAGACGCCGTCAAGAATTTGACGGTCGCGGGGCCGGCGCCCTGGGTCACCATTTTGATCCTTGATGATGGGAACTGTCTCGGTCTGTCTCTGTCTGTCTCTGTCTGTCTCTGTTTGTCTGTCTGTATGCGTGTATGTATGTATGCATGTCTATGCTGGCATGTTTGATTGTATGTAAGCATAACATGTCATGTATATACGTATATCCTGAAGTCTGTGTGTATATTTATACACATTCCGTTTGTACAAACGATCAGAACTCCCGCGCGCACAAACGATCCAAATCTGCATGCGCAAACGATCCACTATCTTTTTCAACCATTATGATTATCAGCCCTCATATACAATTTCTCACTATCGACCATTTTCAACCATAGTAAAAATTCTCATTGTGAACCATTTTCAACCATTGTATCATTTCTCGTGATCAACCAGTTTCAACCATTGTGTCCTTTCTCATGATCAACCGTTTTCAGCCACTGTATCATCTCTCATGATCGACCAGTGTCAACCTTTGTATCATTTCTCGCGATCGACCAGTTTCAACAATTATCCGTTGTATCATCTCTCGTGATCAACCATTCTATTTAGTAAAACATCAATAGACTTGATTTCTAAGCTCCTTGGAAGCTCCATAGGCCAAGATTCTCCAAAACACTACGCAAGATCTCGTCATCAGTTCCAGTGGTCAGCAAAGGGATCTCCATCAGCACCATAGCAATCCACAGGCGCGAGCTTTCAGTGCGAGTCTTGAACTCTTAAGATCTGCTACTTCGCCGGCAACATGAGCCATGGATACCGTATACCCACAATAGTAGCTCTTCAAAAGCTGAAGTTCAACGTACTTTCATGGCAGAAAGAACCGGCTTCTGCAAAGTGTTTTCTTTTGCTGTTACTTGATTTGGGCTGGAAAATTGTCACCAGTCAAGGCCTTTGTGTTGTCCCGAATTTTCGCCTCTGCCCCTTCGCCTCATTTTGTATCATCTCATCTCATCTCATATTCAAACGTGCTTGCTTTAATCATCATCCTCTTTGCCTGCAAACCTCGCAAGGGAAAGGCATCCCAAGGAAGCTAGAATTCTCCAGCATTTCAAAACCAAACAATTTCAAACAAACCATCACACGAAGTGCATGTCTGGCAAGAATCAATAAACAATGCTTCTAATCCACATTTCTTAACTGCTGCATTCCGAAATAAGTCAGGCCCCGCAACACTCCTTAATTCATTTTTGGGCACAAGTCGCGTTTCAAGTGAAAGACGTTTCATTCGTGACGTTTCATTTGTGAGAATGAAAACATATTGTACAATTCAAATTCCCGGCCCCTACAACCCTCGCTCCATCACCAACCAATTTCAACTTGTTTGAGCCGGGAAATCCATTGAATCTGACGCCAGTTCTGTTGAATGCAGGATGCCAATTCATGGGAATTCAAGGAGGGAATTCTGTGAGACTTCTATCGGGTAACAGGAAGTCCAGGATATGCCAGTTGAAGGTCACAAAAAGAATCATGAATTTAGACAGTTGTTGGATACTTTGACACTGCCGATGATCACCATCACTAGTTGCAATGAATAACCACTTGCGAAGTTGATCATAGCATCCAATGATGATCAACCACACCCATTTGCACGATGATTTAACACCACTTTGATGGAATAAAGCACCAGTAAGCGGAGCGGCAAAACATCATTCATCACAGGTGATTATTCGTCAGAACATTTACATGATGCATATAGACCATTGTTGACCCATATGGGTGCTTCTCAAAATAGGAGTACCTCCAGTTAGTATCCTGTATGTGAATCACTTGTAGCAATAAACCAGCCATTACTTTGGGCCTTCCCTGTTTTGAGAAATCCTCCTATATGTAGTTGTTCAAGCATATTGTTGGCGATTACCCCCTGTTATCTTCATTGTCGATAAACCGTATGTATGATTAACCTATTTGCTGATCAAATTTTGTCAAAAAAAGATCATCATCTGGTTGATCATTTTGAAGCAGCGCAAGGATTCTTCGGATTCTCACAGCTCCGATCGACCCGCTGCAGCCAACTCCTGGAAGATTCCAAGCAGGTGGAGCTATGGATGTGCGGAGTACTTGGAGATAGTACAACTGTTAATGCTGCATGTACTGTACACGTACATATTCAGTACATTCATAATTCTAGTAAATGATGTGTGTAAGCCGTGATGTGGTGGGTACCAACTGACTTAGAAATGTAAATGGGCAATATACCAGCAACGGAACATATTCCGCTGCTGTTCTGGATGTTAACTCGGATACAACGTTTTGACACAAAGCCATGTAAGCGCATCCTCTTGTGTACAGCTACATATTGCATTTTTTGCCACGACTCAGACACTGCCAAAACGCCAGACATGTAATCAAAGAAAGGACCGTAACGCCAACTATATAATGACTAGTGACTAGTGCACTATTGGAAGATTCAGAAACGCACGCAAACATGAAAACAACAACATAACTAGTGTCTTGTCCCATATCCATCGCTCCAAGATTTCAGAGTGCTTCATCATGTAGTTAGTGGCCCCTCCTTGCAGTTTCAAATCGTTCCCCGTTTGATACCCCATTCACGGGCAAACCGCTCATGGCTCCCTCTGAAACAACATCTATCAGTCAACCAAATTGTGAGTGCTGTCAAGCCGGCGGTTCGCAGGGAAAATGATCAATTTATCCGGCAGAGACTGGGATGGTGCTTTGATTTCAATGGTTTGGAACCGCATGGCACATTCCAACAGGGCAGCATCAGAACAATAGTCACAAAGTCCACGCCTTCGGTGTAGCCGTCCCATTCGTCCAATTCCACCAATTCAAAAATGCTGGCTGAAATGACATCCCCCCCAGGAACAAGGCTGAATTCATGGCAACCAACATGCCACGAAACGCAGCTGGCAGCTCCTGCAGGTATTGCACAACAGGCTGGTGCCCCGCTTCCATTGCCAGGTGAAGTGGTGTGGTGCTGCCTCGCGACGTGGTGGAAAACCTCAGCTGCAACTCACAGCGGCAGGTGCCTTGGAGTTGCTGGAAAATTGGTTGCGCCGGCTGCTGGAGTTTCCACACTGGGCAGTCAAGATGATTGAGGATGATGATGATGATGATGATGATGATGATGATGATGATGATGATGATGATGATGATGGTGACGATGGGTCATGGTTATGGTCATGGTTGTGGTCATGGTTGTGGTCATGGTTGTGGTCATGGTTGTGGTCATGGTTGTGGTCATGGTTGTGGTCATGGTTGTGGTCATGGTTGTGGTCATGGTTGTGGTCATGGTTGTGGTCATGGTTGTGGTCATGGTTGTGGTCATGGTTGTGGTCATGGTTGTGGTCATGGTTGTGGTCATGGTCACGTTGATGATGATGTTTCGATGGTGACAAGGGTGGTGACGCTGGCTGTGATGATCTCCAACAACCCGGAAAAACTAGGTATATCATCATCAACCAACAAGTCTCTTGGCTTGCATGGCTGTGAAGCACCAAGCCGCCACTGATGGAAATGCCTTCGTCTCACTCCCTCAGATTTTCCCATTCTTTGGAGCGCTGGACATTAATGCGTTTTTTCCACGGGACCACTGGTCTGAAGAAAGCTGCCTGCGGAACGGTGAATTATGGTGTCATCTCCTCCATCACCGTATCAATCCAATCAATGCCCTTATTCTGCCCTGATGACTACTGTGGTCACTTGGTGGTGCATCCTAGCACAAAAAAACTCAAGAAAGTGGGACCCATGTCACCAACAACCAATCATCTACCATCAAACCATCCCATTCACTAGCAATCCATATCACTGAAACTAATGATATCCTAATAATCATTCAAACCACTATCAAATAATCGATTAAAACATATCAAAGACCATCATTCACCATAACTATCACCGTTTGAATCAGCCACTGTTAACCATTACTTTCACCATTACCATAATTCATTAACAATCATCAACCATCATGAGCCATCATTTTACACGTTTAGCCCGTAGTGCAGCTGCGGATCATCAGTAGCCATCATTGACCACATACTCTTCACCATTTGGGTGTTTCTCAAAATAGGGGTACCCCCAAATCATCCTATGTTCATCATTTATTAATAATAATCATCCACTATTAACTATTTGTAGTAATAAACCAACCATTTTTTGGGCTCCCTATATTGAGAAACCACCACTTAGATCCACCACTATCCACCCGTAGATCCACCACAACGTGGACCACGGCCGGTCGTCGCCAAGCCACGGCTGCGCCTTCTGCTTCACCAGCTCCGCCACTGCGGCGCGGTGCCCGAAGTGCGCGGCATCGTGGATGGCCTCGCCTGGCACCGTGAGATGGCGAGGGGGGTCAACATCCATCATCCAATCTGATTGGTTGTTATTATTGGTTCATATTATTGGTTAATGGATCATGTGTTGTTATTGGTTGATATTTTGGTTAGTGGATCAACGGTTGTTATATTGTTGGTTGGTATTTTTGCTATTATTGATTATTGATTGTTGGTTTTAGTATTGGATTATTATTGATTACTGGTTGTTATTATTGATTATTATAGGTTTTTATTGTCATCATCTATTGGTTATCATTATTGATTATTGTGGGTTTGGAAAATTTTATGTCACAGGTTTTATCATCATTGTTCACCAGGTGTTATTATTGATTATCATAGGTTTTTATCATAGTCTGTTGGCGATCATCATTGGTTTTATGGGGAATGATGACCCATATTATATAATAGGCAATACAATGGTGAATGATACCAGTTCTACAAAGGATCTTTTTTTGGGAACAATACCTCAATGATATTCTGTTGAAAGAATGGGGAATAGAATAAAGAACACAACTTTTGGATTCTACCAGTTATGAACGTTGTTCCAGAAGGTGTTTGTATTCCCACTTGCTTTATCAATATCCTCAATGATTATGTTTAACCAATTGGGAATACTATAGAGTCCCCCCAAAACAGTAGTCCTCAAACAACTGGAAGAATGAATTTCAATGAATACCTTAAGTTCTGATACCAATCAAAGTCACCCTGATAATCCTTGATCAATCGGGAACAAAGTTTGACCAACACGCATACCTCACAATGTGCTCCCAATGAAAATATACAGTCAATTGTCAAGCCCAGATTGGCCGAACCATCTGCTTGCAGCGTTGAGGTTTCTATCCCCCATGCAACAGATATGCGTGTAGCCAACCCACCATCTAGAGAAGATTCTGCAAGGTTCATTTACACATATGAAAGTGTCACATCTCGCCAAATGGGGGTTCTTATCAATGGCTGGATTCCCAAATCAAAACGCTGATTTTTGGAAGGTGGGGGATGCCCTCTCAGTGACGCATAACCTTTGATGCGCCGCGGTCGAAACTGAACAGATTCGGTCCAGTCATAGACCAACAATGTGTTATGAAATGTCAGCATGGTGAGTCCATGTTTACTCCAACAATGCCGATTCACCAGTCCGGTGACCATCCCTTCAAAGATCCCTTCATAGATGGTGTGGCCCATAACCACCAGCTTTTGGATAGTTCTGATATCCACCAGGTTTTGAATCGTTTTGATGTTTGACATGTCCTGGTTCCTCTATCATTTACCCATTGTTTCCCTATTATTGTTGGTGGAAATCCCCCATTAGTTGGTTGGTTGGTTGATATTGACCCATAGCCATATAGTTGGTATATATCCCCTATAACTGTTAGTTATCATCCCCTATCATTAACCATTCATCAGCTATTATTGGTTGGTTAACTGCTTGACCCAGCTCGCCATGTTTGGATCACAGCGCTTCGGACCCTGCGGAGCGCAGTTCTCCCAACGCCACTTCTCTGCGGCGCCTGCGCCCTTGAGACGTTGACGCAGCTGGGCCTTGCTGTGTAGCAAGGACTCGATCACAGAGACGTGGCCAAAGCGCGCAGCACCTGGAGCGAACCACCAAGGCCATGAGGGGAACCACCAAGCCGTTATGGTAGGGTTTGATTTGTTTGCTGACATGGTTGGTTTATTGGTTGTTATTTAGAAGATGGTTGGTTATCATTTATGGTTGGTTTGTTTGTTGATCTGGTGGTTTCTTTGAGTAGGGAACCCCCCCAAAAAAATGGTGGGTGTATGTGTATGACTCAAAATGGTGAGAAAAATGATTTGGAGGTACACGTATCTTGAGAAACCACCATTTAGGGAATGAAATTCCCTTTCCCCAACCTGCCTGAAAATGCTGGAAAAGCCCTCAAGGATCTGATCAGCATTCAAATGCAATGTATACCACAAGTACTTGGTGCATTTGAGTCACCAACGACAACCTATATCCAGCGTTCAGCCAGGGTGCTGTGAAGCAAGGGCTCTTTCTTCTTGTGAGGTCGCCAGTTAACGTCTGCCCCATGCTGCACTAGGACTCCAACCTTGGTGCGACCACTGTGGCTGGTGTCCCAAAACTGGCGGTTTCCGCTCGAGGATAACCTTTGTGGAGGGCGGGGACCCATGATAATCATGATATCTCACTATACTCCAACGGTCGGCCCAGTAAAATATTTCCAGGGGCAGTGGAATGCAACCCAAACAGATTGGTGGCGCGGACGGCAGTCCAAACTACAACTACTTGTATGGTTACTAAATCTTACCACCCGCAATGGTGATAGGGATTTAGTTTCGATCATCCAATACACGCAACTAGACATCTCCAAGGATCTCCAAGAAATATGACTAACTTTGATTTATTGGGCGGGGTCAAATCATTGAAGGATCCGATAGTGACCGTTGTCGTTTCTTTCTGCCAGTCCAACATAGCAAGGGCTGATTCCCACTTCTTGTGGCCAAGAAATCAACAGAAATCAACAAACCAAATAGTGGGGATCAACCCAGTATCAACCAACCAACTTGATATTGATAATGATACTGATACTGGTCAGTTGGTTGATACCGATCTTCTGGCCAACCCACCACCACTACCAGTATCAACCAACCAACTGACCAGCCAACCAACCAGGCAACAAACTGACCAGCCGGTGACCTTATCCAACCCACCGGGCAAGCAACCACTGAGCTGTGCCCAGCCATTACTGCCGAGTTGATGGCGCGATCTCCCACGTCATCCAAGCGATTCACGTCCTCAGCATCCTCCCAAAAACATGCTCACCCTCTGGTAGGTTAACCAAGTTGAGGGCATTGCTTTGCCTGGAAAATCAGTCAAACTCAGAATCAAGTATATGGCTGGCTGGAAAATCCGCCATCTATGGATAATGGATAATTAATGATACCCAGGGTTGTTCGACGGTTTCTCCATGCTTGATCACTTTGGGATGGTTGGTGGATGGTGGGGGGATGTTGGGGGTGTCAAACATATGGTCACCCAGGTGGTGGCGTTAAATTTGCCACCCACAATTTGCAAATGCGCACACCAAAGGCGAATATTCTTCAATGGAGTGACAGAATTAGCAATCAAAACAATTATGATACATAATTCCGTGATAAGGAGACCCAACACTTTTTGGGGGGATCGCGTGATCAATGGATCTCAAAAGGCTTGGTCAACTGGACCCTCGGATGCCAGAAAATGACAAGCCTTGTCGGTCCTTGATGCCACTCCCCCATAGATGCTTCTAAAAATGGCCCTGACCCACTTCTGACCGCCACATACCGCAACTACGGATGTACCCCGTATACGCCAGCAAGTATTCCTTCACCCCAACTGTTTACTTTTTTTGACACGCGCAATCGAACGGATTGGAAATCATTGGAATATCCTGATGGTTCAATAGGATTGGACACGCGCCTTTGTTCCATGAGTGGTTTCCCTCCAGAACTGCTGGTTTCCCGATTAACAATGGCCATTGTTGGATGGTTTGTAGGTGCCACCATGGCTATGGACAACCACATCTAATTGTTTTACCATCATTGTTGGTCATCATCCATTTTCAAGCATGATTAAGCATATGGGTGTTTCTCAAAATAGGGGACCCTCAAAATGGCTGGTTAACTACTACTAAATGACTATTAATGGATGATTTAGGGGTACCCCTATTTTGAGAAACCACCATATGAGCAGCTATTACTTACCATCATCAAGCATTCCAAAACCAACATGCGGAGCTGGACAAGCCCATAGCTCTGTCAACAGTGACAACGACTGGCTGATGAGTTGATCACGACCAAGGGGCCGCTTTGTGCTGAAGCAGCAGCTCCACCACCGGCACATGGCCCTGCCAAGCGAGGCGAAACAAACCAGGATTTGTCATGTTTGATTGATTTAAATTGGATAATGTAAACGTCACCCAAACAACTACTCTGGAATTGCAATCCAGCTCGCTTTAGGGAGATGGATCGCTGCAGTAGCAGCAATCACTCATACAAATCCAGCAAATGTACAGGTCAATCATTGTTCGTGATCATGATGACAATGATCATCATCATCATCATCACCACCACCACCACCACCACCACCACCATCATCATCATCATCATCATCGTCATCATCGTCATCATCGTCATCATCGTCATCATCGTCATCATCGTCATCATCGTCATCATCGTCATCATCGTCATCATCGTCATCATCGTCATCATCGTCATCATCGTCATCATCGTCATCATCGTCATCATCGTCATCATCGTCATCATCGTCATCATCGTCATCATCGTCATCATCGTCATCATCGTCATCATCGTCATCATCGTCATCATCGTCATCATCGTCATCATCGTCATCATCGTCATCATCGTCATCATCGTCATCATCGTCATCATCGTCATCATCGTCATCATCGTCATCATCGTCATCATCGTCATCATCGTCATCATCGTCATCATCGTCATCATCGTCATCATCGTCATCATCGTCATCATCGTCATCATCGTCATCATCGTCATCATCGTCATCATCGTCATCATCGTCATCATCGTCATCATCGTCATCATCGTCATCATCGTCATCATCGTCATCATCGTCATCATCGTCATCATCGTCATCATCGTCATCATCGTCATCATCGTCATCATCGTCATCATCGTCATCATCGTCATCATCATCATCATCATCATCATCATCATCATCATCCTGATTCATTGATCATGACCACATCATCTCCTTCGCGGGGACATGCCAGCAAAAACAGGGTTAAACCACACAAGACATCTGGCACATGAATTGCACAAGTACCTCAAGCAGCGCTAGACTGATCCAAATTACTTTTTTCAAGCTGCACTTCCACGTGCGTCCATGATCTGCATCAGTCAATATGTACAGGTCTTTAATTGCATCCATAATACGCAGCAACATGAATTGCCATGTCTCTTGAAATCTACCAATGCCTAGCCTGCCATGGCCGAGCATTCACCTTGCACTGTGTTGCAAGATCTTTGCTCAGCCCAGGAGGGAGGATAGTGATCCGACCAAGCTGTGTAAATCAAGCGCGAGTTCTTGGGACCCAAGTAGATCTCGCGTCCGTGGCCGATGCGATGGTTGTCCACCATGACAATGTCGCCTTGTTTGTAAGCATGATTGAATGTGTGCTGATGGATGGCAGCCTTCATGGCTATAAGCTCCTGTGGTGTGAAAGGTTCGCCATTCTCCTTCAACACTGTCGAACCCAGATCTGTCGCTGGGAAGAAGAGGTCAAAGATGCCGAAAAGGAAGCGGTAGTAGAAGGAAAGTGCCATTGGCCAAAGCTGAGTGAAACCATTCCAAAGACTGGCAGTTCGGGCGTAATCTTTGGGCATCATCTGACCATGCAAGACATTGATATGATTGTACCAAATCTGCTTGCCGGTGACTGGGTGCGGTCGAATGAATGGCTGTGCATTTCGGATGGTCAATCGATTGGTTTGCGAATCCCAAGTACAAGTGAAATTCTCCTCAGCACATTTTTGCCGGGCATCCTCTTCATCCTTGAACATCTTCTGCCAACACTTCTGAACCAGCGGATCCAGCAGGGAGGTCGACTTGCAATCGTCCATGTTCCGCAGGTAAGTCAAATGGGAAGCCCCAAAGCTTGTTGCCACAGGATCTGATGACAGTTCTTCCCAAACAGCCTGGAAATCCGTCAAGGGAGTTTCACCGCCTTTCCATTGCTCCACCTGTTGGGCATAGAAGAGCTGTGTGGCCGGTGGAAAGTTCCGGAAGGACATCTCGATGTGCACGGGAACAGTTCGATGCGGGCTGAAGTCGGCGGCCGTGAAGACATAAGAAGTTCCATTGATTTGACTTCTGGGGGAAGTTCCCAAATAGGCTTTCTCCAGGTTGGGCACTAGAGAAAGTGCCACGTCTTCAAATGCAAGAGGATCAGAAATGTTAAAGCCACGGAAGAGGAGTACACCATAGCGGAAAAAGACTCTCTTGAGGCACTGGCTGTTATTCTGGGTCCACTTGCTGAGCCATTTGGAATCCAAAGTGGTTGACCCCAGCCCTGACTCATCACCTGCAGAAACACCTTTGGGAGATATGCTCAATACGAAATCGTTCTCCAAACGGAACTGGAGCTCAGAAGTCGGACAGCCATCATCTTCAAAGGTGGTAGCAGCAGTGGCACCAAGATGTTCAGCTAGCCACATACACAGGATGCAAAGGGATAGGCTGATCATGGCGGCAAGGGAAAGCAGGTATTCAAGGCTAGAGCACTGAATTTTTGTGACTGATGTTCCAAACTTGGACTCACTTTGTTTGGACTCCCACATTAACAAAACAGAAATTGATACTAAGATGGCTTTTCCCCGGGCCGATCAAACCGTTGTCAAGCAGGTCCTGGAATGTAATCATTCTCTGAATCAATGGATTCTCTAACAGGATTGCTGAATGAATGCAAAACTCATCAAACACAATCGAATCTGGATCCCAACAAGTGACAGAACATCACCACGTTAATCGCGTCTGGTCCGTCAATAGCCTATAGTCTCAGCCTTGATCCACAGTGGCCGGATCTGGATCTACCTCATCCACTCCTGCTCGAACTTACGTCAGTGTTGATCCTTTGGCCGCTGGTGTGTGATCTACCCCATCTGCAAAACAAATCAGCGACCTTGGAGTTATTCAGGGTCAATGGTTCATCAATCAGAAATCCACGCTGTTGAAAAGAAATGTTCTGACACACACATAAACAAACAATCTCGAACAAACTTGTACTGGTACTCCTGGAAACTAACATAGACCCTCCCAGGTAGGGGGCATTTTGCGCACTTGGGATACCCTTCTAGCGGGGTCCGGCTGTTAGTTTCTTGGAGGGTCAATTGTGACATGGTCCCTGTTCATCAGCCGCTGGTTCTTGTGTGATAGCCATCTCTTTTCCGCTCTGGCTACTGGTTCCTGGTCGATAGCTCAATGTGCAAACAAATGGACAGTCGCTCAACCTAGAGAACAACGTATCTTGTAGGAACATAATGCGCCTGAAAACGAAAGTGCCCCACCATTTGCTACGCAAAGATATAATCAATGCATATTCTAGGGTTCCGTCATTCGAGAAAATGAAGGCATATTTAAAACCAAACCAAATGTGCGTTTCAAATGATGCATTGTTGTGATCCCAACACCTCCACCAAATGCAAGTCCCCTTGACGGTTTCCGATTCCCAAATGACACCCTGATCAGCATGAGGACTGGCTCAGGGGATGATCCCAATATCCTCTGAGTATCTCAAGGATGCAAATAGATGGTGCTGTCCCCCCTGGTCCTTACCTTAGTCATTGACGCTACAAGTTTTGCCCGGCTTCCCATGGCTTCCGTCTTCCTATTGGCATGCCCTGTGTTGATCCAAAGCACGGTCCGACGCTTCAAGTGGCTCCGCCTTGTGACAGGCGGTGTGCAAGGTATCCTCCATGGGTGCCTTCATCAGCAATTCAACAGCCTCAAGGGGGCTGGCCCTCGAGCAGTTCATGTGTTGCCGCACAGCTGTGCCCAATACATCTCTATTTACAGCGTGAGAATGGGAATTCGTCTTGTTTGGATTTCATGCAGCTTAACAAAGTGAACTGGTATGGCAAAATACCAGATTTCTCACAAACGACGATGTCAACACATCTCACAGCAGGCATGCGCTGCGCTGCCCATAAACGCAAACATCATTTCACTTCCGCGTACATCAAGATACAGGAGTCAGAGTCGATTGCAAAAAGAGACCGCTGGTGGCGTCAGCTTAACAGCGCGCAGCCAAGCTACTTTGGTGTGTCCTGTCGAGACAGAGAAAAGTCACCACGCTGGTTTGTTTGACTTGGTTTCTCTCCTGTTTCTTCTACCCACGCCTCACAAGTACACATTCAATTCATTCATCTTGAAACATTCACCGGACCCGAAGGCCAAGTTTCCCAACCCCCCAGGGCCGCACAAAAGTATTAATTTGGTGATGGGTTCGATGCTTCTTCCCTGAGGAACAGAATGGGAAGCTCGTCAGGTGCATCGAAACATCAAAATACAGCACAAGTGGTAGGTATTGGTCAGTGGATTTTCCGCAGTTGATGTGTAGCTCCCAAACAAGCGCATCGTATGCAAAATCTGCCTCATTCTGGCTTTCCAAATAACCTGACAAATTCATACAAACTCATCATCTTTTGTTGGCACTGATGCAAAGCAGCTATGCGCGGGTCCATATTCAGCAGCTTGTTTCAGCAGAATGCTGGTTGCTTTGACCTGAGGCTCGACAATCGCACACAGTTCCAATCAAATTATCTGTCTGGTTGGTGGATGTGGTGGACAAAACCCATCCAAAAAATATTATTTGTCAAATTCATATGTACCAAGCACTTATATAGTCACTGAAAGTCCCTAAAGTCTCTAAAATTGGCAACTCTAAGGATCTGAAATTTGCATCTCTTCTCCCAGTGGCGCAGAGTCTCACGATAGGATGAATCAACGGGACGGGTGGATGGTGATTTCCACTGGTATCTGAAATGATCAAATGCCTGGGGAGCATCCACATTTCAGTGTCAGAAACGAGTGTAGAAAAGCTCCAGCCTTTTGATCTCGCAAGGATTCCAGGAATGGATTCATGATGGTATCTCATAGTCCTTCTATCTAATGGGAGATCCAGCTCTGAACCACCACCAGTTTAACCATAGCTGGTGATCTGCCATCCAATACAGCGCGCTTCTGAATTCAGGTCTGCCATCGCCAGGTATACCAAGAGGTATAGCATGCGGTAACGACCTGTAAAATCAATCGGCAATGAAGTTGATTGGCCGCATGCTGCATTCAGCACACTTCCCTGCTTCCCCGTCGAAATGGCAAAGTCGCCTTCTGCAAAAAGCTCACATTGCCAACAGAAGCTGCATAGTGACGCTCATCATCATTTGGATTGTACCTTGGGAAGTCGGACAAGACAACATTGATAGCAGTACATCCAACACACCCAAATCCAACATATCGGCTCTCAAATGCGGCGATTGGGATTTTCGCTGCGCTGATGTCAATTCATTCTTGTATACAGTGTGTAGACATGCATTGCTCATTCATGTTCATCCCTATAAGCTTTTAAGATCCTTTAATTTCAAGTATTGTCTATCTTGCTCTACGAATCCAGAACGTGAAAATCATCAAGCATGGTTCCCGACATGGATTCGAACCCTAACCTGAGCTGTAACACCTGGAATCATGTTATGGACTTGTATGGCAAATGATATAACATAATTAAGTACAATTGATACTATTCTCTAGACAACAACCGTAAAGACTTATATGCAACAAAACATAATCAATATACACATGGTATCCCTGATGTCCTATAACACATCATTATGATAACTGTATGACACATTAGATGCATTTTGGAACACTGTAGCGTAGAGCTCATCCATTTTGTCTGGGCGAGGGTTTTGACATGTTTTAACAACATCCAGTGTAAATAGAAGGTTCTAAGGGCATTGTTCTATCAAAATAGATGCCCTCTGTGTTTGGACGTTTCACTTCTTCATTCATCCGCGGCTGTGGTAAAACCATGTTGCTGTTGAGCACCAATGCCGAAGGTCCAGTCACCACGGTCATAGGTGGCCTCAACTGAAGGAGCGCTGTGGAAAGGCTTTCCAAACAGAACCGAAGCCCGGTCAGCAGCGAACAATCAAGGGCTTGGCATCTCCTGCTGCTTGTGTCTGCAGCTTTGCCGGCTAATAAAAACCGATGGATCGAAATCAGTGATACATGTGATGCCAACAAGATCTTCAACGCCCAGGCATGCAACGTGTACAGCAAACATCGGATTCAAGTCCGTAGCAGAGTGGTTCGTTGGTAGCGGTTGACAGCACTAAGTGTGTTGACCACCACTAGCCACCATCAACGATGACTAACCATTCTCCGACCTCGCTATACCGCAAGAAAAGAGTGCCTGAAATGTGCCTTTTCACAAGTCGAGCGAACGGCAGTTCGCAATTTCAGAATAGTGACCCCGTTGAAGGCATCCTGCTGACAGGCTATCAACCAAGCCTCACAGCATTACACATTGTCGTGTATCAACTACACCGCAGTGGTCGTGTTATGTTCGCCTCACAACCAGCACCAGTCGCCGCGTAGCCCCAGGGGCTTCTGCAACGAGTGGCGTGCCACCATCCACCGGGCAAAATCACCACATCGCCCTGCTGCTGCACACAACTTCTTGCGCCTGGCGGTATGAACGGTGCACTCCACAACAAGGAGAAGCTGCTACAGCTGCTGCCTATCCCATGTTCATCAAATGAAATGGTCATCGAACACATCAAATGCCAGCATTTACAAAAAAAATGACCATCCTCATAATTAAATGTCATCTTAAATGCTGATCCAGTGGTCATCTTAAATATCTTAAATGCTCATCATCCTTGACCCCTGCTGCCGCCCTGAAGCCCTGCTGCCGCAGTGGTGGCCTGGAAGCTTTGCCAACTCTGCTTGTGGCTGATGGCGATGGGCCAAGTCGTCCAGCTCCGACTGCCGTGGGGGGAACACCAACCTCAGAGCGCCGCAGCATGGGATCCTCGCTGCAAGGGGTGGCCATGGGTGGCCTCCAATGGTTTCAAGCACACGCGGGACTAAAAGGGTCTACCCATGGGATAGGCAACTGGTCTTTTAAGCCCGGCTCTATCTTTGTTGATTTCTCTTTGAGTTATCACCAGAGTAGATACGGGCAATGGATTCAATCGCGTTTCAAACATACCTGTACGGTATGTGCATGTGTGTATGTGCATGTGTGTGTGTGCATTCTTTGATCCGTAGCTTTATAGTTTGTCTATGTTCGTGTGATCACTAGTTTGCTCGTACCAGAAAAGCCTTGATCGAGAATGCACCTCTCTGCAAAGCTGAAGTGCTCGTGTTCAACATGGGTACAGCTTGTCCATGACATGACCAACTCAAAGATTACCAAATGTGTCTGTTTTCCCAGGGAAAATGTTGGTGACCTGGAAAACGTAAAGCTGACTTGCAGTTTCAAAAGACGCCAAAAGAGTAAGGACTCCCATCATAATGGCGATTTGTTTCGCGAATCAAAGATGGGAAACCATCACTCGCGAATGGGTGACGCGATGTGATGATGTGCAGGATGGACCACCAGGCCAATGGACATCAACAGGTTTCAGCTACAGCAAACCCAATTAATTGGTCAAATGACCTGGTGCGACCCTCTTGTGGCTGGTCCACATCAAAGTCTGTCAATGTATGATATGTATGATTTGAGACTTGTCTCCTGCAAACTATCAGGTCTCTTTCAGTTGTCTTTCATCTGAATGCCAACTCTTTGAAACTAGTATACTGATTGTAGAACTCCATATATGGGTGTGTGCGAAAATTCGGGTATGGATCGTTCCGCGGTGACTCAGACGTCTGGAACGAGTGGGGCTTCGTAAGCAATATGTTCCGGACATGGCCAAGTAGCTTTACATAAACAGTTGCACAAACAGTTTCATACAAGTGCGTGACTGAGTTCACAGAGAGAATTGTTTGCTCCTTTTCGTGTTCTAGCCTCGCCACAGTGAATTATTATCCAAGTGTCTTTGGCTACAAGTTCCCATACACATTCAGTCAGAGGCAGCAGCTCATAGCAGCTCTATGTTCCCGCGTAGCCCGTCGAAAGCTTTCTGCCATTCGCGTTGGTTATCCCAACAGGGATCTGATTCACAGATGGGGGATCGTCCCAGCGATTCTCGCATACACCCATCTGGTGTTTTCTTCCTCTTAGGCAGCCACAGGCTGAATAAGGAATCGCCAGCGGATAAGGGTTCCTTATCCACGGCGGGGAGAAACAGCCTGAGAAGAGGGGGTAGGGCAGGGCGGGAAACAAAAAGCCACGAGGCTAAGAGTTTCTCTCTGGATTCACCAGGAGGTTCCCTCCAGAGTTTCCTTCTGATTGGGCGACATTGCTGGGAATGAACAGGTTGCAATGATTGCGGGGGTAGGTCTGGGATGTGGCTACTTCCTGTCTGGATCGGGTCTGGATCGGTGTGGAACGGGGTCTGGAACGGATTGATGACAGGTCCAACAAAAATTCTGTGTCCGGGAAAGCTGCACATAGTGAGACTTAAGGGCTGCAGTGCTACCTACACCATCCTTGTTCAGGCACGGGCGGCTCTGCTAGCCACTGAGCTTAACACAGACCACGAGACAGGACCATTCCCGGAGCTGCGCATAATGAGGCTCAAGGGCTGCAGTGCTACCTACAACATCTTTGTTCAGGCATGGGCGGCTCCGCTAACCAATGAGCTTAACACAGACCACGAGACAGGACCACTCTGAGACTCAAGGGCTGCAGTGCTACCTACACCATCCTTGCTCAGGCACGGGCGGCTCTGCTAGCCAATGAGCTCAACACAGACCACGAGACAGGACCATTTCCCGGAGCTGCACAGAAAGAGGCTCAAGGGCTGCAGTGCTACCTACACCATCTTTGTTCAGGCATGGCGGCTCTGTTAACCAATGAGCTTAACACAGACCACGAGACAGGACCACTTCCCCGAGCTGCGCATGATGAGGCTCAAGGGCTGCAGGGCTACCTACACCATCCTTGCTCAAGCATAGAATTTGTTTAACACATGCTCAAGCATTTTTTTTATCATCAGTGCAGATCTCTATTATTATGTTGGTCTGGATCGTGGGGTCTGGATCGGCTACCCCAAAGAGGTCTGGATCATACCTCTGGATCATGGGTCTGGAACGGATGTGGAAACGGACCTTGATCCACACCACACATTTTTGGACGAGGCCATATAGCAAACAACACAAAATGCTCTTTCGATCTGCGCACATGAAGTTTCGACAAGAAACCAACGCTTTGTGCCTGCCAATAGTCCAAGCCAGCTCATAAAGTGCTGATGCAAAGCGACACCTCATGCAGCTTTGGGTAGCAGCAGTCATTCTCCATACAGCGCTTTGTTGTCGACATTCTGTCGAGGATTAATGTTCCTCAACTTGGGGGTCTCTTGCAGTACCTTCTGTACCTTCCAGCTTTGGTCAATGCTTTGAATATGTTGTTTTCCTGTGAATGGAACATCTCGGTACACTCAATCACCCTCTCAGCTCTCAGGGGTATTGGGTAAAGGAACATCGCTTTCAATTTCTAAGTCAAGCTCCGGAACTCTACCTTCATCACCCTACGTGGCGCACCAAGTTTGCATGCCAAGAAGACTAGAATTGCTACATCAAAAGAAACCCTTCAATAAGGCCGTTCCATGATGTTGAATCAGAAATCCTTGTATTCAAGATCTTTTTCGTGTTGATGAAATCCATGATCTTGTTTCTTTATCAAAATTTTCAGTGTTAGTTGTCAATCCATTGCTAATGATATCTCCATGATCTTTTTTGACACTTTTCAACCAAATCAGGGAGATACAGCCAAAAATTCCACTCACCACAATTTGGTTCCAGTCGCTTTTCACTTTTCAACCAAATTGTTCGACACTTTTCAACCAAACTAGGGAGATATGATCCCAGTTGGGGTTCCACTCACCACAACCAAAACCACCCGGCCGGCGGCCTCGCTTGCCGCCTGGGCACCTTTGGTCTTGGAACCCAGCACTAGGAACCTGGCGCAGGTTCCAATGGAACCCAACGGGGGCCTGGAACCAAAGGCGTTTCCCTTACGTTGAAAGCCCCGTTTTTTTTGGTTGGATGGTTTTTAACCACAGGTAGAACCCTTGTAAAAAAACTCATGGTTGGAATGTTTTTGTTTGGTTGGATGGTTTTAACATGTTTTAACCACATGGTCAGTAAAACCCATGGTCCATGGTTGTTAAAACTCATGGTTTTTGATTTTTTTTTGGTTGGATGGTTTTTAACCACATGTAAAACCCTTGTAAAACCCTTGGTTGGATGATTCGAACCACATGGTCAGTAAAACCCATGGTTGTTAACACTCATGGCTTCTGAATGCTTTTTTTTCGATGGCATTTGTTGGATGGGATATCCATTGATATGGATGGACAATCGGATATTTCCATGTATATTTCTACATTTCGGGGTTCATTGTGAATCACACGCGAATGTAATTTCTGCCAGTAAGTGTTCAGGTTCATTCCAGCAGTGGTCTGATGGGGGACAAATTTTGTCCGAAACTGAATGGTTTCTCATATGCTTGTCATTTGGTATGTCAACCTGTAACTACTATGCTTTTAGCTGTAGCAATTCCACATCACTACTCTGATGAACATCAAAACTACTTGTGGTGAAGGCCGCAATCTCCTCCGAGTGAACCAAAGCTTCGATAGCTCAAACTACATTGCAATTTGGGAGCTGTTCCATCATGGATCAAGCAACCCAAAGGTTTGACTTCCTCGTCAAAACTACCCCTTACATCCCTCAACCTCCAACATCCTGGCCCCTTTCTCTCGGTTTCAATTCATACGTACCCACCATGTACGGTGAGGAATGGCACTGGCTGGGACACATGGGATGTGCCTCGGTTGGCTTAAGACAATTCTCTCAAAATTCCATGGTTCGCTCCACTGAGTTGCCGGACCGACTGCTCACACTGTGGGCTTGAAGAAACTCAGGGATGGGATACACCTGAGGAAACACCCAAAGGCAAGTCAAACAAGAGATCAAGTCACGCATACCCAGGCTAAAACTGCAGTCTTGAACTGATGAACTCATCTACCCGCCTCAGGTCGAGTCGACAACCATGTAGGGATCGGTTGGTGTTGAAGTGCCAATGTGATTCAGGAACAAATTCTAGCACAGCATAGAACTCAGGCCTCCAGCAATCTTTGTTGCAGGTGGTAGTGCACACTGTCGTGGAGAAAAGAAAACAGGTAACCTGAGCTACGAGCTGCTCAAGCAATGTGCATTCAACAGAGTGCGACAGCAGCTGCTCAAACGACAGGAAACAAGCAGTACACAAACAACATCAGGGAATAGGTGCATCTACCTTTGGAATTTTGCAACAATAAAATATATTTAATGTATCTTGGCCTTAGCCTGACTCACAACCGCCCATTATACTTCAATTTATCCAGTCAGCAACGACCAACTGGGTACTCGCGATTTGTCAGATAGGATTTCCTTTAGAAAATATTGCGAACCATGATGTAAGCGATGTTGGTTAAGCATGCTGTTGAATGATGATGGTGTTGTGATGTTCCCCAAGATCATTTCCACGAACATACTTGATTGACTCTTGCACCCTGAAGTCCATGGCTCAACGCCAAGAAGCGGATGCTGTCAGCTTTGTCCCAGGATCCGACCCAATCTCCGATCGTTGAAGTGAAGCTTTCCTGGTTTCAACCGTCAACGTCCGTCAAGAACTCCAATGCTAAACATGCGTGTCCAGGAAACCCACCAAAAAAAGCCTATGGCTTCAATTACTCCCAAGAAATGACTGCTAGATCCTGTACACAATCTTCATCCGTCATCTTTTCAATTGTTTTCGGCGGTTCTGACTTGAAAGCAGTTGCAGAGTGAGGACAATCAACTAGAAAAAAAAATTGGCGCTGCAAGGTCGTACAGACAAGCGTCTGGTTTTGTCCCTGTCATGCTTTGGAACTCCACATTTCTCGTCAGCAACACTGTTTCCTGAGAGCAGTGTCCCATGCGCTATGTGGATTTTCGAGGTTGCGTACAGCAGGTGATTAATTGCACGTAGATACAGCAATGCATATCATATCAGGATAAAGTCAACAATTATTGACTCGAACCAGAAAGCAAGACATGTCAAACATTGCACAACAGGAACAAACAGCTTTCAAACCTGGGCATCAAGTCTCAACTAATTGATCGCACAAATGCATGGACTTCCTCACTGAACAGCAAGATTCATGATTGTTTGCAGGTTGTTGTATAGTGGACGCAACTCCGCGCCAGTGGACGCTGAAAAAAATCTATCATTCAAGTCCTGCCTGAAGGCTTAGCAAAGTCGTGGGGTAACTTTGCCAGAGATTCGTTACTAAAATTCTGCAGAAAGGACGTTCGATCTGCTCTGCGGACCATGTCCTGCTTGCAGGGACGGCTTGACCTTTGTTTTGCAGTGGGAGATCAACGATAATCAACCACAAACGGAAAATGACACAGGTTTGTGAATTTGATCTTCCGTCGAACACAATTCGTTCCGATTAATTATAAACTTGTCATTAAAAAAAACAATTGCCTGTTGTTCCTATGACATACATTGCTGTTGGGCCCACAGTTATTCACTGTTTGCTCAAGTTGTGCTTCCGGCGTCTGTCAGCAGCAGCGTTAGAACAAGAAAGAGCCTTTCTCCTTCTGCTTTCCTTCTGTCTCTCTCTCTTTCTCTGTCTGTCTCCCTCTCTCTCTTTTGCACTCTCTCTCTATCTCCCCGCCTTTCTCATGTTTTGCTCTTTCTCTCTCTCTCTCTCTTTCTCTCTCTCCCTGAACATCTTTGTTGAAGTGCGAAACAATATCGAAGGTGCATAGTTCCAACTGCATTTGACAATTTCTGGAGGAAGTTGGCTGGCCTTCACGATGCCTCGCAAGATCACAGGCCCAGGCAGATCGGACAACACGCTTGCTTGGCCTCGGTTTCATGTTTGATTTGAGGATTTGGAGTGATGATACGACCATCTTGGCTGTGAGTCAGCCTTTCTAAGCTAAACAAGAATGAACATAATTTTCCAAACCGATTGGGAATGGTTTTACTCTGGTTGACTGATTGATTACCAGGATTTCCCATCTTATCTTAAGAGTCTCCAATCAACAAACTATTAGAACCTTTATATACTAACAACAATGATCCAGTTTTTTGGCAACTTTTTGGAGCACTTTCCCTCTTCCCCTGCTAAGCTAACCAAGTGCTCCGGTGCTTCTCTATTCCTGGGCTCGAATAATAGAAGAGCAAACTGTGCACTCATTGCCAATCTATGCTAGCTTCATAACGGGAATTCATATCAAGGAACCATTATTGTCAAATCATGGATAGATTGCATAGCCTTTGATTTACCTTCAAATAAAGGGCCCTTGTGAATATGGATATCCTGTTAGGCACCCACATGTCCGATATGATGGATAATTAAGGAAAATCGTAGGAACCCTTTGGCATGAAGTGACCCAATCAACAACACCAACCACGAAGAGCTTGGTAAGTTCTAGTTCCCGTTGGCACCATTGGCATCGCTGGTCAAACTTTGATGCCACTATCAGCTATGTTGCCTCTACGGAAAGATCTTTCGATTGCCTTCAGGGTGGGTTAAACCCAACTCTACTCGAGATCGATGACACGCTGGCATGTCATTTTTGTTTCTGCATGCTCTGACACTATCCTTTAGAACATGCTGTCGACAAATATACACACACATCTACCTATCCTATATCACTCTGAATATTTGTCTAATCATCTGTAATGATCATTCATTGTCAGTTCATATCAGTTCCATATCACTGGTTGTCTCCAATTCCCTAGGTCCCTAACAAAAAACAAAAACATCTACACATCCTCTTTACTTCTCTCTAGTTACTAAGTGAAATCCTTCATCTGGGGTGACCTCAGCCATCGGCTCAGCTCAGCCCGAGTGACTTTCCACAAAGTCCTGCGTCACTTCCTGGAAGTCGCAGCTGGAGGACCGCCACACATGACTGCCGAAGAGCAGCCACCATGGAAGGCCCATGGCCCAGCCAGGTGTCGCCCCGGGCGCCCCAAGCGACCACGGCGCATGCCTTTGTTTGCTCATGAAACTAGTGATCACTAGTAAAACATAAGGAAAATTATGTGGTTTGCTCATGGTTGCATTCCCAATTAGTGAGCAGGATTGCTATGGTTTTGACTCAGGACCAACTTGTGACACAAAGAACAGGTTGTCATGTATGTGAGGCGTTGGACTAAAGATGATTCATGTGATCAACAGGTTTTGGGATGCTTGATGCAAATTTGACTTTCTGCCGTTTGCACCTCGGATCAGTGTTCACTTCAAAGCTGCATTCCAGTGCCAGCTTGGTAAAGGCAGCAGCCAGGCAGACCAACACATTGTGTCATGATTAAAATGATGAACATGATGATTAATGACGAATGACAAATGATAATGGTGACTATGATGATGATGATGATGATGATGATGATGATGATGATGATGATGATGATGTCTGGTGACTATGATGACGGTTGTGACAATGATGACGATGACGCGACGATGACGATAATAATAGGAATGACGGAGAAGCAATATGAAGAGCAAAATGTAGAAGGCAAAATGGAGAAGTACAAGTAAAATGCTGATCTTCTCCAAAACTTCTGTTATATTGCACATGTCATGCCAACAGGGTCATTCATAGGCATGGAACAAAAAGCACATGTCCGCGATGTTTAGGCACATCAAACATGTTGGATTGCATCAAATACTGACGGATCATACTCCTTTGAGTCGCCCTCGCCGAGCCGTTGGCATGATCTCCTGTGTAAAGATGTTCCTTCGATGATTCAAGAATTCGGATGCGCAGAATTGGGAGATTGCCTTCTGGAGATGCTGGGTGCAATAAGCACATAAGCTCTTGGTGCCACAAAGTTGAAAACGCAAAAAACCACATACAATGCAGGCTCCACATGGGGGCGGTCGTTGGAAAATCACGATTCACTTCACCAAACAAGTGGAGCCCCTCAACCCTGCAGTATGAGATCGAATATCATGACTAACTCAAACAAAAAAGTTCAGTACAAACAAGTCTGATCACCAAATGGAAGGGCAACTGTCAAGATCACCAGGCGTCAACATGGCAATCCATGGCTCTGAGCCCCCGCACATCGTCCAGCTCGTTCCGCTGCAAGCGCCAGGCCGGGCTGGCCCGAGAACTTGGGGCGGCGTCCATCCGTTGCTGCGACCTGGGCGCAGCTTGCTGAGCCGTAGCAGCTGAGGTTGAAACTGTTAGCATATTGTTGCTAAGTGAAGGACCTGTTTATTGTTGTTGATCACTTAATTCAATGTTGTAACTGATTAGCCTGTTTAGCAGCTAAGTTGTTTATTGTTGTTTACCATTTGATTATTGAATGTTCAAACTTGAAATATTGTATATAGTTGTTTATCACTGTGTATTATGCTGGATGCGAAATCATCTAAATTTGTAAGTGTTTGTTAACTGCTATTTGTAGAGTGTCAATATGTGTAATTATGACGAATTCAAGTGAGCTGTGGGATCATTATTGTTGATGGCGGATTGGATGATTCGTAATTGTGAAATATGATAAACTATAAACCGCTAACTACCCTAAGTTGTTGAGGGGGATTACCAATGTACTTGACTGATATTGCCAAATGTGTTGGAGGCTTGAATTTTGGCGAAACAGCAGGTGTGTCTGAATAGTGCATGGCCAACAAACCATAAAATGGTCTGCTGCTTTGCCCAAAGTGTGAACTGTTTGACGTTCCACAATCATATATCTGCGTTCCTAAATTATGATAAACAAATACTCGTGGTCCTTCCTCTAGCCAGCTCCATTTCCCACAATCAATTTGGAATGAGTCCCCATGATTCTCCAAAACGCTATCTTCATATCTCCATTGAAACTTCTATTTAGACATGTGTCTGTTACAAACACAACAACATCAAACCCCACACCAGTCTTTCTCAAGACATCTCTCGGAAGGCCAATATCGTCTCCGTCTAAAATGGTGGGACATTCTCCTGCCACTGGAAATTTCAAATTTCCATACTATTGTCTTTTACAAATTTACAACCAATAATAGGATAACCATTGACCATTACCACAAATTTTCAAAATCTATCTTGCCTTTGCAACCACCAGTAAATCCTCTCTGACCGTGCAACCAATACTAAAATATACTGACACCGTCTCTTGCCTTTTACAACCAATGCCTTTTACAGCGAGTGAACCTTCTTGTTGATTTTCCAGCAAAAAAAACTATAGTAAAACCAAAAAGGTCCAAAATCTGTGGTTCTCTTGGAAAACACAATAACTTGAGCTCCGAAAAGATTTGGGGGCGCAAAAATGGAAAGGGCGGAGGGAAGAGGTCGATTGTTTGGAGGTCAACTCGATGGACCCACAGCGGCTGTACAGTAGCAAGTTGTCCCCTTCGGCTGGCTGATGCGGCTGGAATCTTTCCATTGACAGGGCTTCCTGCCGACCTCCCCCCGTGGGCCACGCAATGCGTGGTCTACTTAGGTTTTGTAGGGTGCAATGCGAAATATCTTTGATTTGACCTAACACTGGTGGGTTGGAATCAATTCCCAATCATATACCATTCTGAGTGATACCATTCTTACTGCTTAGTTTTAATGTCTTAGGCGTGTAAACTCCAAAACCATTGGAGATTGCAGGCTACATCAGGCTACAATTCCTTGGTTCCAATTGGCAGTGGGTCAAAACCCTGTACCCCGGGTTCCCCTATCATTAACCATTGCTTTCCCTATAGCTTTGTTGGTTATTAACCCCCACTAGTTGGTTAGTCAATATTGACCCATGGTCCATGGGTTACACCTGCTGAATCCTAGCGCAAGACCTCTGGGAGATGCCTGGCGGCTGCACCAAGGATGGTCACTCCATGTCTGATCTCTACAGGGGCTTCGGCCTCCAAGAATTAGCCGTCCAACCTCAAAAAGGGAACCTGAACCAACGCGAATGAGATAGCCAACCTGAACATACCCACCAACCAACCTGAATGAACCAGCCATAACCTACAAACCTGAACCAACCAACCAACCAACCAACCTGAACCAACCAACCAACCTGAATCAACCACCCATGGGACCCACGCTGACGAGAAATCCATCCGTTCTGAGCCCGTCACAGCCTCTGCCAGGCACAGCGATGAGGTCCCAGGACCGCCCCTGAGGCTTCATGAAAGACCACCTGCAGCCATGGTGTTCCATTCGCGGGTGACGAGGCAACCGCTGCAGTGGGCAATCGAAGTTGGGTCACAATGGGTGGCACCTATCAATGTACAACCTGGTAGACAGTAATACTGGACACTTCAATGGTGACAACCGGGGAACGTATTAGCAAGTCCCAAGATGGTATTGTCTGCAAAGCACCGATTGAAAGGTGCTACCAACCCTGCAGCTTTTAAGCAACAAATTAGTAGTTAATCCAATGGCTTCAACCTTTTGTTTCACTGATTAAGTAATTGGTACTCAATAATGCTAAATACAGTAAACATAGCGTGCCTTAACAATGGCAACTGGGACGACCACCGATTCACCTCACGTAACATGTAACCATTGCTGATTTGTTCGACAAGTTTGTTGTAGGGGCAAATTGCGACGGACTGATCAGTGGCTGATGACGCCTGGTTGACGATGATATGATGATTAGCCAAGAACAAGCAACAAAAGCAAAGCAATCCCAATAATATCAATTGAAACACGGTCATTGGTCCGGCCCTCACGGTTACATGTTGTTTCTAGGATCACGTACCTCCCCCAGCTTCAAAATCAGATTGATTCCACCTGTGGCAACTGGGACCGCAACTGGGCATCACCAGGCACCACTGGGCACCCAAGCACACCAGTACGGGGCTTTTTGGCTCAGCGCCAACCTGGCGTGCGATTCCGATATCGCGCATGGCTGCACACGATGAGTAGATGTCTCCTGATGTCTCCAATGCCACGCTTGGGCTATACGCATACTTTTTTGAATCAGAAATTCAGATAATTACCAGCACAAATTTTTGCAACCTGATACAACTATTAATCGAGCCACAACTACACAAATATCGCCTTCCTTCCTGAAGTTACACAACTTTGGGAACCAGTCCCTGGCCGCACATTCGATACCTGGCTGTAAAACACGGCCAGGGTAGGTCAGCGGCCATTGCCCGGTCCTGCGAAGCACTCGTACACGTACCATCTGATGCGAACCTTCACACCATGTTGCAACTTCTTGTGCTTGAAATTGTGCGTTGAAAGAAACGGAACCATAGACTAAGTGGGCTTGGGGATGGTTCTGTATTGCTTGGGATATCTTGAAGTAATCAAATTAATGAATTGTTCAGAAATGTACGGCTTACACAATGCATTGGATTTTTGGGCGATGACCTCCTTCCATGCCGATTGGGCGCAGTTTTTCTGTCCTGCAGAGCCCTCTGTTGCCGCGCAGCTTCGAACTCGCGGAAGTAGCACAGCTCTGCACACAAATGCCTCGTGGCTGGAAGGCTGATGCTGATGCATCCCGTTGATGGATTTCGATGGTACTAGTAGATAGTGGATGATGTTAAATGAATGCCAATGATGGTAGATGAGTGTGGATGAGTGTGGATGATGATGATGATGATGATGATGATGATGATGATGAGAGTGTGGATGATGATGATGATGATGATGATGATGATGATGATGATGATGATGACGATGATGATGACGATGATGATGATGACGATGATGATGGTAGACGAAGGTGCATGATGATGGCCTTTGGATTTCTTCAAAGGAATCCGTTAGCAAAATCATTGACCGAAGAATGCAGCCGGGGTACTCTCATATCATCCAGTACCAAATAATCATACAAATCATCCGATATCTAGGATTTCTAGGTTCAAGTTGGTTGAAAATCAATGTACCCATTGACAGAAATCTCACCGTGATACACTGGGGCTTGTCGATGCTGGTACCCTAAAACCAGCACTAGCCATGGCCAAGGCCCTCTATAGGCCATGGCCCCTTGGCATCACGGGGCCGCCATCCCAAGCGCGTATCGCGGGTGCTATCCACCGTCAAGATGAACACGGAAAGGTCGGGATTTCTGGTCATCTTTGTAGGTCATTGATCATCTCATTATTGACATTTTGACCGGTTCCAAGATGTTCAAAGCATAACATCAGAAGTTCCTAGACTGAACTTCCCACAACCAGCTCCCAGCTCCAAATGGTGCTCATCTCGGGCCCTGCAAGCGCAACGGTCCCGCACCTGCAGCTGCCCTCAGTCCGAAAGACTTCACACTGCCGCCGCAAGGTCTCTAAGCTCTCGGGAGCCTGGCTCCATGGGGCCTGTGGGTCATCATGGGGCACACATCATTCATCAACTTCTTAGGATTGGATGGTTGATCGGTCAGCCAACAACCATCAACTCTTCAACCTCTGTGTACACGAAGGGGATGTGGTTATTCTTTCCAAGCCAACCATAAGAATATGGTTCCACAACTGCCCTGCAACACGGTTGGCTTCCCAGCAATCAAGACACGTTGGCCATTTGGTTGCTTCTGGGCAACGATTCAATTCTTTGACAGTCAAATACAGCTACAACTCTACTGTGATTCAGGCCAGAAGTTATCAAAGATGGATGTTTTTGATAGTAATATATAGTAATACCCGGGCCAAATGAATGTTTCCAAAGCTGGTGGAACCAAAGACATCAGATTTACTGCCAACATAAAGTAGGGATAATCATCTTGGAGAGGGATAAGGCCGCCATACAAACGGCTCATGTATCACTCTGCAAGGTACCCGGCTTCTGAGATCAGTGCGTGGGCCCCAGAATCGGTGATACTTCGACCACAGGGGACTTTCAACACGAAGTCACCATGTTTGAAAAAAACAAGCAAGCAAAGGTTTCGCATTAGTTTTACTTGTGTAGGGCTGAACAAAACAAAATCTTACCATCATAGGTTTCAACATGGAGCAGTTGTGGCCGGATCACCCCTCCGTCGCTACACCAACTCACCTCATGGCACAAATTCGGGGCCTTTGAAGCTCTGACCGGGTCAGCACTAGCGACGACAGCTGATGGCTGGCTCCTGTGGACCCAAGTTCTGCCAGGGTGGCAAGGCTGTGGAAACATGCCCAGTTGATCGCATTGAACTTTACAAGTACATCTTGATACACTTAAAGGGAATATCCAGAAGAACAAGTTGATTCCCGTGCTACCATCACTAGCTGTGCTCCGGTTTCCTCCAACTGTGGGCAGCTGCTTGCAAGTGGGATCTCACATCAATATGGTTCATTCAGTTCATTTCAACATATTTCAAATGGCTGTGGGTCAAAACCCCGTAATTACCCCTGGTTCCCCTATCATTAACCACTGTTTTCCCTATGACATGGTTGGTGATTATCCACCATGAAATTGGTTGGTTGAAGCCTTGACCCATAGCCAAATGTGTACAATGGAAGCTTCAGAAACTTCCGCTCACCACATCCATCACTGTGGCTGCACCTTGGCTTTGAAACTGGCAACTCCTCCATCCCTTCGGTCCCTTCGGCCTGCGGTGATCCGTGAAAGCTGGCGCAAACGAACCCAACTGCAATGGTGAAACACACTTGCTGGTGATTGAACACTGACCATAAGCTATTGAATGAGGGAGGGATGAAAGTAGGATTCACCAACTTGGCATGTCGCTTTTGACCTGAAAGGGATGCAAACCATCAAACCTTTCGCAGTTCTTCGTAACACTCATAGACTCCCAATTCTCAAATGGGGGTTTCGAATGTCGGCAATCGGCAAATAATCATAAAACCACTCTTATCAGCTAACCATCCCGGTACTGATCAGCAAGATTCCTCTCTGGGAAAGTTCGAAGCAAAACACACCATCATCTTCTCAAGGTAAACCACAGGAATCTTCTCAATATATAACCACGACCACGACTACTATCAGCTAAACTAGCTTTTTTCCCGAATGCGTAGCACGGGTTCTCGTTTCATAGTGGGGGTCTGGGGGTGGAGACGTGTTCGCTGGACGTGGCGTTTACGTTCGCAAGTGTTCGCAACCGTTCGCAACCGGACGCAACCGTTTGTCGCCGACCGCGGTAGGGCCGTAAGGCCCGTACCATTGGGGGAAGCGTGTGGAGGTGGTCAGTTTGCGTGGTGATGCGTGTCCTGCGACCTGGTTTTGCGTGACAGGCGTGGCACTTTGTAGCATCTCAGCCTGTGTCATGACCGGTCCCAAGTCCATTTTGCGTGGCAGGCGCAGTAGATTCTACACTGGTGTGTTGGTGTGGCGGGTTGGTGTCGTGGGCGGTCCGGTCTCAGTACCATTGGGGGAAGCGTGTGGAGGTGGTCAGTTTGCGTGGTTTTGCG
>VSDK01022241.1:498108-510844 GCA_009767595.1 Symbiodinium kawagutii | reverse complement strand
ACGCTCGCACCAAGGGCAGCCTGAGAGGTGGACACCTGGAGAAGGGCGAGCGGCTCTGGTTGCTTCTCAGGTTCATTTTTACCTGATTGGTGATGTCAACGTGAAAAATATGTTTGTCAACCAACATCAAATAACATCAACCAACCATTTCTTCATAGTCACTATAGCGAAAATGAATGAACATGAAAAGTGCTTAACAACACCAAGCAGTTCAATGCAGTTCATAGTTTTCTTAAGTCCGCAAGCGAGAGCGGACTTCTGCGCTTGCCAGTGTGAACGCATAGGAAGCTCCTGGGTGGCATTACACCCATAGTGAAGCCTGTCCTTGAAAACTGAATTCCAATGTGACTTCAGCAGCTATAAACAAAATATTGCCGCCCAAAAACAGTTTATTGCCGTATATATTATTCAACTTTTGCCCCGCTATAGACAATATTCAGAGTTGGAACTGAATAATATTGCCGCCCAAAACAGTTCCAACTCTGCTTGCATGCGCCGTTGCAATGAATGGGCTGGATTGCTAAGCAGGGATGGCGTTGGATCGCGAAAGACACGTGATTGTCGTGACCAAGTTGAGGTAATACTCTCCCCACAATATGACACCTGCAGCTGATCACACATCCCAGCCTTTGTATGCTGCGTTTGATTGTTAGAACACATACAGTACTGTCAATTGTGTCATGGCAAGGTTTCAAAAACCTTCTGGCCCTGCTGAATCCTGGGTGATGGATGGTGGATGGTGATGGATGGTGACGGATGGCGACGGATGGCGACGGATGGCGACGGATGGTGAGGGGTGGTGACGGATGGATGGTACCCTTCCAGGCCCAGCCTTTGTGATAGAACAGCTGGTCGGTCACCCGGTCGCCCAAGCTGGACCAATTCGGGGGGCTCTCCTGGAACGGCGCAGGCCCGGGTGACTCCACCGTTCAGGGGGGTCGGTTGATGACTGCATCCAGGTCTTTTTAAGGTCCCCAGGGTGATGTTGCAGTTTCCAAGCCATTTGAATTCTGTCTAAGCTTGACATTTCCAAGCTAGTTAAGAATCCAAGGATGAAGTCATGTGAAACTCACACTTTGCTCCAATATCACAGGATCAACCTGAGCATCAGCACAGACTGAGTGTCACCTTCTCACGAATGCTCTCAGCAATGACATCGCTCTCAGACTGATCCTCGGCTGCTGTCCAAACAGCCCAAGCTGACCATGTTGCTTTCCCCCATGGTTTCTCAGGGATTTTCCATGGTTTCCCATGCTTTCAGATGGTTTCCCCCGTGGTTTCCCATCGATTTCAAATGTTTCCATCCCAGTGATGCCTCAGGATGGCCTGGACCCAGTTTGCAGGCCGAGCCCAGGAAGCCGGCCTTGAGCTGCCAATGCTTCACTTCTTCGGCGCGGCACCTCGGTGGCAAGGCTCAGAAACGCCCCCATGGCGCAACGATTGGACTAGTTCACTAATCTAGGAATAGTAGTAATACTAGTAGTAGTAGTAGTAATAGTAAAGAAGAAGAAAAAGAAGAAGGAGCAGCAGCAGCAGCAACATGAACCATTTGGTAGTTGACTAACCCTTGATGATTAGCCACTAACAGTTGCTAATTAGCCGCTGGTAGTTGTTTAGTTGTTTAGCCCAACATTTCTCTTGCAACCCTGCTGTTTTCAATTATCAACAACTATTCAACCAACAACCTCCAATGATTGGTCTTAACAGGCAAAAAATACTCATGATGGAATAAAAAACACCAAACAATATGGACAATCACGTCTAGACAGTTCATGTGCACGGGAAATCAATCTTGGCTGGGCATTTACTAGTGTGCTACTTGAAGCTCTCACATGAAGATCTTACGAGTAGCAGCAGCACATGTTTTGCTGTCATGTTTCATCGCAAGTATCGTTTGAAGACAAACATTGAGAAGAATTGAAGAACCTAAAAAACATCGAAAAACATACATAAAATCTAACAACCCTCACCTGGCAGGTGGGGAATCACTCAGTCAAAATCACTCAGCCTGGGCTTTCGAAGAGCTCCACCTATGGTAGAACTTCCTCTCAGCACCAGGCTCTGCTCGCTCTGCTTGCCTTGCCCTCTTGGCAGGGTCCGCTCTCCATTTCTTTCGCCTTGCCTTTCTCAGGGTGGCCATTTGTGTCCTCCCGGACTTGACCTGCAACAAGGAGGACTTGGACTTGGATCTAAGTGGGAGATAGTCGAAGACCAAGCCGGGCTCGCCATTGTGCTTTTTCCAGAGAACTGAAAAATAGCAATGGAAGCCCAACATGTAATATTACGATATATTTCGATTCTTAACTCAATCAAAGAGGGTGACCACGGCAAAACTGGGGAATGAGAACTATATACAACTGGCCGGCCCACACATGGATCAAACAAACATTGGTATGGAAACTACAAAATCGGAGCCTTCTCTGCAACCTTCTTTGGGCTGTCAGCAACCTCAGAAAGAAAAAATGGACATGTGATTGTGGGAATTCGAACCTGCTGGGATCTTGTTCTCCCATAGCTTGAGACGCTGCCACAGTTGACCTTTCACGAGAATCTTCTCATGTGTTCTTGGTTCCTGGAGAAGCCCATGGCCCATCGCAGTCAAACCAAACTCAAACTCAGGCATACCGTGGCTGCTCCAGCTCAGAAAATCTGAGGCATCCGCCTGGTCATGGATCTCCATGATGACGTCACTATCTGATTGATCTCTCTGATCTTCGCTTTGTGCTTCCTTTCCCGCCTCCAGCCCAGAAGCCACTGCCGGCGGGTCTGGTGGCGCTGGAAGGTCTTCAAGGTCTCTTGGATGGTCAGCTACTTCTGGGTCCACCAGGTTTTCCGCTGGCGGCTGTAGCAGCTGGTCCAGCAGAATCTTTGGCGGCGCTGCCGCTATCTGTTGGGACCGTGCCAGGGTCGCCTTTTCGAGCTTTGCGCAAGTCCTTCGCAGGAGCACAGCTCAACATCATGAAAGCAAGTCAACAGAACACGAGCAGTGGCAAACATCATGAAGCCGTATAAAGCCAGTTTACCAAAGAAAGCCTGGCCTTTGGCTTCAATCCACACATCAGCAAAAACAATTATCAGCTGGGTCTTTCTCAAAATAGGGGACCCTTAAAGCATCCCCAAAGAGTCTGTTTCAGATGATCAAGCAGGGACAAGCAGGGTGGTTGTAGTGGTCTCACAAGTTGAGAAACACCGTTATTTCAATACTAGTGGATCCGTTCCGGTCCACATCCACCCCCACCTCACTGGACTCTTTGGGCGATTCCTTGCGACCTGCTGAACAAAGCTGTCAAACAGGGTCACACCGAACATGAACAAAAGAAAAGGCAACCAAGCAAGGTGTTTCAGGGCAAAAAGTGTCAACTTACATCAATTTACTACATGATGAGCGCGAGGCAAATGTCAGAGTCTTTCTGAGCAGCATGCACCGAAACTAGTCTTGCAGAACCTGCAGGTTACTTTACATACAGGACCAAAATTCCTGCAAACATGGGGTGACTTGACTAGTCTGTTAGTCCAGCTGCTGTCAGTGGGAGTATTATTTCATGAATACTAATTGGTTTCCAACTGAAAATCTGGGCGTTTCTCGAAATAGGGGTACCCGCAAATCATCCAGTTCACTCCTTTTTGATAGTAACAAACCAACCATAACTTTGGGGCTTCCCTACTTTAAAGAAGCCATATGCAGCAACGCCACTGCTGCACATCCGCTGCGCCGCTTCACCTCGTTTTTGGGTCCAGGATCGACCCACAGTCCAACCAAACATCACGCGAGCACGTTCAGCAACGTGTGCTTGAAGCTTCGATGCCTGCAGCGGTGAAGGTCGAGCTTAGCCAAAGCACATCAACCAGCAGGGTCACAATGGGTCTGTGCCACATGGTTCTACACCTTTATATGAAAAACCCTCGTGGATCCAATCGGCAAATGAAGCGATCACTAACGAACCCATGTGAGCGGAGATGGATATCCTGGTAAGGCCAACGATATGAATTGAGCAGTATAAAATTCATTAGATGTCAAACAAACACTTTGGTGGTTCCGGCGCAGCATCTAGATTGGGCTCAATGACAGAAATTCCAATCAGTGTGGTGGGAATGACAGGTGCTAGGCGCAAGAAGGGTTGCAAACGGGTCACGCGCAATGTTGTCACTTGTGGGGGATCATGCTCCGTGGCAATCTCCGGTGCATTGGAGGACGGCATCTTGTATCGAGGATGGTCGATAGAGCCCCAAGATATTCGGATAACCATACATGGATTACATGGTTTAGTGATGTTGAGTGTAGGAAGCTTGATTGAAGTGGTTTGAAGGGAGGTTGAACCCACTTACCGACCTACCAGTCAACTTCAAATTTGTGCAATTGAACGCGTCCATACATCGTGACCTCCCCGCCAGCCATGATTGGGTTCTTCCCAAATGAACCACAAGTAATTTCCAGGCACACAATTCCTGACTGTGCAAAACTATCCGTTTTTATCACTGACATGGTGTGTTGTTGTCGAGTAAGTCATGTTCTTTCTATCTAGGTCCCAAAAGATGTTGGCTTGATATTGCTGGATTTCTGCTACTCTTGGCTATTGGCGGTTTGCTGTTCTCACAACTAATTCAATTAACCACATCAAGATTGAGTAACAAAACCGGAATGCAAGCACGAAGAACCGACCATAGTTCACAACAAAGCGAACTTAGTAAAATGAATCTTCATTGTTGCTTACAATCAACAGCTACAATCGTTGTTCACCTATAGATAATAGTTAATTCGAATCGTTTGCAATGATCCAGTGTTGAGAACAAAACTAAATCATCAACTATTGATGACTGAAGATTCTAATGTCAACATATATATATATATATATCAACTATATAGCTGACTCTTGATTAATGACATTCATTATCAATCAACTATTCAATACCAAATATTCTAACTATAAAGATTCTAATAATATACTATTACTAACCATAAGATTCTATTAGTGATAAAAGATGACAAACTATTGCTATTCAATCAACATATATCACATTGGATCATTGAATCGTTGGCATTGACGAAGCAACCCCTGGCCTCCTCCCTTCGATGACCTCGCCGCAGCTGCTTGAGCTCCGTCCACAGCACGCGCAGGGCCGCCTGGGACGTTTTGCAACCGCCAGGTTTGCCAGGCTGATACGCCTGGAACACGTCAGGTCACAAAGATGTGACCAATGTGTGTGGCGTATTTTCAATGTACATTTCTCTAGGTCGGTGCGTATGGAATGTACGTATTTTCAATGTAGGTATTTTCAATATGTATGCAGTGTACTTTTGATGACTTTTGTGTTCTCAACATTATGTCTACATTTCGATTGGAATGGATTTCAGCTGTGATGCACATCTTTGTGTTGGGTTAACGTCCAGCTTAAAGGTTGAATCCCAACATGGCTATATCCAACGGATGAACTTGGTAACCAACTTTGGAGATTTGATGTCGGACTTATCGTTGCCCGTTCGCTAGTCGCTTCTAGAGAATCCAGCCCTGACGGTTGGGGGCAGAGCATGTGCACCATGGCGGTGAAACTACCTCCGGTTATTTCAGCAATGTGGAACATGTTCGCTGTAAGAATGAAGGGATGTGTGATTCTGATTGATTCTAGAGGTCCTTACAGTAGGTGAGGACTGGGCAAAAGAGTCAAGCTTCCTTAAAGGACGACTGATGACGACTGCTTTCTCAACTAATTAAGCTACTCAGTGACTCTACAGGCCCAAAAGCATAACCACAGCCATGGCTCTAGGCTACAGGTTTGACAACAATTTGACGAAGCTCCATTTTTCACCATGGGAGATGGAAGACATAGTCGTGACATAGTCGTGACATAGTCGTGACATAGTGATCATAGATCATCCTGAATGGTAATCCATGATCTTCCGCAGCGTGCCATGAGATCTCACCCCAGCCCCGAGGCTGGTCGCCCTGCCTGCGCCGTGGGAGTGGCCAGCTCAATCCTCTGTAGCAAAGCTCTGGCTGCGCAAAGGCCTGAGCCATGTGGAGAATGGTGCCATAGCACCATGTTGAGCCGTGTTGGTAGGAAATTCACAGGATAGGAAACTCATCAGCAATAGGTTATTGTATAGATGTTTTTTTTACTATAATGACGATATGAGGCGGTATATGGTTGAGAATTGATAGTCAGGTAGTCAGGTGGAGAAGAAATTGCTGAAGGGTGAATCGTGGATAATAAAAGATCAACAAACATAATCAATGATGACTCATCATGCGAAGAAGTAGATGTGTTCAACATGGATCATAATGGTACATAGTTTGGGATAAGTCTGGGCCAACGCAACAACCTCAGCGTCACTGAAGACTCGAGTGCTCGAATTACCCCCTTCTACTGCCTTCGAAAGTCCAGCACTCTCAAAGCGGGGTAGTAAATGGTGGTTTTTCAAAATGGGGAACCCAAAAATGGTTGGGTTATTGCTATATAAATGTAAATAGCTTTGAACTGGATGATTTGGGGGTACCCCTATTTTGAGAAACACCCAAATGTGTGCAAGGTTCTTGGTAACATGTTGTATCATTGCATCATGGAAGGATTTGATACGCTTGAGAAGTCGTCATTTGGTCATTCCAAAAGCTCAACACTTGATGTCCAAAATCGGGTGCCAAATCAGCCACAGTAAGCCAGGTGGTGTACTGTAGCAGGATCACTAGCCATCATAAACCATTCTCACCCGTTACTATTGCCTCGGTGAAGCGCTTCATAACGATGCTATTCCAATGACTGGATCCACCTAATTTGGACCCCGCACGGTCTTCGCCTCGGCTACGGGCCTGGATATTGCAAGCAGGATCTCACACACAAAAATGGCAGATTTCTTTGGGAACATAATCTTCACCTGGGGGATGAGGCTAATGATGGTGATGATGATGAGGATGATGATGATGACAATGATGATGAGGATGATGGTGATGATGATGAGGATGATGCTGATGATGATGATGATGATGATGATGATGATGATGATGATGATGATGATGATGATGATGCTGATGCTGATGTTCATGATGATGATGATGATGATGATGATGATGATGATGATGATGATGATGATGACAATGATGATGAGGATGATGGTGATGATGATGAGGATGATGCTGCTGATGATGATGTTCATGATGATGATGATGATGATGATGAAGAAAATGATGATGATGATGATGATGATGATGATGATGATGATGATGATGATGATGCTGATGATGATGTTCATGATGCTGATGATGATGCTGATGATGATGTTCATGATGATGATGATGATGAAGAAAATGATGATGATGATGATGATGATGATGGTGATGATGATGATGAGGATGATGATGATGATAATGATGATGAGGATGATGATGATGATGACAATGATGATGAGGATGATGGTGATGATGATGAGGATGATGCTGCTGATGATGATGTTCATGATGATGATGATGATGATGATGATGATGAAGAAAATGATGATGATGATGATGATGATGATGATGATGATGAGGATGACATGGCATATCAATACCGACAGTTGGATCATATTTTGGTTTGGTAAATGTTCAGCTTACCACGCTGAAAGCGCATCTGCCGCGAACCTGTGCGAGGCTGCAAAGGTTGGCCAAGGCTTGTGACATCGCCACCTGCGGTGTCGACACCGCAGCTGTGGGCAGCAAAACCGGGAAGCAAACATAAGGGGGACATCTAAAACACACACACACACACAAAAAAAAAAACTGATACCTGTATATAGGATATGTTGAAACAACATATGATGTATCATCAAATATGATTATATGATGAATGTAGCATTGTTGGGTATATTCTGTATCGCGTCTCTAACCAGCAATAGCACGTGTACAAACACAGCATAAAACCAGGACAAGCCAATCATCTGGGGCAAATCAACATGGAACACCAGTTCGGAGCCCCCAATTTGATCGTCCTTTCTTGGAAACTCCCTTATTCGGACTGACCTTTGGCCCCTTGACATATGGAACTGTATGACATGTGACAACCCATTTGCAAACATAAATTTATTGGTGTATCTACAAATATCATCAAATATCTACCTGTCACTGTACATTAAGCAGTTCCGTGGCACGCATTTCTTTGTAGTGGCTTTTGCTGTGACATAAAATGGCCAAACTCCAGCACCTGTGGCATGCACCCTCTTCCCTCATTGGGAATGACCCAGCACTAGCAACGAATTCTGGTGCCGGAAATGCCTACATTAATGAGGGGGCGCTAAGTGTAGTCCAGCCTCTTGGAATGGGGGTTTGGCAGTGCAGGATTTCATCCAACATGCAGGGTGGAATATCTCACCAGCTTGGCTCACGAGTTCGGTACCAGCAACATCAGCCTGTACAACAAACTTATAGGACCAAACAACCCCACAAATTGAAGCTTGCCAGAAGTATCCATGGGGGATAAAGTGAGCATGAGTGAGACAGAAGGAAGGAACCAAGAGGAAAGACAAACGGGTGGAAGCACAGGGATGATGTAAGGAATGATAAAGAGCAAAAACACTAGGAACACCAGCAACAAAACAACACCAGCAGAAAACACCAGCACCAGCACCAAAGCACCATCACCCCAGAAACACCAGCAGCATCCAGCAGCAGAAAGCACCAGTAGCAAGAGGCACCGGCACCAAAACACCACCACCGGAAAACACCAGTAGCAAGAGACACCAGCACCGCACAAACGAATCTGAAGCGCAGTACATGCCACACTTGCCACACAGAATGCAAGCGATGTAAATCCCGCATCGGCCACACAAAGCACTGCCACGTCCAGCGGTGGCACAAAGAACCGAGGCGTTCCCCAAGTCACTAGAGCGCCACACTTGCCACACAAATCGCACATGCACATGATGACTCATGATGTGTGGATAATCTTATAAACTGGTGACAAATGACAATGATGACCATGACAATGATTGCGATCATGATGATGATGATGATGATGATGATGATGATGATGATGATGATGATGATGATGATGATGAGATTGATTGATTGATTGATTGATTGATTGATTGATTGATTGATGGATTGATTGATTGATTGATTGATTAATGGATGGATGGATGGATGGATGGATGGATGGATGGATGGATGGATTGACTGAAGTGAAAAAAAGAGAGAGGCGAGGAGGCGAGGAGGCGAGGAAGAAATAACCCGCAGCAGCTGACGTGGGGATTCAAGCAAGGTTCACCATCTACAGCACTGTCAAGGCATCTTACAGTAGCCAACATATCCTCTAAAATAGAACATATGGGTGTTTCTCAAAATAGGGGTACCCCCAAATCATCCATTCATAGTCATTTATAGCAATAAACCAACCATCTTTTGGGGTCCCCCATGTCTTGAGAAACCACCATATCTGAAAAGGTAATGAGTAAATATGACTCACCGCTGCCCATGCCTCATCACATCCATCCTCCGGAGTTAAATGGGCAGCTGGCGCTGGAACTTCGTCTGCCAAGGATCGCTCCTGCGACGTCTTTCGGCAAAGGACCAGGCCAGGGTTTCAAGGCACAACCAGGCCCCACTACGAGATGTTTGTATGCTAGCTATGCATCCTAAAACGCGCATTGTGTTGTGAATCCTCACATCTAACTTTCTTTCTATGTAGTCTATTGATCTGTATTACGCATGGCAATGTCTGTACTTGTCTATCTTTTATACAATCTCTTCAACATATGCATGGTGATAGTGTGTGTCTGGTGCTGCAAACACGCATACAAGCCGCATATATCATGCCTGTGTCCGTATAATCTATGGTTGTTCATCCGTTCACTCAGGAGTTGCAAAGCCACAGCATTTCCGCAAGTAGCAATGCCTAGGTCATGGATTGTCCAATCCATCAACAGCTACATATATGCTCAATCCATCAACAGCCCCAAAGTTGATATCAAACATGCCATCCCTGCTCGAAGGACCCAAGGGCGAATCTCTCCCAGTCCTTTGTGCCTGCTGGGAAGAAGCGGCTTTGCATCGCATGGATCAACAGCCGACAGCAAGAGCAAACTCCAGTTGGCTAGGTTGCAGTTGCCAATGAAACCATGGCAACCATACTTTCCATCAATGTGACTGCTGATAGCTGGTTATGACCCATAAACAGCGGCAACGGCCAAACCACAACCTACTGTCAGTTGTGGCCTGTTGCGTAAGTCATTCAGCGTTTTGGCTCTGGAGAGTTCCACGTCCTTGTTGTCGGCTGTAAAAATGACTTTATAATTCATTATCCACAGCCCTATCCATGTTGCCAGGGACTCAATCATATGGTTGGGCAGGGATTGAACAACATGTGGCCCCTGCAGTCTTTTCGATCTTTTGTCTACAGCGCATTCGTAGTCGATCTCTTTTTGAGCCATTGCAAACAGTTTGCCAATTCGTAACACAACAACCTTTAGCGCTCCGGACCGATGTACCTTCAGATATCCGCAGCTCCTACTTGGTTGATTGTGGTCATGAACTGTCTGATCCCTTTCCCCAGAAAAACCCTCCCCATCCCTCCCCAAAGAACCCCTGGTTTCGATGGAACTGTTTACATTTCACCAGGGCTCACCGCTGCGGCTTGCATCTTTTTTGAGGCGACAGGGCCAGTGAGGAATCGAGGGTGCAGCTGGCCAGAGATGCACTAATCCAAAGCATGTGATGAGAAGATTTGGATCACTCGAAATTGTGGTCACTTCATAGATTTTCAAAAAAGGACACAATATTCGTGCATACTACAGGCCGTAGCAGTTGCACGATCAAGGTCTTGGATGGTGACGATCCGTTGAATCGACGGAGTACCACGCCTTCATGGGATGAGAAGCAGTATTATTGAATCATGGCACAACTTAATCTGATGAGAAGCAGTATTATTGAATCATGGGAGTGTTGGTTTCAACCCAAACCCATGCGTTGCATATATTCCATACGCATCCGCACGGAACCGGTCGTCATGCCCTCTGCAACTCAGCTCTTCAAACGCCTCACCGAACAGAGTGCAAGCTGTGTCACGAACAGAACTGGGTCAATCCCAACTGGTTGGTGGTTTCAACCCATGGTTAACTAGTGGTTCATAATATGGTTATGATGGTTGATAATGATCATTAGCTGGTTGGTGGTTGAACCACCCCTATGAAAAATATTAGTCAACGAACCATTTGTTAATGATTACTAGGGAAAATAAAAAGTGTTTAAAACCACCAACCAGCCAACCAGCCACAAATTAGGTGAACATACCAACAGCCAACCGCTAGACCCAACAGCTAGACTGGTTTGGTTGATGGGATGCTCATCAGGGGTCCAGGGCATGAAACGATATGAGTATATATGAGTATGGCTTAAGAGTTTTTCAAATTGGACCAAACATGCATGCGGCAACTCACTCGTGTTTCGAATCTAAAGCTCAAACTCAAACGCAACAAACGCTCAGGGAGCACTTACATAAATTACATACTACGTGCCTTACATGTTTAGTGCTTTCCGAAACAGCCCTCAACCCTCAACCATCAGGAACCAGCCGCCATCATTCAGCAATGACCACGGCCTGGCTGCATCTTCAGCTTGCACCTCAGCTCAGGACAAACATCCAGTATGTCCTACAATCATCTACAATAATCGACATTTATACATGTATATGCATATGTTATCATACGTAAATATATATATATTATATATATATATCAAAAATATACATATACACATATGTACAGAAGATATGCAATATGGGTATACATGATCATACATGTTTATGCAAAGCAAATGACCAGGGGGGGATTCTGGGAAAATCTTGGAAATATCTGTTGGTGTTTCTCAAATCAGGGACCTCTGGGATAATTTAGGAGTCTCCTATTTTGAGACACATCAATGTGATTCCATGTATGTACAACTTTGGGGTTTCGATTCTAGTTTTGAAGGCGTTTCAGGGTGCTGATGGTGGTTTGGAGCCTGATGGATCCATGGATCCTTCTTGATGCCACTCCTTTTCACTGCTGTTTTCATGTCTTGGCTTCACCATGGGAAGCAGCGCTTGCAATGCGCTCCTATGCATGTCCGGCCCTGATACCTCATCTCATCCCCAACTTGGAAACACCCAGAAAAGTGAGGCTAGTTGATGCTACTTGATGATATTGGATGCTAGTTGATGCTTGTTGCGGTGGAATGTTTGATCTTTCCTGTCTGTTCTTTGTCCAGAAATGATGAAACATATTTGAAAGCTATAGGGTAGAATGCTAGGTATAGTATATAATTACATGTCTGTATAGTCGGAAACAAAAATATATTGTGGGCAGCCACAGCAGAAGCCAAAGAGAAAGCATGCAGTTTAAGTAGACTGCTTTGCATACTGCTCCATTCACCTTGCCCATTCACTATTCTTGCATCCATTCACATGGTCAATCCGCAAGCTGGAATGATGTTGGCTACATTCCACACTTGCCTGTCAAATCTCATGTGCCGGGCACGCTCTCTATCCTTTAAAATTGCCACTATCTGCGTTTCATCGGCAATATCTTCATGGAATATTCAGAAACTGCTGCTTCGGATCAATCAAGGAAACCATCGGAAGCCTCCCAACACATAGCGAAACATCCCTTTTTCCCACATTTTCACATCTTGGAACCCACCGAACTTCGGTCATCCCAGCTCCACCACCAGACACCACCAGACTCAGCTGCCATCGCCCCCCCTGGCGAGGCGCGGTGCTGTCCCTGTTTTCGGAAGAG
>VSDK01022241.1:485431-496187 GCA_009767595.1 Symbiodinium kawagutii | reverse complement strand
CAGGAATTGCTAGGTTTGACCATGTATGTATTTTGTTTTGATGTCTGCTTCACTTTAAAAACAACCGACAGCAATTCGGAGGAGATCTCCATCTTGGGAGATGCCATTTGGCAGTGTACAAGAAGAAATGATGACCTGCAAGAATCTTCTTTCAAACTGGAGATCTCGCCACATGCAAGTTGATCTTGCAAACAGCATCCCCATTGGGTCCACTAGACAAGCAAACACAATAAAAACATATTAGAGCACGGAACTGTGGATGTCGATACATACGGTACGCCCCTGTGCCATTGAATCTGCTCAAAAACTTGAATTTCCTCAATAGTCATCAATAGTCTTTCAAGGTGCTCAATATTCCGTTCTTGCTGCTTAGAGCCCTTCCCCCTCATGTCAAACCTCCCCCACAAACCGTGTCATTTCCAGTTTTCAATTTTTGTTCTTTGACTCTGCCCATCATTCTGTCTGACTTGCATATCTTGCATCTTAATCTTTGGGAGACCCATGAGAACCCAATATGAGGATACCTTTCCTGTCGGGTGATTGTTGCCTCACCTCTTGCTCTTCGGAGGCTTCTTCGCCTGCGAGTAAGAGGATCAGTCTGATTCTTCGAGACAATATTCTTCACAAGGAATACAACCCATAGATATTGGCAGGATTTGGCAGGTATCTTGCCCAGTATTCCTTGTGAATATAAATGGTATGTATCAGTCTATGGATAAGATTGATAAGATGAACATCTTGGCAAGTATCTTGACTCTTGATGATGAGACATGATGAGACCAGGTTCCATGAACTTCCCTGTACAATATATACGTAATTAATTCTCCAGCCAGGTTCAAAGGCTGGTAAAATCGGAGACCACCAGCCAAGCTCAGCGCACCTTCACCGTCCTCCGCTTCCTCAGTTTCTGCCCGCTTGCTTCCATCTAGTTCGTGACCCACGAAACGGATGGTGTTCTCCTGCGGGCAGGAAGCGCAGATTAGTCAATCCGGGACCTTGAGCGGATCCTAATGCGACACTTGAAGTCTTAGGATCTTCCAGTCAAGATTGATGGCGCAATTTAAGATCCATACACCTTGCATATTTGTGGTAAATCACTAGCTATGGGCCGCTGCTGAAACTGATACGGCTGGCCGCCTGGCTGCCTCGATGATGACAAACATGTGGTACCCCAAACCAACCCCACACCTCTCGAACAGTGCAGCGCGTGAAAGTGATGTCAGAGAACCAAGACCATGGTCAGCCAGAAGTAATCCAAACATAATAATAATAATAATAATAATAATAATAATAATAATAATAAGTAATAATAATCATAATAATAATAATAGTAATAATAATAATCACCATTATTCATCAACATTCATTGCAGGTTGACGAGCAAAACTTGTAAATTTACAATGGATTGATAAGCAGAACTATTGTAGAACTAACACCAAGTATGTTCCACTGCCGTCCTTGTAGAACTTGTCACTAAATCCGGACATCACGCGACACACGCTGCCCAGAGTGCCATCGTTTGGATCGTACCTGCAGGGGCTTTACCAACACCTGTCGATGTGTCTGTACTTGTTTGGCTGGGATAACAAAGCTGGAAATGGGATGAATTTAGGCCTAGAAAGTGGATGAAATGAGGCTCAAAAATTGGATGAACTTAGGTTCACTTAGGATATTTGCCAGCTGGTTGCTTGGAAACTGCGCAGCATAACCTGCAATCAACCCTCAAACAAACAGTCCACAATGTCTTAGTATGCAAGAGTGGAACTCCAAGAGTGTCTTACCAGTACCCAGAATGTTGCTCCGAGAGTGTGTTGCTAAAACAGTGTCACTGAGAGTGTTTCTCTACCAGAATGTCTCCCAAAAAATGTTTTACCAAAAGTGTCATGTTAACCCAGGATCAATGACCCTAGGGGGAACAAGTTCAACGGAAAATTAAAGTTTTTAATGAATTCCCCGTACAAATCAACAAGGGGTTTATCAATCCGGGGTTAACATCATTGCCAAGAATGTCACTCTCAGAGCGCTCCAAGAGTGTCAGCAACAGTTGGGAATGCCTCAATACCTTGCAGCTGACCAGTGCAGCGTCCTAAATTAGATACAACTAGAAATTGGGCCAGCTGCCGCCGTAAACCATTCGAGGCCAACTAATATTTACAATATTTTTCCCATGGTTGGCGGGCATATGAATGCAGACTTTGTAAGAATAATGAAAATAAAAACCAAACATACTAGCAATAGAAACAAAAAAATAGTAATACAAAAATCGCAGTAGTGGTAGTAGTCGTTAAAAAATAAATGATATTAAAAAGAAAAAAGTCAAATAAAAATGCAAATGTACAAACATGAAAAGAACTGTGTTGTAATGATAGAGTCATAGAAGTTATAGCAAAACAGTAATAAAAATCGTAAAAATCAAAATTGCATTAGCAATCGTAAAAAAAAATAGTTAAAAAAACAATGCAGTTTAAACTATAAACACTAAAACATATTAGTGGCAATTTCAAAAATACTAGCAACGGTCGCAATAAAAAATGAAAGCAATAATCCAAATTAAAGGATTACGGAAAGGGTACGGGAAAGAAGGAAGGAAGGAGGAAAAGGGTGGAGAATGAACGGATTGACGCAACGAAAAAATCAAGAACTCGCAATTCTGCGCAGGCCTCCTCATTTCACAAACTCTCCGTTTCCTTTGTTGAAATCGACTTGGACTCTAAAATAATAAGATAGACAACGTCACAGCACTTGAAACATGCATATACGCTCTTTGATCACTCGATAGATTACTTTCGAATGTGCACGCACGCTTCCAACAGCTCCAGTCCCATGGTCCCAACCGCCGAAGTACCAAGACTAAGGGTACCAAGACTAAACACACCAAGACCAAACGTACCAAGACCAAATGCACCACGACCGAACGTACCAAGACCGAACGTAGCAATACCCAACGGACACAAACCAGACGTACCAAAACCAAGCGCGCCAAGACCAAACGTACCAAGACCGACCGCACCAAGACCGAAGGCACCAACACGCAACGCACCAAGACGAAACCCACCAAGACCAGACATATATCAAGACCAAACGACCATCAAGATCAAACGCGCCAGCACGCAATGCCCCAGACCAAGACCAAACGGACCAAGACCAACTCGCCAACGCGGAGCGCACCAACACGCAACGCACCAAAATGAAACGCAGGAAGACCAATCCAGTTCTTCCACTTCCAAGACCAGACATTTCATGGTTCATTTGCGCAAATCATGTCTGGTCGGCACAGTAAATAAATAGCGGCACCGCGGTGGACCCACTAAGGTCTGGACAATCTAACAAACAGAAACAAAACAAATCCGTCAAGCTGCAGATTTTTCAGGACAACCATGGATGTCAAACTTTCCGAACTTGTTGGATATGCAATATGCAGCTGCCCCTCTCACTGGCCACTTCATGAAGCGGGTCCCTACGCAGCAATACCGTGACCCCTGGCCTGGGCTCACGCGCCGCCTGGATCCTTTGAAGCCTTTGCTTGATGGCTGATTTGCCGCAGGCGCACCTGCGATGCCATCCAGCCTGCAGTCATCGCAGAAAACATGACTTCAATTGCGCCTCCACGAATGCTTCTATGAACTTTGGCGCTGCGTAACTGTAGATTTAACAGGTTGCAGGAATGCTTTGACTGATGCTTTGACTAACAACTTCGGAGCGCGACCAGAACTACAAGAGCTTATAATCCGTATGTGACTGAAAAGCAAGGTGCACATGCTGTTAGTTAAGAATTCTAAGCCCAGCTGAATTAACTGCCAAAACAAACAAAAAAGATGGGAAGCAAACGTGCCTGTTGCGGGCAGTTCGGGGCATGTTCACGAAGTTCTAGCCGTAAGAGGATCTGGTACGCACCGCCCCAGCTCGACGAAATTCTGAAATGTGTATGAATGGTCGATTTCCATGTTGTTATTTCCAGATCGCACACCAAAACATGGTATATGATGTATAGGATGCCGCCCTGTTTAAATGAATTGGCGCCTAAGATATTTGTCGGTTGAGAAATTCATCCAAATTCAACCCAAATCACATCCTCACAGCCAGAATCGTCACAACCATTCGAAGGCTCGATCCGCAGGGAATGAATGCCCGCTCCACACGCACGATACGATACCATCTCACTCCCGTGGTTTTTTCCTGTCAAAGGCATGTGTATCTCTGCGTTGATATTGAACACCACATTACGCAACTCCACTGCTGACGCCTGCGCGCAAATTCAATCATTTGCATCGATCATAACACACCAAAATTAACATGCGCATGAAAGACCTCCTAGTAATAAGAAGCCTATAGCAATATCAAACTACACACATGAACGTCGACCCACTAGTAGAACATCAAGCAAGAGTAGCTGCAGCGAATGACCGCCAAATAGCTAACTATTTCCAACCGGTCCAGCCCCATGTTCCCAACCACCTTCAATTGAGGCTCCAGCATCACTTTTCACATCAAACGTACCAACACCAAACGCGCCAGGACCAAACGTAGCAAGACCAAACGTACCAAGACCAAACGTACCAAAACCAATCGCGCCACGCCGAAACGTACCAAGATAAAACGTAACAAGACCATACGTACCAAGACCAAACACACCAAGACCAAACGTACCGAGAAAAAACGCGCCAAGACCACAAGCATACCAAAAGGAAACGTACCAACACACAAAACGTACCAACACCAAAACATACCACACCAAAACGTACGAAGACCAAACGTACAAAGACCAAAACCCACTAATAAACTATATAAACATACCAAAACAAAACGTACCAAGATTAAAACGTACCAGGACCAAACGTACCAAGATCAATTGTACAAAGCCAAACGTACCAAAACCAAAAAAACATACCACACCAAAACGTACCAAACAAAACGTACCAAGATAAAACGCACGAAGACCAGACGTACCAAGACCAAACGTACCAAGACCAAACGTACCAAAACCAAACGCACCAACACAAAACGTACTGACACCGAAACGTACCACACCAAAACGTACCAAGACCAAACGTACCAAGACTGAAACACACCAATACCAAACGTACCAAGACAAAACGTACCAAGACCAAAACGCACCAAGACATAACGTACCATGACCAAACGTACCAAAACCAAACGTACCAAGACCAAACATACCATGACCAAACCTACCACACCAAAACGCGCCACACGTTAACGTACCACACCAAAACGTACCAAGACAAAACGCGCAACAATCCGCCAAACTGCTATGGATCCATTCACAATGCCACACCAGCCACACAGAACGAACGTCACGCATCCACAGCGCTGCCAGCCACACAAAGTGACCGGCGACACCGGCGCCCGGGCAGGCCGTCCGAAAAGTCCTACAGATCCATCCCAATTGCCACAACGGCCACACAAAATGAACGTCATACATCCAAAGTGCCACGCTCGCCATAGGAAACAAAGCCAGCATGCAGAAAATGCCACACCGGCCACGCAAAGTGACCGGCGACACCGACTCTGCCTCCTAGCAGCTGACCGCCATCACCTTCCGACCTGGCACTCCCAGCTGCCTCCGCCAACAAACGGGCTTCGGGGCTTAGGTTCATCAATGCGGATTGCAACAGCATCGCTTTCCATCTTCAAGCATGCCGCCGATTGGGGATCCACTCGGTGAGTCCCTACTGATTGGCTTGGCGCTATCATAGTTGTTGCCCCTGCACCACCTCCCCAATCCCCTTCTTCTTCTTGTTCATGAAAATTTCTAGGGCGCAAATCGGGGCTGAACGGCTCGTCTGAATATGGCAGGGGCGCCCAAACCAATGGGGAAATACTGGTTGATGCCTTACCAACAGCAGCTATCAACATCTAGTAGTGGGTCAACCACAAACTAGTGTGAGCTGTCCGTCTCGGATTTACACTACTTGGAGCTTGCCTGCCCTTCAAAGAGAACCTGTCGGTTGCCAAGGAACTCAGGCTTTGATGAAGGCTTGACATGAAGACCCAGCGCTGCATGGCAGGTTTGCTGCCCTTCGACCCCGCTGCGCATGGGCAATCCCGGGGGTGGGGTCCCCCAGCTTGATTTTCAAGCCTCTTCTCCACCAACTCTTGCCTCGGCGTGCAGCCGCCCCTCGGGTACTGGGCAGGATATCCGTCTACTTTTCCCCGACAGACTGGCTCTTGGGTACTGCGCACGCATCAGCGCACTTGTTCCCTAACAGGCCCCCCCCGGATCCTAAGCAGGTTTCCTCACTTGTTCTCCCGCAGGCGGCCCTAGCACTTAGTCAGCTTCCAAGGGGCCCCGGCTAGCCAGGTCGTGCCTGCACACCGGCGCGCGAATCGGGCCAACAAGGAAAAGACTGGGGGGTAACTAGGGGGGCACAACCACGCATGACCATCATCAAAAAAAAGCCTGCGTGCACAAATCAACAGCCGGGGCGCTGCCATGATCACCACCACTTATCACATGCATTTAATCCCATTGGGCATCAAACGAACATTTCAATATCAACATGCATATTCTTGAAGGGCCAGCAAATCGATAAAGCAAGCTAGCCAACCATAAAAATTAGAAAAAGCATATCATGCGACATCCTATGGGCATCACCCGTGAACACTCGCCCCTCGGCAAAATTCATCTGATATGAATGGGGAAACCGCAGAGCCCAACCAGCCGTTTCCCAAGCAAATCAACTCACGCAACCACTCCCAAAACAGGGGGCTAACCAAACCGAATCAAGAAGAACAAGTGTAATTAGCAAGAACAAGACAACCAAGAAAACAAATAATACAATGAGATCCAAGAAAGGATAAGAACAAAAAATGACTGACAAATAACAGCCGACAAGCCCATAAAAACACAAGAGATGCCTACCGAACACTCCGACAAAAAAGCGAGAAAAACAAGCCAAAACAAGTTCCAAAAAAGGAAGGAACTAAACCAACCCAGAAAAACCCACACCCCAAACCTGCCAACGAAATGAACACAAAAACCGTCCAGAGAAAAACTCGAACAAGCAAAAAACGAAAAAGAAGAAAGGCAAGTAAAAAATACGAAAAAAAGCAACCAAATGAAAAACCGAAACGGAATAGCAAACAAAAGAAACCGAACTTACCTCAAAAAGCGGCTTCCAAAAATCAGAGGCAAAATAAAAAATGCGGCAAAGGAAATCCAACCAAACAAAAAACAAAGCAACCTCAAAAACATCACAAACACGAGGCAAAGTCAAAAATGCAAAAAACGGTTTCGATGCAAAACAAGCTGTTTCAAAAAGCCAAATGAGGACCTTTCTTCTGCTCTCAAAATGTCCAAGTTCAAGAGGCCAAAAAAGAGAGGAGAAGAAAGAACGCCGCGAAGCAGCTTTCTTCTCCTCTCAAAAGTGTTCGGGTTCAAAGAGCCAAAAAAAAGAGAGGAGAAGAAAGGTCCCCTGCGTACAAACCTTTCCAGGGCGGTCTATCCTCAATGATACACCAAATGCACTAGAGCATGTATTGATTCAGCTCATACAACACATGTTTTGCAGCACATGCAGTTTCTGTGTTTCACAGTTTGATTATATGTAGCACAGTCAGCTCATAACACATATTATTCCAACCTTGTAGCACATTCAGCTCTTAGCACATTCAGCTCTTATGTACCAACCAACACAGATTATCTCACCACAATTTGCTAACCAACCTGAATATATATCCAATAGTTTACTAACCATAGTTTAAGCAGATTTAGCTCTTATATACCAACACCAACCAACCAACCATAGTTAACTGCCTTTGCGCATCCCCGGGGATCGCCCTTTCAGGGGCACGTGGCCATGAGCCACGGCGAGATCCAGCGGCTCTTGCGGCCGCTGCCGCGCCAGCCGCCGATGGGGACCAGATCCAACGAGTCGCCCATGGAGTCCAGGTAGTCCTGGGGAACGTCGGGATGCGCTGCGAAGAATCCGGGGAGCCCATGGTTGGAGGAATGGTTGAGGGATGGTTGATTTATATGCTTGATTGATATGATTGATTATTATGGACAATTCATATGGATGATTAAGAAGGTTCTAATGGATGATTGAGATGGATTATTAATATCAGTGGATAGTTAATTTGGATGATGAATGGTTCAACTTATCATTAAACTAGCTTCAAGTATCATCCACTGGATCCTATCAACCGACTCGTTGATGATGACTGGGTTCCTGGTTGATGGCGACTCATGATGAATGATGATGATCATGGCTTAATAATGGTGCTTCATGATGCTTCATGGTCAACGATTCTCAATTGTGAGAAAAACACACTTCAAAGAAAATGCTGGAGGAAAAAGGTCCAGGAGGAAATGGCAAAACATGTTGCAAATGTTGGGATTTGCACATAGAAATGCAGGTTGATATGGACACCACATCATGATCACATACAATGGATGGCCTTGGGTAATGACAAACCCTGGCAATCAACGAGACAAGTTTGTGAAAGGGAATCTGTTCAATGTTATCAGCTCCAAAACAAAATAAAATCCAAATGAACAAGCCAAGGAACAAATCACCATGAAAACATATGATCATACTAAGATAAAACACCCAACAGATTGATCTGCATGATTTTAAGGGCCACCTTGAAGTCAGCCAGCGTACTGATTTGAGACAAATACTTCAATGGGCATATAGGCATATCCAAAAAACCACAATATTCATGTACATGGTTATACCGAACTAGAATACATTTTGATATCTATAATATCCAGTAGCCTATAGATATCAAAACATGTGGAAACATTTGTGAGTACTAACCAACTTCTCCAAAGCTTGGAGCCTCAAGGATAGCTCCACCGGTTCCACGTTCCGCAACGCGCGCCTTCTTCAGCTTTAGCCAACAATCCGAACGCTTCGTGGAAGGTTCGTAGATGGACTCCAAGTGTTTGACCTGAGCTGTACAGGAATGGAAGATATGGCGAGTTGGGTCAAGGCTTTAACCATCAATAATGGCTTATAATGACCAACCAAATAGCAGGGAAAACAATGGTTAATGACAGGGGAACCAGGGGTACGGGGTTTTGACCCACAGCCATATAAGGTCTTCATACATACAGTATGTAGTTGATGGCTAATCCACTAAGGATGGCACAGTAACCTTTCCAGCAATTCTAATAAGATTAAATAGGGGATATTGCTGATGGATGTTCTTACCAGCTATTCATGATATAAGCAAAGGGATGGTTTTTTAGTATGGATCTACCATGAAGGATAAGGGGTGGTTTATTCGCATGGATCTACCATTGACATCCATTAACATGAGCATATCTTCATGGTATCCTCAAAATTGTCATCTCTAGGTAGGGAAATTGGGCAAAAACATCTGTATCGCTCAGTGCAAAACAATACAAAAACAACACACACATGCACACATCATGTAGCTAACAAATTGCTTAAAGGTCTGCGGCTCCGGCATTTCAAAGTCGCTCTCAAAATGAAGGTCTTTAGGTTTGACCCCTTCCGAGTGAACCGCTACCAGCCTCTAAATTCAGTAGTTATCAGTAGTTCGGGTCATTACTTGCTTCTCATTCACAAAATCCGATACAATTTCGGCATGCATGAAACATGGACAGTTCCGTAGCAGGTGCCAAACATCAGGTGTGTGTGTGTGTGTGTACTGTATCATCTTTTTTTAAAAAAACATGTTCCACATACACATATCATATCCCAAATATACGCTACATGATGCTAAAACATACATGGGCAATATCCGTCCAGTACTCTGAAGGTTGGTTGCAAGTGTATGTAAGTATCTATACAAAAATACATGTAAATATACAAATATACAATGAGATACAGTATTATGCATCTCTGCCTATATGGTGGTTTCTGCAAATAGGTGTACCCTCAAATCATCCAATATCAATCATTATCAATGATAAACCATCCATTTTGGATGGGTCCCAATTTTGAGAAACCACGATATTGATGTTGTTGTTGCTTATCACCTCCTATAATTAACCATTATCCATTAGTGACGATTAAATATACATGATATACAATATACCATGAGATAACCGTTGCTGCCATTTGGTTAGGCCACCCCTGGTAGCCCCTTAGCTTCCCCTTTAAAGGGGTGTATGGGTACCCTTGGCTCCTTGGCTCCCTCCCGACCTCCTTCCCAGCTTCCACGTCGCCAGGTGGCCATCAGGCCCTCGCATTGTGCAGCCACAGAGCGGTGCAGCGCGGCCTATCGCGTCAAGGATGGACGTCGATGCGAACGCAACGAGTGATGCACCGGGGATGTTGATGGATGGTTTCTGATGGTCAGGGGATGAGATTCATGGATGGTTTTTTGATGCTTCAGGGGTATTTAATGGATGGTTTATTATGATTAAAGGATGGTGAAGGGATGCTTATGCCTACACCTGCGGCCCTGTCTGCAAAGGGCCCTTGCATGCCCTTGCTATCTTGTGCCGTGATGGCCACCTGCTTCAACGTCAGCAAGGAATCCAGCGTCTCAAAGTGTGATATATGTTTGGGGAATTTTTTGGACATGTGCTGGCTGCGTTTGTGCGCAATGGTTGCAACCTGCCCTGACTTGCACAAGACCAACGGTTGATGCTGATGGACACTGGCGGTAAAGAGATTTGCTGAGAAAGTTGGCCAATGCAACAGTAGACCTTTCGGTGGGAGCTTCAACAAAACACTCCATCTTCTTTATTGTCGTCGTCATCATCATCATCATCATCGTCATCATCGTCATCATTGTCATCATCGTCATCATCGTCATC
>VSDK01022241.1:464099-474451 GCA_009767595.1 Symbiodinium kawagutii | reverse complement strand
AACAGAGGGGAACCAGCAATCTGAGGACCACTCCGAAGTACGTTTGGAGTGGTTTCGGGCTCGAAACCACTCGTTTTGCACTCCGGAGTGGGCATCAAGTCATTCAAGGTTGGAAGCACCCATGCGCAGCACCCATGCGCAGCTTTGAACAGCACCCTAAGTAGCCCAAACAACAAACGTTGGACAGCACAATGGTTTGCACCAAACCTTCACAGTTTGCTTCCTCTGCACCATTCTAGGTTGCACCCTGCAGCTACCAATCCGCAATGCTACAATCCGCAATCCGGGATAAGGATTAAGGATTAGATTTGAAGAGATCAGACAACAACAACAACAACAACAACAACAACAACAACTCACAATCACAGCACTAGCAGAAACACCAACAGCCAAGACAAGATAACAACCGCAAAACACACACACACACACCAAGAGTAATTCAGAACACCAAAATCAAACCCACAAAACACACAAATATCAATCAAATCATCGTCAACAACGACACAACAACATCAGCTCTCGACTCAGCCGGGCGCCGTGTGCCTCAACTTCAAAGCCTGCATTCTGAAGCATAGCAAGTGCTTGTTGTCGGCCCCACATCATTCCTGATGGCAATTGCAGCAGCCTCTGATTCAAAGTCTCCACATTGCATGAACCCTTTTCCTCTGTCACTGAAACCAACATCCAGGATGCTTGACAACAACAACAACAACAACAACAACAACAACAACAACAACAACAACAACAACAACAACAACAACAACAACAACAACAACAACAACAACAACAACAGCAACAGCAACAGCAACAGCAACAGCAACAGCAACTGCAACAACAACAACAACAACAACAACAACAACAACAACAACAACTCACAATCACAGCACTAGCAGAAACACCAACAGCCAAGACAAGATAACAACCGCAAAACACACACACACACACCAAGAGTAATTCAGAACACCAAAATCAAACCCACAAAACACACAAATATCAATCAAATCATCGTCAACAACGACACAACAACATCAGCTCTCGACTCAGCCGGGCGCCGTGTGCCTCAACTTCAAAGCCTGCATTCTGAAGCATAGCAAGTGCTTGTTGTCGGCCCCACATCATTCCTGATGGCAATTGCAGCAGCCTCTGATTCAAAGTCTCCACATTGCATGAACCCTTTTCCTCTGTCACTGAAACCAACATCCAGGATGCTTGGCATCCATTTTGGCATTTTGAAGCAAATATGGATGTTTGTCAATGGACACGTTATACATAGTGCAACCTCAAGTCATCAACACATATGAGGCACCCCCAAAATGAATACACCAACCGTTCGCCAACCCATAGAATATCTCTTTGATTTTGTGGGTCCGGTTTCGTTTTTCAATGTTTTTTACATACTCGCTATGAAGCCGGACCTTTCTAGAGGTCACTCATTTTTGCCCAGGCAGTGCAGTGTTCAATTCGGGGATCTGGTTTATTGTCAAAGGGCAATATTTGTTCAACTTCATAAGCCGCTCTCTGCAAATGGTGGATCTATTCACCATCAATACAACTGAATGACAACTGCCCCGTATATATGGCTGCGTGATGCTGCGTGTCAATACCCTGCGTCGCTGGTGAAAAGCCTTTAAATATGTCACATTCGCTTTTGCTCGGATGTTCATCCATCCATTTTGGGGATGATTAGTAATGACGCATAGCCCTATACTGCCTGGAAACACATAACGCAAACATCACCGCGCACAACAGGCAGCAAAACCCATCCTTTCCCATGCTTTCCCCATGATCAAGTGACAACCTGGCACCAGGTCCAACTGCCGGACACATGCTGCCAGGAATCCAAGCCCTGGTCCCCCATCGTTCATGCCCTGGGGCATGCAGTGCATCCTCAGCTGCAACATGGTGGCGGTGGAGCCGCAAGCCGTACTGGAGGACCACTGGGAGCATGTTTCGAGTTGGGGGGCTTGTCGATCATGCCATGCATCAACTCGAAAGTTGAAGACCCACCCAAGATGAAGAGCATTACACGACCTCCCAGCACTATCCAACATGAGATCAACATGTAACTGACACCATAGGCTTCTTGACAAGCTGCAAAGAGACTGTGTATAGGAATGGAGCCATAGGATGGCCCAGGTTTTTCGCAACACCTGTTCAAAGCAACTGCGCTGAAATCCGCCTCCTTTGGTAGTACGGAAACTGCAACTTCTTTACCGGGTGGCTTCTCAAAAATCAGGGGCCCCAAAAATGGTTGGTTTATTCCTACAGATGTGCAATATTGGATGATTTGGGGGGTCCCCTAATTTGAGAAACACCTACCTGTACCAGACTGAATATTGGAAGCATCCATCCCTTCAAACACGCACTATACAACAATGAGCATCTCCTGGCAGCCCAGCATGCAAAAAGAGAAGTGACAATTGTAGCCGCGCCAAAATGAAGACCCGAAAGCAGCCACGTTTGGCACTTTTTGGTTTGGAAAGGTTCTCACATGGCAAATTAGCGATCAAAACTGCCAAAATTCAATTCAGGAAGCTGCAATCTTGACCCGGCCTGTCTCTGCACGGATATCTACCATAACAAATACGCCATCGTCCTGGAGTGTCGCCATCTCGGTGGCAAAGTCCATACCATGATCTTTGGATTTCTTGGTAAGGAGGCCAGAAAGAGATCATGGTTGATCATGGATAATGGTTGAAATGATACTTAGAAATTGGTTGAAACATGTTGAAACATGCTGTTGGTCTTTTCACTTCAATCGTCTCCGTCAAGAGTGTGGTTCGGGGACTCGCAACTGTTGTATTGTACGGGAGGTTGTCCCAAAGCAAGATGATCTGACCATGGTCAGTGATTGACAAAGGCCTTGTCTGCTTGAAACAAAACTAGTCTTAAAAAATACACAACAAAACAAATTGCAAAAACTAGACTATGACAATCTGACATTCTCATCTTCTTCACCAAACACTTGGCTACTGCTCTCTGGTCACTAGGCTGGTCAGTTCCTGCACCCCACCATGTACGCCGCCTTCAAGACCTTGCGAATCTCTCCCAAGGTGGCGTCCGGCCTCGCCACGTCGTGGCGTGACCGCAAGCGTTACAGGATTGAACATCATCGAGCAATACAAACAATCATTATTGCCCATGATGAATCATCATTATTGACAATCATTATCATTCACCGATATTGACCATCATATCCATTGCGAATCATCATCATTGACCAGCAATCGTGATCATTCGAACACGACGGAGTCAATGATGGTTGCAGCGTGACAATGATCATTCACCATCCACCAATAAGTGTCACCGATCTTAACCAATCATTGGTTCCAATTTCCATCAAAATAAGCATCTTAACAATCATGAACCAATCCTTGTGATCTGAGGAATTCTCAAAATAGAGACCACCACCAAGTTATGCTTGGTTTCTGACGATCAATGACCAATATTAAAGGATGATAACTAGAGGTACCCGGGTACCCCCGTGACTTGAGAAAGACCCACCTGTCATTGATGGTGCAAACTGGTGCTTTCTCAACATGGGGTTCCCCCCAAATCATCCAGTTTATCAACCATGTATATATCTGGCCAATTTACTTTAATTTCTACCCCGCCGGCGGCTGGATCTCCCCCAGGTTTTTTCACGGATCTGAAACAAAAACTTTTCCACATTGGAAAAGTTTCATCTGAGGTCCTGATCCTAGATATTCAAAATAAACTTTACGAGAGCCAATTGTTTGTTTTACCCAAGGACAACAGCAAAGCAGAACACACCACCTGATCGACTACGAACAAACTTTCTAGCATGGGAAAAGTTATTTTTCACTCCATTTCAGCACTTTGGAAGCACTACTTGCTTGCCTCATTCTTGCGAATTTATTAATTCTACCTCGATAATTTGGATACTTCACCTCGTACCTCGTCAGCCCTCGCTCTAAATTGCGCAGATATATAGTAATCAACCAGCCATTTTTCGGGTTCCCATGATGAACTGGATGATGGCTGGTTTCTGAGATTACTGGTTCATCATTGGTAGTTCAGCCAGTGTATCAACCATTTATAGTTTCTGAGACCCTATTCTGAGAAACCACTATATTGGTCTTATTGTTGCTCATTATCCTTATTAACCATGATTAATCAATCATTATTAACCATGATTAATCAATCATTAACCACCATAATCCCCTATTCTGAGAAACTACCAACTATCCCTCAACCCATGGTGGTCCCCACGAGTCCCCACCCATCATCTCCCCCAGGTCCACGGCCTGGTGAGGTCATGGATCACGTCAAAAGCCGTGACCTGCCGAGATGGCCGCGACGAGTCGCTACCACCGAAGTAGTGGTAACCCATCACGTCCCTGGGGCAAGGGGTCTGATATGATCTATTAATCATACAAAAACCCTTAACCATGGGTTAACAATCATCAGATGCATGGAGATCAAGATATGGTTGAGGGTTTTTGTATGATCTGATGATTGTTACTTGATGTCGTTGTTCTTCATTGATCTCGTGTTGTTGTTCTTGCGGTAAATGTCTTGCAGAGCTGTGGTTGCAGTGTTGCTACTGTTGTTTTTCTGTTGGGATAATGACCTTTGTACAAAATCCGCTCGCTCAAAGATACTGGTTCATCCGCCTGGAAATGCCACCCTTTCCCTTTTCGATGTTGACCACGCAATCTCCAACTTTCAAGCAGGTCTTTCTCATCAAATGGATACCAACCAACTAAAGAAACGAAGCAGCAGGCCAACCAACCAGCCAACCAACCAGACCAACCCACCTCAGTCACCCACAATCATCCGCAGCTCCCACGGGATTTCCCAGCCAAATCAAAGCGCTTCTGCAGGTCAGGCTGCGCAAAGGACGCTGCATCGCCACCTAAGGGAACGTTCATGGAGGTGCTGCTGGTTGCTGTTGCTGATGTTTGTTGCTGCAGGTTGTTGCTGCTGGTTACTGCTGGTGGTTGCTAATGGTTCTGCTCACAGCATCCACAAAGGATGGTGAACAATGGTGAACAGGCCAAAACAAGGGAAATATGATGGAACTGGTAGCTGGTGAACACGGACCTCACGTGGGTCTGGCTCAAGAATGGGTACCGCACAAAAAAAAAAACGTGGAAGTGGGGACCCCGCATGCGATTCTGGAGATTGATGATTCTGAGCCATATCCCCCTAACTACCAGGCAAACCATACAGAAATCAGGTTGTAAACTGCAGGGAGTGTAACAAGCCCAACCAACCAAGCTTGCAAACTGCGAATGGTCTTGTAAAATGTTGCTTTTTCTATGAAAGTTTTGGTATCGCAAAACTGGTCGGTAATACCGTGCGGTTGAATTATTTGCACCTCAGCCAGGAAGAGTTTCCTCCAAGCTTATCCAATCACAGTGGAGCCATGCCACGAACATTCACCAAACTGCAACCGCTGGAACATCCTCAGAAACTGCAACCGCTTTCTTCATAATCAATCTCAAAAAACATTGAGTTCCATTAACCAACACAACGTCACCATGTGACACATCATCTTTGACTATGTATAATGCCAAAAAATCATTCACCAGTGGCAGCTTGAGTTCCAAATATATCCCAATATAACTTTCATACTGGACACCCCATTTGAAAAAATCTCATAGATCAATCTATCAATCGAATGATTACAACCTACTCCAGCCTTCCAGCCATCTAGCCATCTCCACAGATCCCCATAGATCTCCATCTCCATAGATTTCCATCTCCACAGATCTCCACAGATCTCCATTTGGCAGTGGGTCAAAACCCCGTACCCCTGGTTCCCCTATCATTAACCATTGTTTTCCATATTATTGGTTGGTGATTATCCCCCATGAAAATTGGTTGCTTAATATTGACCCATTGCCATTTTGGTCCCCAGATCCCGTGGAGCCACGTATGAAGTGAACGTTCGTCAGCTGGCGCTCACGGCTGCGCCTCAATGCGCCCTGGATGGATGGCTCAAAGGCATCCAACCTCAGCGAGTGGCAACAGGTGGATCACCACATGGTGGTTTGTTGGAATGGGACAACCCCAAACATGCTTGGCTTAGTACATCTAGATGATTCTAGATGGATATAGATCATAGAGGTGGCATCAAACCATGTTCGACCTGACCCCCCTGACGTCTAAACCACTCTAAAATACTCTAAAACAAATCCAGCAAAATGACTATTGCCTTGATCATTAGCTCCTGATGGTCAAGAAATGAATCTCCTAAGAGTCAACCATGAATCAAACCCAGCAAGCCAGTGCCCACTCTAGAATTGTAGAGGACAAGGGGGTCACCCGTCGAAAACCCTGTAAGAGGTGTGATCTTTGGGGGTGACAGCCTTGCACTCTAAAGTTTTAGAGTAGTTTAGAGTTCCAATGCCAAAATTGCCCCTTTGGGAACTCCGGGTTTGAGGCTTTGCCTTAATGAACTCCAGGATCGAAGTGTTCCAACTCCCTCTAAGATTTTCGAGAGAGTATGTGACACTGGTTATCCTTACTCTAAATCACTATCCAAGTGAGAGTTGGTTTATAGTGATTTAGAATTGGTTTAGAGTTAGTGTAAAGTGGATAAGAGTTGTTTAGAGAGGACAAGAGTTGTTTAGAGAGGATAAGGGTTGTTGAGAGAGGATAAGGGTTGTTGAGAGAGGATAAGGGTTGTTGAGAGAGGATAAGAGAGAGATATGTAGGGCAAAGGGGTCACCTGAAGCAGGTCTCTCTCCAACTCTATAAATAAATTGTCAATAAACTGCATGATTTAGGGGTACCCCTATGACTTGAGAAACCACAAATCACCAACTGGGGAAATGCCTGCGACATGATCGTAGCTTCTCTGTGCCATTCATGAACTCACTCTGAGCATAAAAATCCATGTCATGATTGATCTTGGGGGTAATCAGAGTCATGCCGGAACAAGGAATTACCCACCGTAGTAATTGTATGTTGACGTAATCATCGACCATCATGCCTGCTATCTCTTATTTCATCTCATTTCCATGTGTATACAGCAAGCAAGTTATTAAACCAGTTAGCCAAACTAACTAAGGTGAATGGTTCATATAAATAAGAGATATACCATCATGGAGTGATGGGGCAGGACCACTGTATACATCCAAACCACAAACAGCAAGGTCTTGGGTACTCCAAACATTTTGTGCCAGTGCGGCCAAACATATGCCAAGACTCCCATGCACTTGCGCCTTTGGGAAGCGCTCAGCAATCCTGAGCGTGCCCCCGGAGATGTGGGTCGATCTGTGGAACCCCAGTGGTTGGGCGCACCTCAGAACCAGGGGATGCTTCGGTCATGTTTCGTCGGACTTGGAAAGTTCACGAACATTCACCTATACGAAAGGCTTGCTGTTGATTCTTGGAGTCACATGTCATAGGAACCAAGCGCCATACATACATCGCTGATGATAATTTATACGCATGTGCTATATGTACATTCACAAAATGGGGGGTGCCCAAATGTGCCCGACACATTCATATGGCAGTGGGTCAAAACCCGTACCCCTGCTTCCCCTGTCATCTACCTTTGTTTTCCTTATCATTGTTGGTGGTCATCCCCAATTAGTTGGTTGGTTAACTGCTTGACCCATAGCCATATATCGGTATATCCTCTATTTTTGTTGGTTGTTATCCCCTGTCATTAACCAGCTATTGTTAACCATTGTTGTTGGGGATATACCCCCTATTATAATGAAACCCTTCCTATTGGCCGTGTCTCCATTCCGGTACTCAGGTCCTCGGGTTGCCCTCGACCCCCGACAAACAACTGGGCGCCGGGCAAGCATGCGGCGGTGCCCTCGCCACAACCCAAGTCCAGGACTTCAGCCTGAGAGATCGACAGCCAGGAGCCAGGGTTCGCTCCCAAGTTCGGCCCAACTCGAGTTGTTCAACGTCGTCAGTGCAGCTTCACAACATGGCAGTGTTGGATGTGGACAAACCTCGCTAAGAACCAACATGAAGCAACCATGCGTAGAGTGTTGTTCCGGTGACTTACGTCTCCATTCCGTGTTGTCGTCCTAATCAGGTCTATGACTTGCCACTTTGATGTCCTGGACCATCGCTGTCTGCTCGAAAGTGCCACATCATCCAAGACCTAACCTACCCTTCCATTTACCAATCAACCCCAAACAACTGTGGTAGAAACCAGCTGGTTACCTACTATAGTGGTAAGTTGAACGCCTCCAAGAGTCTCCACCAGCATCCAGCTTCGAAACAATGGCTCCACCTGCACGTTAGCTTCGTAGGGCCCCAAATAGCTGGTCAACAAACCATGCTATGCCATGCTTATACCAACGATGTAACAACCATACACCATTTAATTCCACCATCCTTCACCAACATTGAGCCATGGAATCATATCAACCACAATCATCTATAAACCATGTGGTTTCACCCATCAAGAGTAGTGGTACCTAGGAAGGAAGACCACCATGCTCAAAAGGTGTGACTCCACCAAATCAAATGTTTCCAACTGCAAACTGTGCCATGTTGTTGATGATTTGTGTTGACTGTCAACCTTAGGTAAATCATATCGTCAATCAACAACGACAGTCAAACTGCAACGATAATTGGTGATGATTCATAACAATTATTATACAGTAAGCATCCATGGTGATTTACCAGCATCAAGCAACATGAACCATGCATGGCTGCGCTTCATAGCTGCGCTTCCCCCCTTCCCAACGCGGTATGCCAAACACGCATACATGCAACCACAACATGTGCCGTGTCAATGGGTCAAGTCGGCGGTGTCAATCATTGATCTTCATCGTGTGTTGAATAATTAAGTAACAAACACTTCATGATGGTTGGTTATGTTGGTTGGATTCATGATGGGCCAACATTCTAACACTCATAAAATCATTGGCCCTTCATTAAGTAACTAATGATGTTCATGTAATTAACTAATGATGTTAGAATGCTTGGTTTAAGCACTCGATTGTTGGGTAACTGTTGTTACATCATTGCCAGTTACCCAGCATAATCAACCAGTCATGAACCATCACTTCATTCATCAGCCATCCTCTATCATTCTGATCCCATGTAGCTACGATTCGAAAATATCACCTGAGCACATTGGGTTGTCCCCCACAAATCATGATGATTCATGATGTCTATAGCTTCAAACTGCAAGCCCCATCACAAGAATCATACATCATCAGCAGCCCTGCGTGTGAATTCATCTGGCGCCCACCCGCTGGATTCTGACGCGACCCTCAGCGACTGCTGAGACTTGTGCTCTTCTGCCTCTTCTGTGCTGAATATTGTGGTGACCCGCCTCCAAGCAAAGGGAGCAATTTGGAGACCAGCTGCTTCTCGTGCTTCTCATCGGCCAGTTTTCCTCATCAGAAACAACAGGCGCATGTAGCCAGTGACATACCAACATGAACACACCAGTAATCATCAAAGCAGGGTTGTTCCAAACATACTCTTCCTGATAACACACACAATCATGATATGTATATGTACATATGTATATATACAACTATATATATATATAAATATTAATAAATATATATATATATGTAGATAATATACTATCACATATCATCATATTGCATGGTGATGATCCTGATCACGCAAAACTGTTCTCGGGACTTGCCTCTCACCGTTAAACACAAATATTCCTTGCCCAAGTCACTGACTCAACTGATTCAATTACAATAAACATGAGGTCATGTGGATCTCGACAATGGAGGACAGCTTCAACAGAACGGGTACATACGATTACAATCGATTACATAAGTTTTGTTTGAATGGCAGGATCAAGCAGCACGATCCATTGAAGCTATTCCACAGCCAAGGTTCGCGGGTCGACCAGCTTTCATGCAACAGTGGCTCCAGAGTGTCAAGAGCTGTTGGTTAGCCCAGACTTGAGATCAGGTTATACCAATCCTGGTTGGTGATTTCAACTACTCCGAGCTATTCTGTACTTCTCCCAGTTCAGGGACGCCTGCTGTTGCTCATTAGATTCAGCTTCCCAAACTCAGCTGGTTGCCAATCAACAACTCATGGTCGAACAGCGGGAAGAACGGTTTATATGGATGTTTCTCAAGTCATAGATGACCCCCCGAAGTCATCCAGCTTCTTAACCATAATACTAAACCAACAGAAACCACCCAGCACATGGTGGTTTCTCAAGTCATAGGCGACCCCCTCGAATTTGGTAGGTAAACCAACCTTTCCAATAACAATGAACCAACATAACCCAACCATACCTTGGGGGGTTCCCTTCATCAGCCGAAACCACCAGCCATGACGGCTGCGGCAGCCTCCAAGTCTCCCATCCAGGCACCGAAGGAGCCATAGCAACCCGGGGAGACGCCTCCACCAGTGGAGGCGGCCGC